>CM076583.1:1146429842-1146574275 GCA_034641835.2 Pinus albicaulis
TTTGAAATGAGAGAAACCCTAATGTGAGTGGGTTCCATGGCAAGGAAGCATGCCTTGCATAAAATATTAAGGAGATCCATTGTGAGGGATCATCTTTGAAGAAATTGTTTTGAAGTTGAAGCTCTCTTCAACGGAGATAGCTTGTGCTGCTTAGCACAAGAGGGATTCCTATTTAGGAATGCCCTTCCCTTCCATGGGAGGCCATGTAGAGATTTTTATTCATCTTCCTCAATTCTTGGCTTAAGGCCAAAGCAGTCATTTTCAGCTACTGCATTATTCTTGTAGCAATAAATGTTGGATTTGCTGGTGTTGTAGTGAGGGACCTTCATCATCTCATTTCTAGAGCTTGTTTTTTAGAGGAGGAGCCATCTCTTTCTCTAGGAGATAAGAAAAGGAAAAAATTTATCTGGTATTGCATATTTTGGCATTGGGCCATACGTTTCTTCTCATGCCCAGCGCAGTCTCCTTCCCTTACAGCGTTATCTTTAGAGGTGGCTTGCACAAAGGGTTCATTTTGTGCACTAGAGAGTGCAATCCTCAGTAAAGGGATCAACCCCTTCACTTTGGAGATCATTTGAGGAGGTAACATTGTTTATTGCAACATCTACTTCCTTCTACTATGTTGTATTATATTTGATTTGCAGTAGCTAGACCGCAACTCCGGCATTTTCCTGTTTTATGTATTTCAGCCAATCCCTTGGAGGATTGTGGTAATAATTTTTTCTGGGATTGAGATATTACTCCCCCATATTTATTTGGGCACATATTTTTATTTCATTTTACAGTCATTTTCCCTCATATACTGTGCAGTGATTGAGTTGTTGGGTTATGTAGCAGTGTATTCTCTTGTTTTATGTACATTTCCCCTTTAGGCTGATCTAAGCTCACCTTGAGAGGCATTTTCCTCAAGGAATTTGTATTATATTTGCTGCTATAGATTATGTATCAAATTTTTACTCTTCTTACATTAAATGAGGCATTATTTCACTGCTATTACATATTGAAGTTTTAGTACTACTGAAGATTCTCTCATTGAGCATTATTTCGGTATAATTGTTGGTGGGAGATCTAAATAACCCTCTTAGGGTTATTTTTTTGAGCTTATATTCTACAGGGAGTTTTTATTATATATATTCTAAGGCATCCTAGCACTGGATTTCCTTATTTTCAAATGGGCTTCTTTATACAGCATCCTCTTGGACACTATTGTAGAAATTCCTTGAAGGGAAATATTAGCTTTTGAAAAGTTCTATTGGAAGAGTCTGCTACTAGGCCAGGTAGCCTCTGGATGTCATCCTTCCTTGTGGAGGTTACATATCCAGTAAATTCCCCTATATTAAATCTCTAGAATTTTTCAGTGTTGATTGTTAATACTCCTGGAGTTGGAATATTGGAATATCTCAAGATATTCCCAATGAAGCAGCAAGTTCCAGATTTGGAACATTACAATGAATGCTATTGGGAGGTAAGTATTTAAACCATTTCTTGGGTCCTCTGCTTAGGCTCTGAGAAAAAATCCTCATTTTTATGGTTTCTTCTTCTATCTCCATATAGTCAATAGCATCATTAATTGTATCTACATGTTTTTGAGCAATGATGGATTCATTCCCTAAGAAGTGATGGATTTTGGACTGATATTCATTTGGAAAAGGAAATAGTGGTTGTTGTAGAGCTAGTGGAGCATAACAGGCTACAATGATGGAAGGGAAAGGAAACAAAGGTTGATTTACAAGGGGAGGATTTGTGAGAGGTGGAGGAGGATGGAGTGAAGTGATTTGCACACTGGTGGTATGGATGGGTGTAGTTGAGGTACTTGGACTGGAAGACTAATTCTGAGTAGATTTGAGATGAAAAGGGTCGAAGTGATGTAGAAGCTAAAAATCAGGTGGAGTGGAAGGAGAATCTTCTCTACTGGGGCTTTTCTGCAAATCTATGGGATCAAAGTTAGCTTTGTCAACCCTATTTTGTGACTTGGTCCTGAATAGGTTCTTGGTATGGTGCAAATCAAAATAAGGATCTTGTGAAACTGTAAGGTGTTCCGGTGCATATATTTCTCTATGGATGGCCCTAATAGTGGGTGAGTTTCTAGCTTTAGGATTTTTCCACAAAATATTTTCTAGGTTATCAACTACAGTAGGAGGATTTGGGTCTGGGTGTGATCTAATATAGATCCTTCGTGAAGCCAAATCTCTTTATTCACATAAGGTATAATTAGTCCTTAAAAACTATTTTTGACTGATTTGACACAATCCTAGCACAACCTATGGGAATAGTGGGATGAGGAAGGCCTACTGGAGGCTAGTGGAGTCGCCAAGTGGATCTTTTTCGAAATTTTGAAGATATTTATATAATGGTCCACAACCAAATTCTTGATAAAAAATCAATCTAGGGAGTACTTTTGGGTTTCTAGTTTCTTTATGTAGCCTTAAGGTTAATGAGTATCCCCTAACTAAGTCATTATCTTGATAGGATGATGAAGTAATTAGTTTCTACTCTGGCTATGGGTTGGTTGTTAAGTAAAACTGGGGATGTATATGAGTCTATAAGAGTTTGTTAGGCTACTATGAACTCTATCCCACTATGATCGCCACTATGTTAGCTCCCCGTAATTTTCTAGATTGATTGAGATACAAATTGACAAGGGTAACATCAAACAAAACTTTAGAGCTCTAGGATCTATCCCTCCTAGTCTCAAAAAGGGATCTCTCAATATGTTTGTAAGGATATAGCTTGATGCTTTTAAGGGTTGATTTTAGGCTAGATGTTAAGTGCAAGGTATTTTGATTTTATTTTTTCATTGGGTGTGATACTTTGATAGATTTTAGATAGGTAACATGGAAGATTGTTAAGTCATTGGGAAATGGAGTCTAAAAAGGTCCAGATAAGTTTGTCAATGGTGTTAAGATAATTTGCAAGGAATTTTTTCTTGGTTGGTGGATATTTTAAGGTTATGATGGATTTATGAAATGGACAGAAAGATTGAGAACAAAAAACTAATAAAGGGCTAAAACCAAATCCTTTATATACTTGTAAACTGAGGGAGTTAGAAAATTGATAAGAACAACAAGAGAATCAAAGGCATAAGAAAAACCTAATGCATATGATTTCAGACTGAAAATAGATAATTAACCAAAAAAAAATCCAGATAAAAACTTAGAAAGGTAAGAAACTTATCCAAATTTCAAAGCTTTTATCATCTAGAGTAGAAAGATATTTAAGATACACAAGTAGTTATAACCATAGAAGCAGAGAAAACTATAACATCCAAAGTTACAGCTATAAGGTTTCCTTAAAAAAATTTTAGCTAAGTAAAGGCAAAGAGCAATATTTTAAACATAATTTTTTGACAAACCCAGACAAAGCTAATTTAGAGAGATGATTCCAAGAATAGAATATTTCAGTGGAAACACTATGCAGGGCTAACCATAAATCATAATTGATGCTAACTGATCTAATTTATTCAAGAAATGGACGAGCTAAGAAATTTTTAGAGAGAAATAAATGATTTCTCTAATGAATCTTAGCAGAACAAAACATTAAGGTAGTGAAGGACAAACAGATTTAAGGTGCCATTAGAAAACATTTCTTAATCCAAATTCCTGGTCCTACTACAAAATAGCAAGATGGAAAACATAATGGAAAACTTAGAAAACATAAACAAAGGAAAAATTCACCATCAACCAAACCTATGGATCCACAAACAATCCTTCTCCATCAACAAGAAAATTATATCATGCATGAGTTCCAAGACATCAATTTCTCTTCAAGAGCTTCAAAGGACTATGTATTATTCCAGCATCAACCATCAAAATCCAACGTTTACAATGAGTTCCAATGCAGTATTTATGCTGCAAATGAGGAGGTGGAACTGATATAGGGTTCAAGTGTTATTAATTACAGAGTAAATGCATTCCTGACCTTAAAAACCATGCAAGGCATAAGCTAGGGACATATGCAGCTACTTCTCCATTAAATAACTTTGTCTTAATTTATGAGATAAAGATAGGTGGAAAAGATTGAATTTAAGGCTTTATCTTATCTTTACAATAACTCTCTTGATAGTTTAAAATATATTATTTTGTGTAATAACTACTTTAGTTGGCTTTATGGATAGATATTAGGCTCAATGTGTCAGTTAGTTATTTCTAAGGGAATAACTACTCTTTGTTGATGTATTCGAGGCTTTTTAGCCTAATCTTTCCTTTAACTTTAGCATTTTAAATAGTACTTTTGGCCTAATTCTACTTTAGGCCTTCTTTAATCATATTTCGGGATTTTTTCACGTTGTTGACTGATTTAGCTTTGAATCCTTTGTCTTTCACTACACTTTATCCATAATCTGCATTGTTTAAGTCTTTTAATCTTTAGGCTTTTGACTTTAACCTTTAACTTTAAATCTATTTACACTAATCTTCATTGTTTTCTTCAATTTTATGTACAGGTGGCTTTGGCGCGCTGGAGGGTTTAGTATAATAGTTAGTGGTCATGAATCACTGACCAAAATTTAATGCTAAACCCTGAAATCTTCCTTTCTAATTGATTTTTCCCTAAGGATCGTCATCCTTGGCTCTGCGTATTCAGCCTCCATAAAACCTGCAAACAAACAATCAAAAAACTTTATAAAAACCTACGTTTTGGTTTAACTACTAACAAAGGCTAGGAATGGTTATGGAGCATTGTGGAGGGAGGGGAAATTGCAGGGATGGAGATTTGATGGTCGAAAACCATAAGAAATAGGGTTTAAACTTGATTTATGGCATAAGATTGGAAAAGTGATTTGTGGAAAACCAACAGTGGTTTTTGCGTGGCCAGAAGGTGGTAAGTGGTAATGGGTTGGGGGAATGTGATACAGGTTGGAGGAAGACACGTGTCCTATCAAAACCACCCATTTCATGTGCAATATTCACAGTGGGAAGGTTTGGGGAGGATGGGTGTGAAAATAGTTCTAGACCGCTAGATCTGGGAGATCGACGACTGAGATCAAATCTGAGGGGAGAAAAGATGTGCGAGTGGGAAATAGGTGGAACCTAGTGCTGGTGTTAGCTACTTTTTCATGGAGCAAAAATTTCAATGCGTGAGGTAAAAATTGTTGGGTGGAGTTAAAATGTGAGGGTAAATGGGAGCTGTCGGATCGGGAAAATGGACGGCTGTGATCGAATCGGGGCCGTGCACATCGGAGATCCAGATAGATGGGAGGAGGAAATGTGGAGGCAGTGATTGCGATGGAGCAATGTGATGGAGAAGGAAAAGTGCGATGCAGCATTGACCATCAAATATGAGGGAGATCGACGATTAGGATTTTATCGACGGGGAATTCCATCTACGGAAAAAAGGAGTGAGAACGAGGAAACGCCGAAGTGCGATGATGCGATGGCGGTCAGATCTGGAGGATCGACGGTCAAGATATTATCAAAGAAAGGTGGGTAGAATGGGATGTCATGGATTGAAATGAGAAATAAGAGAGTGCACTAGCCATTGGATCTGAAAGATCAATGGTCCAGATTATAACCCAGACAAGCAAAAAAAAGAATGAATGGGGTGGAGGGAGACAGAAATTAGAAGGAGCAATGACCATCAGATTCGATGGATAAATGGTAAGGATTTCATCGTGGGGGGAATGAGAATGGATCATAGGAATACCTGATCGCCATTAGATCAAAATGATCAATGGTCAGGATTATATCGGGGGGGGACATATTGGCGGCGAAAAGGGTTGGAAAAATTGACCCGTTGCGGTTTGCGATGAAGCATGGACCGTCCGATGTAGGGAGATTGATGGTCACAAATCCATTGTCGGAGATGAACATCGGCAGAGGTTTTGTAAAGTAGAAATGGGAAGCACTGAAGTGTGATGGCCGATGGGGGCTTAAGACTTTGGCCGACAATCATGGGCCTCGGTCTCATGGCGGAAAAGGGCTAGGGCTAAGCCGAAAGGCGCTTGAGCCCTAAGGTCAAAATGAGTGTTTTAAGGCCAAAATGAAGGTTTTTTTAGCCTTTTCGAGGATTTTGATAATTGTAAAAAGGAGGTTTAAACCATTATAAAGGGGTTTTAATGGTTTAAAGGGGTAAATGAACGGGTTTAAAGGGATTTTTCAGAGAAAAATGATTTATTGGGATAACTGAGAATGAGTGGGAAATACAAATGAAACAGGCTTAGGAAAAAGTTTCTTTTGGTATCAGCAGCACAATTTAGAGGTTTTGATTGGAGATTTTCAGTTGATTGGTAGACTTAGGAGAAAGAACAGAGTGGGCTTTCAATAACTCAAAAACTTTTTTATAAAAAATAGTTTCTTGAAAGCTTAAGAATCCTTTTAGCCATCATGAGATATAACAAAATTTATAAATGGCTAACATATTTTCTATCTACCACTTCTTATGGAATTCCAATCTGATACTCAGAGAGAGAGTTAGGACGATTTTACCAAGGTCATATCTCCTCCAGTAAATTCCATAGATCATATCTCCAAAAATATTGTACACCTTCATATGAAATGTTCATAGAAGCTTCCTCGGGATTTTGGCTTCGCCTCATAAACATTTCAGCTTCTAAACCTTTGTAGAAAAAAATTAAGAGTGAAAATTCCATGATGACCTGTTTCCGATGGCGAATTCCCTTTCATAAGGAGGAAATGAGGATCATAATTTCTATAACTGCTTAGGTTGAGAGGGGCTTCAACAAGTGAACGTGGGAAGGATTTTAGGAGCTTAAAAAATATTAATTATGACTTTTCAATGACCCATGCCACAACCCTATGGGGTTTTAGCCCACTAACTGACGGTATAAACTTCAAACGTGAATATCTCCCAAACCGTGAAGAATTATGTGGCGTGCCATATATCAACGAAAACATCTTGACATGTAGAAACCATAAAAATCATTGTTGAACTAGAATATAGTATTTGTTAGGTCAAAATTCCCATGCAATATTTGGTTAGCCCCTGGTGCTGCTTGGGTTGACATCCATGACAACCATTGATCAACAATCTCCCCCTTTGGCATTGATGGCAACACAAGTACTCCCCCTGCGATCATGACACCTTTTCCTACAACATTCTATCCCCCTTTGACATTAATGGAAAAGAGTAACTCCCCCTGAAACACAACCATCCTGCGGACCTGTACACACTTCGACTCCTCCTGACACACAACCGTCCTGGAGACCTATAATCTAATGAGAACTTGGGAGAATCCCAAGCTTCTAATGAAGATAGTCAAATGCTTCATGAGGTAAAGGTTTAGTGAATATATCAACAATTTGTTCTTTTGGACAAACATACTCAATTTTTATATTCTTTTCGGCTACTTGTTCTCTAACAAAATGATATTTGATCAAAATGTGTTTTTATTTTAAATGCATGATAGGATTCTTGGAGATGTTGATGGAACTAGTGTTGTCACATAATATGGGAATAGGCTCACTAAATTGTACTTGAATATCTTGCAAAGTTTATTTCATTCAAAGGACTTGAGTACAACATGATGCTATTGCAATGTATTCTGCTTCCGCTATAGATAATGAGATTGAGGTTTGATTTTTTCTCAACCATTTTATGAGACAACCACCTAGATAGAATGCTTCTCCACTAGTACTCTTACTATCATCAATGCTTCCTGCCCAATCTACATCTGTAAAGGCTTGAAAAATGAGATTGTTACCCTTGGAATACCACAAGCCATATTCCTTTGTGCCCTTTAGATATCGAAGAATTCTTTTGAAGGCAATAATATGTGATTCTTTTGGTGCTGATTGGAATCTTGCTACTTGTGCAACTGCTTGCATAACATCTGGACGAGAGGCTATTACATCTAGAAGAATAAAAATCATAAATCTGTACAACCTCTGATCCACATCCTTAGATGAGTCGTCTATGCTCAATTTGCAACCTGTTACCATCAAAGTAAGGATGGGTTTGCAATATTCCATTTTGAATTTCTTGAGCATTTCCTTGATGTACTTGGCTTGACATATAAATATTCCTTTCTCTCGTTGATATATTTGAAGCCCTAAGAAGTATGTCAGCTCACGAAGTAAATACATCTCGAACTCACTTTGTATCTTTGTAGAAAATTTCTTACTTATTCGATCGTCATTGCTACCAAACATTATATCATCTACATATACCTCAACGATTGTTAAATTATCTTTATATATTTGTACATCAATATTGGTATCAAAAGTACCTTTCTTGAACCCTTGTTGACATAGATATCCATCAAGACGAGCATATCATGCTCTGGGAGCCTGCTTGAGACCATATAGAACCTTCTTTAACCTACAAACATAGTCTTCTTTTTCTAATAGTAGAAAACCTTTAGGTTGTTCGATGTAAACTTCTTCTAATTCTCCATTCATAAATGTTGACTTAACATCCATTTCGTAGACTTTGATTTTTCTTGAACATGCATAGGCGAGAAACATTTTGATGGCTTCCATTCTAGCAACTGTTGCAAATGTTTCATTGAAATCAATTCCTTCCACTTGTGCATAGCCTTTGCAAACCAATCTTGCTTTGTTTCTAGTAACCTGCCCATATTCATTCAATTTGTTCCTGAACACCCATTTAGTCCTAATGACATTTTTATCTTTTGGTCATGGAACTAATTCCTAGGTGTTATTCTTCTCGCTTTGATCCAATTCTTCATTCATAGTTGCTACCCAATGTTCAGTCTGGCTGGCTTCCTCAAAACTACTAGGCTCAAAGGTTGTTAGAAAAAAAATGTGAGCTTTTTGTGATGAACGAAGCTATTCACCTTCATTTATGTCACCAATGATTTTATTTTATGGACGGTTCTTTCGAATCCATTCTTTTGTTCTCCTTGGAGGGGCTTCTTTTTGTTGTTCTAGTATATTTTGATGATTATTATTTACTTCTTCCTCATTGATAGTTGCTTCTTGTTCTACAGTTTTATCTCTGTCTTTTTCAGCCTCTATATCAAGTTTCAAAGGTTCTAGATCCTCATAATTATTTTCTAGAACACCATCTTCATCAAATGTAACATTATGCTCTCCACTATCTGTTTTCATCTTAGATTATAACATTTATAGGCCTTTATTTTGCGTGAGTAACCAACAAAGATACCTTCATTAACACATGATTCAAACTTACCCAAATTTTGATCTTCCCTTTTGATATAACATTTTCTTTCGAAGATTCTGAAATATTTTACATTAGCTAGTTTTCTTTTCCATAATTCATATGGAGTCTTCTTGCAATTATTTCTGAGAAGACTTCGGTTGATAATGAAGACTGACGTATCGATTTCTTGAACCCAGATTTTTTTCATCCAATTTTGAGTCCTTCAACATTATTCTACCCATTTCCTATACGGTTCTGTTCTTTCTTTCAGCGACTCCATTTTGCTGAGGTGTTCGAGCTGTTGAAAATTGTCTTTTTATTCCATTTGCGTCATAGTATTTTTGAAATAATTTGGAAGTGAATTATCCACCATTATCTAATATTTGACACTTTATTTTCAAATCAGTTTCATTTTCAACCAACTCCTTGTAGATCTTAAAGAACTCAAATTCTTCGAATTTTTTCTTTAGGAAACTGATGGTTGTCATCCTGGTATAGTAATCTATCATTAACATGAAATATATTTCTCCATCTAAGCCTATTGTTCTCACAAGACCACATAGATCAGTGTGTATCAATTCCAATGGATGTGATGCAAAGTGTTCTTTTGTTTTAAATTGGAATTTTGTCTACTTGCCATGCCGACAGGCCTCACATGGTGTGTTGGAAGGTTTTGATATTTTTGGCATTTCTCATACTACTTCATTTTTTCTTATCCTGACAAGATTGTCCAAGTTTATGTGACCCATTCATTTTTTCCATAACCAGCTTTCATCTTCTTTAGCTAGTAGACATGCTTTAGTTGCTTCATCCTAAACATATATGTCATTTGGAGCTTAACTTGCTATAGCCACAATTTTACCATACCTGCCTTTTCTGATTTCACATTTTGTGGAGTTGAATAGCATTGTGTGTCCTTGATCACACATTTGTCTAGCACTGAGCAGATTGTGATTCATTTTTTCAACCAATAGAACATTCCTGGCTATAACATCTTTTCTTTCGAGAGTGACGTTAACTGATCCTATAACATTTGAAGATCCATCATTTCCAAACGATACGATTCCATCCTTATTCTCTTTCAGAGAAACAAATTTCCTTCTATCTCCAGTCATATGCATTGAGTAACCACTGTCAACATACCACACATCTTTTTTGTTTTGAGCCTTGAGAGGGAGAGCACAATTATCAGTCTTCTTCTTCCTCCATGCGCGTTCATTTTGTGGCTTCGAATATTCTTCTGGAGGATTTTCAAGTTTGTAGTCTCTGGCTATGTGTCCAAAGTTCTGACATTTGTAACATTCCATATCATTTCTTAAATTTTCAAATATATTGATGTTTCGTTGAGCCCTGGAAGGTTCATATTTGAAGGATATCCTAGAATTGTATTGGTTCCTAGGGTACGTGTGACATTCTACAGCTTTATGACCAAATTTTCCACTTGAATAATAATATCCATAAAAAATATGTCGGTACCTGGATGGAAATATTCATCGAGGAATCGTCTTCCAAGGATGTGCTTGCGAATCTATGCAATAAAGTCTACATGTATGTCAGATCTCATAGGTTCATTGTATTTTGTCGTCGAAGGTGCTTCTTCTTCTTCTTTATAACTGAAACCAATTCTGTCATTGTAATATCGTTGATTGTTGATGAGTTCTTCCAATACCCTTGAGCTATTGGCATAGTTTTGGACAGTTTTTCCCTTCTTCACTTCCTTATGCAGCAAGATTACTTCGGATTCTAATGCTTCCCTTTCCTGGTTGCTTTCTTCCAACTTCTTTTGAAGTGACTCTTTAATAAATTTGTGTTCTTCAACTTCAATTTTGAGACCTTGAACTTATTCTTCAAGAGTATTGGAATGGATCTTCTCATCATTAAGCTCTTTTATAATCTTGATTGCCTCCTCATAAAATTATTCTATGGTCAACCCTTCTTCTTCATTATTTGATACTTCTTGTTTACTGTGCTTGGCCATAAAAAATACTTTCTCATTGGCTTCTTCTTTGCTGTCACTTTCTTCATCGGATGATGAGCTATCTTCCTTAGAGAGAAAGTTCCTTTTGGATCCTTTCTTTTTGCCTTGCTTGTTTAACTTCTTAAAGCCTTTATTTCCTTTTGAGTTGCCATCACTTTTGTTTGGACATTTTTCTTGGAAATGCCCAACCTCACCACAACCGAAACATATCAATGGAAGTTTACCTTTGAATTTTTCCTTACCATTTTTTAGTTTTCTCGTAAAGTAAGCATATTATTCATATAAAAGACCTTCTCCATCATCTCCATTTTCCTCACACTTGTAGGTGCATGTCATTTCAATTGAAGGTTGTTTTTCCTTATTAGCTTTCCTAGATGCAACGAATGCAATTTCTAGAATTGAAGTACCCTCTTCTTCATCAGGTCTCATTTCATATGCTATGAGAACTCCATGTAATTCATCTTTTCTAAGTTTGTCTAGATTTTCATTGTATTCTAAGACCGATACCTTTGGGTTGAATCTCCTTGGTAACGTTATAATAATATTTCATATAATAGTCTTCTCGTCAACTGGATCTCCCAGTCCTTCCAGAGTATTGGTTATATAATCAACGTATTGGAATTATGCAGCAATGTTGCAATCTTATTTCATTTTGAGTTGCTCAAATTTTTCTCTATAGATTTGAAGCTTCTCTTCTTTGACAGTTGAGTCACCTGCATATATATTATCAAGCTTGTCCCATACATTTTTGGCAGTTTTACAACCCAAAACCTTATGATAAGAAGATTCAATAATTCCACTGATAATAATATTCTTTTCTTTTGCATCATTTACCAAATTATTCTTACCTTGTTCATTAGCAATTGATGTAAATCCATTTTGAACAGTGTCCCATACTTCGTAACCTTACGCCAAGAGATAAATCTCCATTCTTCCTTTCCAGAGTGCATAATTACTTTCATTGAACAAAGGTACACCATTCTTGGTATGCTCCATGACATCTTTCTAGTTGTTAAACTGTTATTAAAGGAACCAAGCTCTGATACCAATTGTTGGAAATACCGAGGCAGGGGGGGGGGGGTGGGTGAATTAGTATTCCTTTACAATGATTTTATGCAGCGCTGCCCACTTGAAAACTTCATGTGATGAACTTCTTGCTGTTTTTCTACACCTTGGTTTCTAATCTTGTCATGCTACTCTCTTCTACACCTTTCTTTTCTTTGCTTCCCTAGAAATCCTGGAACTTTGCAGCCCTTTACGACACATGATCTAGCTTTTTATTTGCCTTCTAGGAGCTCGATATTGAATATGGTGTATCTCTGTTATTTCAGATCTGCAATATCAGATTTTCGGTCCTATAGTAGTTCTCTAAGTCATCTTTCCAATGCAATAGGTCTGACCCAATTTTGATTCTTCAAGAGAATGTTATACCCAATATCTCACAATGCCCTAATTATGGAATAGTTCAACATAGTGAACTTGTATGGCATGCCCCATGTCACTGTTTCTTCATTTGGCTCTAAAATTGATGGAGAGAAAACTGAATTTTGTTCTCTATCTACCACGTTTTATGGAATTCCAATATGATATTCAAAGAGAGAGTTATGACGATTATACCAAGGTCACTTCTTTGAGATGAATTTCAGGAGCCTGCAAAAAAGCTGAATTTCACAGATCATATCTCTGAAACTATTGTGCACATTGATCTGAAATTTTCACAGAAACTTCCTCAGGATTTCAGCTTCACCTCATAAAAATTTCAGCTTCTGAACCTTCTCAGAAAAAAATTTAGAGCGAAAATTCCATAATGACCTATTTCCAATGGCAAAATCCCTTGCATAAGGAGGAAATGAGAATCACAATTTATATAAATTCTTAGGTTGAAAGGGGCTTCACAAATTGAACGTGGGAGGGATTTTAGGATCTTAAAAAATATTAATTATGAATTTTCAATGACCCATGCCACAACCCTATGGGGTTTTAGCCCACTGATTGGGGGTATAAACTTCAAACATGAATATCTCTCAAACCATGAAGAATTACGTGGCATGACATATATCAACGGAAACATCTCAATAAGTAGAAAGCATCAAAATCATTCTTGAATGAGAATAAAGTATTTGGTAGGTCAAAATTCCCATGCAATATTGGGTTAGCCCCTGGTTCTGCTTAGGTTGACATCAATGAAAACTGTTGATCAACATTTTTCCTCATCTTAACAGTAAGGGAAAGGAGGATTAACATAAAAACAAGAAAAATGGACTAATGATTAAAATAATGTTTAAAAAATAATAGTTTGATTCTATTCGCCATTAGTAAAATTTGCTGCAACAGATGATGGCTAATTTTTTTGTGTGAACCTTCAAGAGATTATTTTCATAGAAAATTACTCATTCTTGAATCCTTTTTCTATTTTCTGACTTAAGAGTAATCTTCACTGTTGTTTCCACAAAAGTCCCTCAAAGAAGTCTTGCTGATATCCAAAGAAAATTGTTATAGAGCCATTTTCCATCCTTCCATAAGTTCATTTTCACCCACTTTTCATCCATGTTTACCTATCCTAATCACTCATTTTTCCTCTGAAGAAGGCCCCTTTTCCCTTTACTTTTCCTCATTCTCCCATTAAAAACCTTTTTAAAAAATAAAACCCCCTTTTTTGGTTTAAAACATCACTATTTTACCTATCGGAAACCTCAAAAGGTTTAAAAACCCACTTTTTAAACTTTTCTCTATTACATGTCAGGCTTTCAAGCCCCCTTCTCTTAAGCCCCCTTCCATTTATCTGCCATAAAACCTTGCACCCGTGACCAGGCGCTACTCGGCTAGCCTCTTCTCTATAGCCCCCGATTCTGCCCACGACAAATCTTAATCATTGATCTTTGAGGACCTAACAGCCTTCGGGGTTTCCTATGATTATCCATCCATTTCCCCATTCCCCACATATTTCTTCCCATGGGTTGATTGTAGTCGTTGATCCTTAAAGATCTGATGGTGCTCGCGCAATCTTACCACTTCAACCCTGCTCATTAACATTTTACTACCCGACAAATTTGCCTACGTCAAACCCAACCCCACCTCATTTTCCACCTTTCAACTCCCCACCATCATGCTAATCCTCTGTTGGATCTATAGCCCCAGATCCAACGACTTACACACCATTTCGTGCTCGATATAACAAAACTCCCCATCGTACACCTTCCCTGCGAAATAGGTGGTTTTCGGTGGGAGACGTGTCATTGACCGGACCATATCGCATCCATATTTGCAAAAACCGTGTACCACCCAACCCCTATGTGAAAACCATTCGCGGTTTCGCAAAGCCATCTCCCTCTTTCACGCCAATAATCAAATTCAAACCTGGTTCTTTACCTTTCCGCCTATGGATCCTCCTCTGTGCATATTCCTCCCTCCTCAAATGCTCCAGTGCTCCTCACCCGAGCCTCTGTAAGTAGTAAAACCCCCAAACATAGGTTTTATAACATGTTTAATGTGATGTGCTAGTTTAATGGCCAACAGTGGAATACGCAAGCTCTCCAGAGAGACAATTAAGTGGGTTTTCTTTCCAAGATGATGATCTACGAAGGAAAAGTGTGCAAAGGGAGATTAAGGTTTTAATTTCATGAATTAATTAATGTCTCATGAAATTTGATTGGTTTAAACAAAACCTCTAGCACTACGACAGGGGATACCTATACAACAGCAAACGGATGAAGTTTAAAGGTTAAAACAAAGTTAAAGATAAAGGAACAAAAGTTTAGAGGAAATCTGAGAAGTGTTAAAAGGCTGCATGATGAGTATGAAAGCTAAAAGCAGTCAGGCCTTAAATATAGTTTAGTGATGAAATAAAGACAAATTAGGCCTAAAGACAGCCTCGAAAACATCAACAGAGAGAAATTATTCCCTCAGAAGATATGAAGCCACTGGTAGCCTATTCTCACCTATAAAGACCAATCAACATTTATTACACAAAGAACATGTTTTGAACCATCAAAACATTTATTTTGAAGGTATGGGTGGTCTCAAAACCCATACTTTTCACCTAACTTGTCCCAGAAGAAATGAAAGAAACTACAGCAGTCAGAAGATATCCCCAAAAGCACACACTTTGGAGCTATTACCAACCTACCAGACAAGAAAAAATACTAAAATGGTACAATCAGTTAATGCAATGGCCATTAAGCCTAATGGGCATTCGAATACCTCTCCCCCTCTGTCTTGACTGATATTTATGATTTTTCCTACAACACTCTTCCTCTTTCACCTATATGTATCCACATAAAAATAATTGTAAAGGGTTGGGAAATTGTTAATAGTTGAACTGTTATTGAGTGAGAGTTGCTGAGTAGTTGTAATATAGTAGGCTAGGAAGAAAAGCATTGGACTGTAAAAGCTATTGGACTCAAAGCATGTAACTGGTTTTTCACATCAAATAGATGAGCAGATTCATTGGATCCTGATCTAAATCATTGGTGATGTTTCTCTCATTATTATTGTTATCCTCCTTATGTTTCCACTCTACTCATATTCTCTGATAAAGAGTAGCAAAATATAGATTAGGATTTACTTCTGAAGTACCATCATTTTTACTGATAATTTTTATTTTTATTTTTTCTTCTAAATGTGTGTTTGGGAATTATTTCAATAGAGTATAACCAGCCAAGGGATGTTGGTGAGCCCATGTCTTGCTGAGTATAACTTGAGATGTTGTTATTGAATGATATTTTCACTACATTCTAAGTAGAGTCCTAATCAAGGAATTTTATGGTTAGCCCTGTCCCTTGTTTAGTCTTAAACAACTGTTTTGAAGATTTCCCATAAAATTAAGCTCAAATCAAGATAGGTTAAATGTCCTTACTTGATCTTAGGATGATTTTTATGTTTATCTTAAATGTTTTCCCTTGAGAGTATGTCAAAAGCAAGATAGGTTAAAAGTCCTTACCTGATATTAGGTTTCCCTTTGTTTTCTTACATGTTTTCTTCTTTCACCACACTTCTTAATGTTTCATATCACAAACTCAACTTAAAATATCTTTTGCTATAGATGACCTGCCCTTTAAAAACCCTTGAATAGTTGTTGTGCAAGTAAGCCCTTTTATGACTCCATAGCACAATGGTTTAGCACTATTTTTTGACCTATCTTCCCATGCTGAAACATCCATCCACTTATTTCCTCCTTCACTTCACATGACCTTCTCATTTAATGATTCCCAACAAAAACAAACAAACAAATCTCTGTACTTCATAACTAGCGTAATAATCGTATCATAAGCATAAAGATATATCCTTTGACGACACATATAGAGAGATCCCTCTCTGAATCCAGGAGGACGAGATCCTAGGATTCCAAAGTGGTTCTGATGTTTCCTTGTCATTTGGTATGCCAATCTGCCAAATCACAGGACCCCAACATAATGGCGACTCTGCAGGGGAAATTTTGAGTAAATTGCATCTTAGACATCCTTAAGAACATAGAAGACCCACAACAACCTTAGACTGGTAGTTAATTCCTAATGGTGGCTATAGTATCATCTTAAAAAATTTGAAATCATCCACCCGGCGACTCCACAGGTCCTAAAACACAAAAATACTCCATTGGTAATCAATAGGCCTACTGATTACTCCTAGTTTCACAAATAATATGCTAGGGCAACCCACACTACCATTAAAACATTGTGCTCACCCATGATTAGGAAAATTTAAGGATTAGGTTCCTTTGTTAAAGACTAGTTTTCCTTTAAAAGATTGTCATATCTGGCTAACTTTCCTTTTTTGTCTGCCTAAAATCAACATAGTGGCTTGTCCACATCCTAGCATAGAAAATACTAAATCACTTCACTAATAGAAGACTATGAGTCATTTACAAGAATGCTATCAAGTTTTATAGCAGGGGAAATATAAAAATTTTTATCAGAGTTTCCAACTGATGACCTTCCAAAGGTTGTTCTCCTCACTTCAAGGAAAAATACTGGGAACCCTGAGATCCTGAAATTTTTTCTAGAATCGGTAGTTGAAAGGTTGAAACTGAGATTGAAATGTTGAATTCACAAGAACGATAATACCAATTCAGGGACCCTAGAGCATTTTTGGAAAGTATCCCTCCCCCAAAGCAAGAATAAATTTCACTGCCTTTTTATGTGCAGGAAAAGAATGATTGTGTTTTCAAGAACCTCACTGGAGATGCAGTAAACCAAGTTTTCTGGAATGCAGATACCCTACCAATCATGGAAAGCCTAAAAGAAGAGAGTTTTCATTTTTTCTTTGTTGATCCTATGGAAGAATGTATGGAGGTCCTATTTTGCTGAAATTCTCAAGCATGGATACTTTGCAAGAGCCAGATACATCAGGACTGGTCACCACTGGTGGTGGCCTTGGTTTTGAAATCCCACATTCAAAGTACCCTAACGTTATCTCTGACTAGCAGTTATATTTTGTACCCTCTTTTGTTACTGTTTAACTGGCTGCACTGGCACTATTGTATCATATAGAATAACAAAAATTTCCAAGTTAGATTAGGGTTGTTAGGAATGTCAATAAAGCTCAGCCTGTGAGCATTTAGTTATTTTTTTGTTGTTTCTTTGAAAGAAAAAATAAAAAATAAAAAAACAATAGAAAAAGAGAAAAAGAGGGCATATTAGAAAAACAGGAAAGGTAAAAACCCATACCAAAATGAAAGATAATCTAAAAGTGTGCAAGCTTAAATGCCACTACTTGTAAGAACACCACTATTTAGTAATACATCCTAATCATGACTAGATAGATTTCAATTTACTGCTAATAGGTTAGTGAAGAAGGTTTGCCAAACTGTTTAATCTTGGCTTATCATTAGATTAAATTAGGATAGAGAAACAAAGGTTCAAACAAGCTTAAATCCTGAACTCGCTAATTTGATGAAGAATGGCTCAAATCAGATCAAAACCTGAGCCAAAGAAAGGAAAAATACTGGTTCTAACATGCTAAAAACTTGAACCAGGTAAAGAAGAAGAAGACAGTTCTAAAATGATCAAAGTCAAAATTGAAAAACAAAGGAAGGTCTCACATTGTTTGCAGATATCTAACCTTCCATGTTTTGTTTTAATTTTCTACAAATAATTCTATGTGTAGCTAGTTTATTTTGTCATGGAAACTACATAAAATCAGACAGCTCAATCCTGGTTTGGCTTTGTTTCCAATTTTTATTTTAGAATATGGAGGATGAAATCTATCAGACAGTTTCATCTTGGCAAATAGTAGATTAAAATCTATGAGTTCAACTGTTTAATCTGAACTCATGGAGAAATAAGGGTAGATTTAGATTAGACGTTCATGCTTTTAAAAGAATAAAATGTTGATGTCAAAGGTTTGCAAGTCCAAGTGCACTTTATAGAGAAAAAACATTAGGAAAGTAGGCTGTGTGGGTAGTTGTTTGGGGAAAATTGATTGGGTATGATGTAATGCTGATCATATCTTTAAGCAGCATGGTCAAAGAAGAATGAGGATTTATAAAAGTGCAGGACATTGATCTACATTACATGGATAAAATTTCTGAGGTTCTTGACACCTCCAAGGATCTACCATCCCCAAGTGGAGCCACTGTTAGCCATCAATAAACTTTGTTGTTGCAGATGATGGCTAAATTTGTTGTGCGAGCCTTCAAGAGATTTTTTTCATAGAAAATTACTCATTCTTGAAGCCTTTTGGTGTTTTCTAACTTAAGAGTAATCTTCACTACTGTTTCCACAAAAATCCCTCAAAGAAGTCCTGTTGAAGTCCTACAATGGTCATTAAGCATAATTCTCATTTGAGTACCTCTCCTCCTCTGTCTTGACTGATATTTATGATTTTTCCTGCAATGCTCTTCCTCTTTCACCTATATGTATCCACAGAAAAATCATTGTAAAAGGTTGGTAAATTGTTAATAGTTGAATTTCTATTGAGTAAGAGTTGTTGAGTAGTTGCAATATAGTAGGCTGGGAAGAAAAGCATTGGACTGTAAAAGCTATTGGACTCAAAGTATGTAACTAGTTTTGCACATCAAATAGATGAGTAGATTCACTGGATCCTGATCTAAATCATTGGTGATGTTTTTCTCACTGTTATTTTTATCCTCCCTATGTTTGCACTATGTTCATATTCTTTCATAAAGAGCAGTAAAATATAGATTGGGATTTACTTCTGAAGTACCCTAATTCTGACCGATAAGCTTTATCTTTATGTTTTCTTCTAAATGTGTGTTTGGGAATGATTTCAATAGAGTATAACTAGTCAAGGGATGTTGGTGAGCCCATGTCTTACTGAGTAGAACTTGAAATGTTGTTCTTGAATCATATTTTCACTACATGCTAAGTAGAGTCCTAATCAAGGAAGTTTATGGTTAGCCCTATCCCTTGTTTTGTCTTAAACAACTATTTTGAAAATTTCCCATCAAATTAAGCCGAAAGAAAGACAGATTAAAAGTCCTTACTTGATCTTATGATGATTTTTATGTTTATCTTAAATGTTTTCCCTTGAGAGTATGTTAAAATCATGATAGGTTAAAATTCCTTACCTGTTCTTAGGCTGCCCTTTGTTTTCTTACATGTTTGCTTCTTTCACGACACTTCTTAATGTTCCATACCACAAACTCAACTAAAATGATCTTGTAATATAGATGAATTACACTTTGAAAACCCCTGAATAGTTGTTGTGAAATTAAACCCTTTTATGACTCCATAGCTCAATGGTTTAGCAGTGTTTTTTGACCTATCTTCCCATGTTGAAACATCCTTCCACTTATTTCCTTCTTCACTTCACATGGCCTTCTCATTTAATGATTCCCAACAAAAAAAAACAAACAAATACTTGTACTTCATAACTAGCCTAATAATCATATCATAAGCATAAATATATATCATTTGACAACACATATATAGAGATCCCTCTCTGAATCCAGGAGGGCTAGATCCTAGGATTCCGAAGTGGTTATGATGTTGCCTTGTCATTTGGTATGCCAATCTGCCAAATCGTAGGACCCCAATAGATTCATTGCATCTTTATTTGCAGAACAACAAAGAAACTGAATCGACAAGGACCAAAAGGTAGCTGACAAACATAGACTCATGAAATCACAATGACCCCAAGGGACATGCAAAAGACAGAAAGACAAATCCTCATCTCAAGAACTCAAAAGAAATCCACGAGTAGCAAGATGTCATTTGGAAAAGACCGTTTCATTGCGCGAAATCGCCTTTAAAAAGGTCGAAGATGAACAAAAAGAGAGAGCTGAATATGAATTCTCTTCTATAATAGACATATCAGGACTTAATTTCCATTTGTATTCATGTCTTAACCTTTGATTTAATAAATAATTTTGGTATTTTGAATAATCATCTCCTTAGTTCTCCATCGTGTTAGACCTATGGTGGTTTGGGCCCAGCCCCTGGGAGTTTCTTCACTAATCTCTATGTTGTACGTTAATTACAGAAATTATGTTTAGCTATTTGATGCATTCTATGAGATATCTTTCCACTTGTTGAATTATAACCCTATGGTGCTACAGTTTCCTATGTCATTAAGATAGTTTATCGTTCATGCTTTCTGGATTATAGGAATTTTTTTCATAGTTGTTAGATGCTTTCATCATTTTTCAACACTTTTATATTCGTTTTATGAGCCTTGGAATGATTATTCTCCAATGCTACACATTGCGAGAATTAGATCTTTCCACCGTTGCTGTAAGGTGTCTAGTTTCTAATTGATGTAGAGAGATGTTAGTTAGTTATTTTTCAAAGATAATTCCATTCCAAAGTTAGATAAAGAATTTTTTTTCAATTCATTAAAATTGTTGTTCAATTCAGTAGGATTGCTGTTCAATTCATCAGTGTGATGTTCAATTGTAGGTTGCACTTGCTGAGATTATTTAGACAGAATAGTTAGTAGTATTCTATAATTCCAGTTTTCTTTAAGTTAATTAAACTTTGAGAATTGGATAATTTTCTTCATAATAATATAGAGTAGCTATTTTTGAAATCGCTTTCATATACTGTGTTTACAGTCTTGAAATAAGAAGACTTACCCTGGGTTGAAAATTGAATGAGAAGCATAGAGGTTTCCTATAATATTCACCTTTTGAACCAACAACATGGTGGACTAGGTTAAGGTCCAGTGGGACAATTATAGCCTAGGATTCGCTACCTGCGAAGATGCAGAGACAATACGTCATGACTAACCCTCACATTTTGAGCATCTGTGATGCCCATTTTGACTTAGATAATTACCTATGCTAAGACTCTATTTGTAGTTCCATGTATTGTATGAACGCTATGTAATATTGTTTCATTTTAGTTGGACAAATAAAACTAATTATATAAATCAATATATATATATTAGGTATTGTTGATTAAAATATTTGATGTATGACTTATTTGATGTATGATTTACCTAATATACAACTTACTTGGTTACGATTTATCTAATGTATGACTTCTCATATTTATTGATGTTTGATGTATGACTTATGGGGATATGATTTATCTAATGAATGACTTATCAAAATTTTGATTTATCCAATGCAAGATTTATTTCCAGTATGTTTTATGAAGTACAAATTTGGGACATGTATGTTGTACTTCATAATATGAGGATTAAGATCAATTATCTTTATATGTTTTTGGTTTTATGTATATGCATGAATGAGTAATAACCTCTATATTGGGAAGAATTATATGATAACCAATATCTACACTTCCGATGGAAAATTTTGACATATCTGACAAGGAATAGTATGATGTACATTGTTCTATTACATTTTGAATCTACTTGATATGCACTATTGTGACATGGGTAAAGTGTAAATGATACAGGTGACAAGATTACTTGACTGGATTATTTTATGACAAATTTTATTACCCATAAAGTTTTGAAACATTACTTGACATGGTCATATAGTTCAATCATCAAAAGGATAAGGCCACCTTAGCCTTTTCAAGTTGGCATAGGAAAATTTCATTTTTTACATGTTTAACCTATCCTAAGTTTCATGGTCACCTCCATTTATGTCATTTCATGTCCCATCAGTCCTCATATAGTGTTATTTTTCATTCCCCCTACATTTAAAATAAAAAAGGACACATTTGTTAGTTTTTCAAATTTTCATAGTGTTTTACATAACAAAACAATAGTTTTCGCTATGAAAATGCCTAATAGTTTCGTAGAAAATCTGTCATAAGTTAAACTAACTTCGCTATGAAAATCTGTTTTCTAACATGTCTTGTCAAATTCACTATGAAGTGTCACTCTATGATTGGAGGAGTTAGGGTGGAGGTCATTCGAGTTTGTTATGGTTAATTCAAAGGTACATAGTCGTGTCTGAGGTCATCATTACATTTTTTGGGATGTATGTGTCATGATTAAAGCATGAGCTGTCAGTTAAACCATAAAACCTTACCAAAACTATCCTTTTGTCATATTTCACTTTATATTTACAAGTAATTTGATCCCTGGAGAGCTGCTTCATCGAGCTAAGCAGGTTTCTTGCAGATTTGAACTTTGCAGGCGTCATCAAGCAAGCGAGGTTGTGAGGATATAAAAAACCCATGGATACAAGAAGGAAAACAAGAAAAGGGGGTCACTTCCATAGGTATGAGCCCATGGACATGAAGTTTCTCAATGAAGACCCAACTTCCATGGAGGTTTTCAGAAGAACTGGTTGATCTCCTTCTGAAATGATGGATGAGGTGAATGCAGTGGAAAACGACCAAAAAATGTTGTGAAACGGTGGAAGCATGATCTAATGAAGGTCTGATGGAGAAATGGTTGTGGACCTTCAGATCAAATCAAGTAGTAGTGATTGACGGTGGATATTCACTGATGGAGTGGCTTTAGAGGTTAGGCAGAGTGAAATTACTTTAATGTTAAAACATAAAGTTTTAACCTTTGGGCGAAATACAAAAGAAATCGATAAAAATCAAATGAAACGGGGCTTTAGATGGTGGGATTGGCATGGGCGGAGGGAAATTGAGTGTGGACCGTTAGATCTCAGGAGGAGATCAACGGTTGGTATCATCCAATGAAACTCTGTGGAAGCCCAACGAAAGAAACATGACTGAGAATGCGATGCGATGAGGGTTGTAGATCTAAATAAATCAATGGTCAAGATCTTTAGGAAGCACTGTCAGACGCAGAAAAGGGGAAGTGGTTTTAAGGAGAAAAAAACTGTTTTCATGCTGTAATAGAATGGTTTTGACTTTATCCCAAAAAAACGCGATATATGTCGCTGCATGACACGTGTCCTCCTCAAAACCACTTTTATCATGTAAGCTTGAAGCATTAAACTTCATACGCCAAAATAACGTGATATGCACCACGACCGTTGGATTTAAAGCAGGGAGATCTGACAGTGCGGAATAGTGTGCAATATGGACAGTTGCACAGTGAGTAACGTGGAGGGAAGGTCAAAGAAGATTAGATCCCAACCATTGGATCTACGGAATAGATGGTCAGGATTAAAAGAGGGAGCGAGAAGGCAAAGGGTCAGATGAATGGGCAGGAGAGAGGAGAGCTGTTGGATCTTATCAGATGGATGGCTGAGATCCAATCGCAATCGGAGAGGGCAGGGGCCAGAACTCCGATGGTTGATGTTGTGATTATGCATGGGTCGTCGGATCACTGGGAGATTGACCATGGAGATCTGATCAGAGGGAGAGCGATGGAGGGCAAAGGATCAGAGTGCGATCAAATCCTAGTTGTTGATTCTTGTGGATTCAACGACTAGGATTGAATCAGATATTGGCCAATCGGAGAAAAATAAAGGTGGATTCATTGGATCAACGTGATGCAATTTTGCGCCATCCGTTGGATCTCAGGAGAAGATCAATGGTCGATATTCAATAGGGGGGGGTGGGGGGCAGTGAAATATGTTATGGGTGTTGCGTGAGACTAGCACAGACTATTATATATTTACAAATTTATGGTGGATATTACATCCGCGGCCAATAGAACAAAAGGCAATCACATCGGAACTTTTTAGTTTAACACAGAAATGCGCCTGCAATCAAACTCCCGATTGCGATTAGTGCTATAAGGCTTTAGAGGTTCATGTTTTGAGCATGTCTTAACCTCTCTTTCTCTCTTTTTTGAAACATTTTATATTTCTTTCAAAACAAAAAACAACAATGGTATTTACAATGGGAATGAAAACATTAAACTGGAAATCAGCAGTAGTAATTCTTGAGCATCCTGCCATTGACAGGATCCCCAAACATATATGTACCATCTAGCTCTTGCAGAAAAAAGGAATTTGGACCAATGGTGGATTGGATGATGTAAGGACCTTGCCACAAACTATCAAATTTTCCATGCTTTCCTTTGTATTCTCTCCTAGAGTCCCACTTAAGTACCTTATCCCCAATTTTGAAGTCACAAGATTTTTTTCTTTTATCAAACAACCTCTTTATGTTTTCTTGCACTTTCAGAGCTCTTTTGTAGACTTATTCTCTTGTCTCCTGGAGATGTATAGTTTGATTTATCCTCCTTACCATGCTGTCCTCTTCTGTCGGTATCTCTTGGACCAATTTAATCACTAGTACCCCTAGGCTGGTAGGGAACACTGCCTCTATTCCATAAATAAGCTAATATGGAGACATCCCAATGGATTTCTTTGTAGTTAACCTGTCAGCCCATAGAGCATGCACTAACTTGTTATGCCATGATTTCTTATTCTCTTCAAGTAGCTTTTTGATGATGGTCACAAAGCTTTTGTTTGATGATTCAACTAACCCATTACCTTCTAGGTAATAAGCAGTTGAATGACCAAGTGCAATATGATACCAGTGACAAAAATCATTCATCTTTTTGGAACAAAAAGCAGCAGCATTATCAGTGATTATCTTCCTAGGGCAGCCAAATCTAGAGAGGATGTGATATTCAAGGAATTTAATGATAACAGAATCTGTGGAATTCCTAGAAGGGATGGCCTCTATCCATTTTGTGAAATAGTCTGTGGCTATGAGAATCCATTTGTGTTGTGTTGAGGAAGCAGGTTGGATCTCCCCTATGAAATCTAGGCCCCACTGTTGAAAGGGAGCTTCAATAGTTATAGGTCTTAATGGTAAAAGGAGGAGCTTTTTTTTTCCCTTAAAGATATGGCAGTTATGGCAAGCAAATATCATTTTGTGGATGTCATTGAAAAGTGTAGGCCTGTAATAACCAGCTCTGAGTATTTTATTAGCAGTGGCTTTCCAGTTTAAATGGCCTCCACACTCTCCTACATGGAACTCATGTTTAATCCTCTTTGCTTCAGTTTGAGGAAAAAATTTAAGCAGCAAACCATTTGCATTTTTCCAATACAAACATTCATTTAAAATGCAATAGTTTCTACATTTTCACTTTAGGGACCTTGCCTTAGTCTTTGATAAATCAGGAGGAGCATTCAGATTTGTAAGCACATATAGGATGTCAGAGTACCAAGGAGAATTTTGAGATTTTTCTTCAACGGTAGGATTAGGCAATCCTTCGTGTTCATCTAGGGCATCTACCATGTTTATGTCAAGGGCTTGAAAGTTAGATTCAACTATTAGTTGAGCTAAGCCCTGAACTTTGATAAATTTTGTGGGTTTTATTTATAGGTCATACTCTAGTATTACAACAATCCATTTGCCCCTCGTTCCATCTGGATCTTGGGACACAATGTATTTTACCACTATGTTTGGCACGTAGGAAATGACGTGAGAGTGCAAAATATACACCCTAAAGTATTTCAAGGCCTTTACCTAGGCATAAGCCTATTTTTCCATTATGTTATATTTCAAGGGTGCATCTCTTAGTGCCTTGCTGAAAAAAGAAATTGGTTGTTCATGGCCTTCTGGGTTTTTCTACAGCAGGACAACAACCACTGTATGCTCGGAGGCAAAGGAGAATATCAGGAAATATTTTGAAAAGTCAGGGTTGATTAAGACTGGTGCCCGGGTAAGTGCAAGTTTAACTAACTCAAAATATTTTTTTGCCTCTAGATTCCACTTAACTCCTATATTTTTTTTCAGCATGTTTGTCATATCTCTAAGGAGTTCAGCTAAGTTGGGAATAAACCTCTACAGGAAGTTAGTTTTCCAAATAAAGGACTACAATTATTTTATGTTTGTCGGGTGACTAATCTCTAGTATTCCCTAAACTCTTTTCAGGTCTATTTTAATTCCCTTCTCTGATATAATATGGGCAAGAAGCTCACCTTCTTGAAGGCCAAATACATTCTTCTTGGGATTTAATGAAAGCCCGAACCTTCTACATTTCTCAAAGACTCTTCTAAGGTGCTCTTCATCAGTCTTGGAATAGATTTTTATTTCATCAAGATAGATGACAATGAAGTGCCCTATTTCCTCTGAAAAGGCTATGTCCATAGCTCGCTAGAAGGTTGCACCAGCGTTCATTAGTCCAAAAGGCATTTTTAGGTACATAAAAGTAACCCATGGAGTGGTGAGGGATGTCTTAAGCTGATCTTCTAGGAGAACTAAAACTTGGTTATACCCTGAAAAAACATCTAATAGGGAGATCCTTTTTTAGAAAACTACCCTTTGTAGGATATGTTCCATCTTTGTTAAGGGGTAATTGTCCTTAAGTGAAGCTCTGTTAAGGTTTCTAAAATCAATGCATAGTCTGATCTCACCTGTCTTTTTCCTCATAGCTACAAGGTTGGAAACCCAATCGGAAAACCTCACAGCCACTATGATTCTCGCCTCATACATTTTCTTGATTTCCTTTTCAAATAGAGGTAGTTGTACTGGGTTAATTCTACGCAGTTTCGGTCTGAAGGGCTTTTGGTTTTCTTTCAGTGGGATCTTGCACTGGATGATTTATGTATCATAGGCTTTTAAGTCATCATAGCTCCAGGAAAACACGTCAATGAACTCCTTAAAAAAATCAACTTATTTCTTCTTCATGTCTACTGGCAAGGAATTAGCTAGTTTAATCATCTTAGGCTTATCCTCGGTGCCTATGTTGCATTCCTCAATGTCATACTTTGTGTGTTCTATATTGGGTTTCTTTGCTACATTGTTAAAATCAGAAAGGTCCTCTAAAGGTGCTAGTACTCTAGGTATGTTCTTGTCTTTTGACCGCAACACCTCAATGTATTCTTTTTCTGCATTCTTGTACTCTTCAGTTTGAGTTTCGAGTTCCTTAGTTAACATATTTATTTCTACGTTATGGGGTTATTTTTCCTCATCACGAGGCTCTTCACTCAGGTAGCTTTCATCAGATTTAGAGTCTGAATCAGAGAATTCAAACTCATTCCTTCCAATCAAGAAATCCTCTATTTACTTGTCACCCCTAAATACCTGCCAATACTTCTCATTATATGGCACTGTAGGTCTATATTTCGTTTGAATGTTGATCTGTTTGTCACTAGGTGATTTCTAATATGAACTATCAATGTAGGCTAATCCATTTGCAATAATGTTTTGACTCCTAGGAACAAACACAAGTTCATATTCTAGAAAGGTTTTCAGTAAATCCATGGCATAGTTTCTGTATGCCCTTAATCTAGGGTGCTTGGCAGTGTACTCTCCATTCACTTGTTTGATGACTAATTTAGAATCTCCATGTATAGCTATCCTTGGGGCTCCTAGTTTTTTCAATAGATTCAATCCTAGGATGAGAGCCTCATACTCTGCGATATTGTTTGTACATTTAAAGTCCAGTCTGAAGGCATGACTCTTAGCATAGTCACTCTCAATATTATGTAACCACACTCTAGCCCCTACATTCTTCCTAGTGCAAGATCCATCAAAGTTCATCCTCCATAAGGGATCGTTTTTAGGTTTATCATCATTTTCCTCCCTAATGCTGGGTTCACTATTATGTTATATTATGGGGTATGCACCATGTTGTGGAATATTTTGTTCTTCATGATGTGTATGGAGATCAAAGTGATGAGTAGTCTACAGTTTACAGTCTTGGTTTTGTTCACTCCGAGTTTCTGATTCAATGCACTGTTCAAAGTTTTCTCTTTCTTTTTCCTCTATATCTAGAGTGGCCATTATGTTAAGATCTGTGGGCTCTACTCTATTGTTTGAATCTTTGTCTTCTAGTTCTGGATCATCTATGGATTCATTATTGAAAAGGATAAAAGAGTCTAGATCTGTGTGGATAGAGTATAGAGGTGAATTTTATGGTTTTTCAGGGTTGCTAACCATAAACTTCATTTGTGCCTCTCTCTATAGTCTCCTAAGCTGGCTAAAGATAGGGATTGTGGCATATGACCCATCCATCTGCATTATACCTTGTATCTTGGCTCCCCATGACCCCAAAATCAACATGCCATACTTAGGTGGCACATATACCACTACAACATCGATAACCATGCATTTGGCTGGGATTTGAGTCAGATTCACACATAGATCTTTTATTAGGCTAAGGCACTTCACTCTGCTAGAGTCAAATCAGTATAAATCCTTATAAGGTCGGGTTATCTCTAGGCTTAAATTTTCCATAATTACCTTAGGCATAAGGTTGTGTGAAGCCCCAGAGTCATGCATTGCGTTGTGAAGGATTTTGTCATGAATATTGAGGCTGATATAAAAAAGAGGTACTACCCCATCCTGAAAATTTCCTTCTATATTTGGACCAAACAGAAGGGTTGGTGGATCATCACTTAAATTGACAGTGTCACTGTTTTCTACTAGATTTAAAGCTTTCAAAATTTGACCTTTGTATGCATCTTGGGTGGCCAACTCAGTGAGAGGCACTGAAATTTTGATTTTGGCTATCTCACTTTCTAGATTGAAAGGAGATGGACTCTTTGAATGGCTTAATTATGTTTTATTGGCCACCATTTTATTGACAGAATCAGATTTATAATTCTCACTATGTATGATTTTTGAAGCTATCTTATCAGCATCATTAGCTGCAATGTTGGTGCTACTATTTTCTTGAATTTTTTTCTCAATATTTTGGTTGTCCTTCTCTTTGTTTTTCCTAGAAATCTCAGCTGCTGATTTTTTACATTCAACAGTCAATTTAGGAGTTTTCTTAGGTCTTTTATTAATTGTTATCTCAGAGGTCTTTGGTTTGGAGGTGTCCAAGCTCTTCTTTCTCCTGAGCTCATATTGTTCTCTGACCTGCATTATGGCATTTTCAAATCCCAACCTATAATCCTCATATTATAAACCTTCCTCATTCCAGTGTGAGTATAAGGTTTGATTATCTTCTATGGAACAGGTGTGGATCGAGTTGTCTACTTCCGCCATGTTTATTTTGGTTCCCTCGGACTCTTCTATTATCCCATCATCCTCATCAAGGAAATTATCTTGAAATGGGGGTATGACTTGTTGATCAGAGTCTCTCTGTCTGTTTGGGGGATTGTTTCTCCTAAAGTTCTTGTTCTGGTTTTGATTTTGGTTTCTATTCTAATTATTGACTGTGAAAACCATTTTCTCCACCATTTTCTATAGCCTTTCCACTTTTTTGGCTAGACTGCCAATTTTGGGATCAGATGTGGAAGCTGATGTGTCATCCCTATAGGTTACCTTCTTCTCAGCCCTCATTCTAGCTCTTTTTTAAATTAGGTTTGATTCTACACTCACTGCTCCTTTCTGCATGTCTTCCAATGTGTTATAATCCCTCTCCCCAAGCTGATAGGCCATGTTAGCATCGAATCCTTTAGGGTATTTCACTAAGGACATTCCTTGGGGAGGTTTCATATGTGGTGGAAGAGCATTGTAGACACTGTTAAATCTAGTGGAATAGTCATGGACACTCTCTCCCTGATTTATTTTAAGATTTTTGTATTCTGCTAATATCTGGAGAGGGTTACTTTTGAATTCCCACTTGTTTATGAAAGTTTGGTGCAAGGAGGGAAGGTCATTGATGCTATTAGGAGGTAGGCCTTTAAACCAATTCTTCACTTCTCCTCCTAAACTTTGAGAAAAGAACCTCATCTTAATGGTTTCATCTTCAATTTCCATATAGTTGAAGGCATCTTTCATCCTATCTACATGATGTTGATTAGTGGTGGATTCTTTCCTAGTGAAGTGAGGGATTTTAGACTGATAATCATTTGGTAGTGGAGCCAAAGGCTGTGGTAACACCAAGGGTGCATACCATGCTGCCATGATGGTTTTTTGTGGAGGTAAAATATTGGCTTGAGCAGTAGGTATATGGATGATAGAAATGTTAGGACCAGCAACACACTGCCGAGTTGATTTAGGGTGATAGAGGCCCAATTTTTGAATGAAATTAATATCCGGAGGTGTAGATGGAGGGGTCTCTCTATCCATAATATGATTTCCACTATGAGATGGTGAACTTGGGAGCTCAAGGTCTGTCTGATCTAAGGAACTGAGTGACTTAGTTCTTGGTAAATTACTTGGTAAGCCTAAGTCAACTTGAGTGTTGGATAGAGTTGTAAAGTGTTTTGGTTCAAAATTAGCTCTGTAAATGGATCTGATAATAGTTGGCTTTCTAGGGGTGGGAGACTTCCTAAGAATGTTCTCTGGATTGTCAACTATTTCAGGTGGGTTTGGGTTAGGATAAGCTCTTGTATAGACTATTCTTGAATCTAGTGTGTCTGTCTTTTACCAAAGAAGCTTAATCCTATGTGTTTCTTCTAATATGATTGATGTTGTGATACAAGCTTGTCTCCCAGTGGAGTATTGTGAAACCAAGATAATCAGCAGGCCTATTGATCACCAGTGGAGTCTTTAGTCATTAAGGAACTGTGGAGTCACTAGGTGGAGGGTTTAGAATGCTTCAAGGAGTTTTTCTTTCCACCATAGTGATTAAATACCAAACCAAGGCTACTATGGTCTTCTTTGAGTTCTTAGAAGTGTTTAAAGGTATGTTTTACTCAAAGCTTCCTAGTGGAGTCACCATTATGTTGGGGTTCCTATGTTTTGGCAGGTTTGGCAATACCAAAAGATCAGACAACATCAAAACCACTTTGGGACCTCAGGATATAGCCCTCCTGGGTCAAGAGAGGGACCTCTCTGTAAAGACAAAGAAATATATATCTTTAAAGTTCGATTTTTAAGATATTAGGATAGTTATATGGCACAAGGGTTGTTATTTTGTTTGTTTTTTTGTTTGGTTGTTGGGAAACATGAAAGAAGGGTTCAATGTAAGGAAAGAAGTGAGAAAAAGAGGATTTTGGCTATGGGGAGGTAATTCAAAGAACACTCGAGACCATTGGGCAATGGAGTCATAAAAGGGTTTACTTGCAATTCAATATCCAAGGCTTTCAAATGGGATAGTCATCTAAAACAGATGATATTTCAAAGATGATAGTATGGGATGAAATGATAAGGAATGAAGGTGAATGACAAGGAAACCTGCAAGGTCACCACCTTAAGAGCTAATCCAGGGATAGGACATGCCTTAACCATCTGTGATCAAACTCCTAAAGAGGCTAACTCTTCAGACAATAGAAAACATTAAATATTTAACACAAAGGTGAAGCTTCAGATCAAAGAAAGGCTTTGAACTTTCAATGCTTTTAAATTCAACTTAAGGGGACATAGAAAGGTTTAACAGTTAGAAAAGGAACCTAGTGAGACAAAATAAACTCTAGTCTCCCAGTATCCCAATTATTTTAATTAAAACCAGGCAAGAGCATCTAAGAACAGATTCTAAATTCATGCATCAGTAAACAGTGAAAATCAACTACTATACTGGCTAAATTATCTTGAATTAGTTCCCAGATAGCACAATTAGTAGAAAATATCAAAGATAATAAGAGCAGGAAGCATTAGGGTACCATGCAAGGGTATATCCTAAGCCAGATTACTGATTTATTATCAGAGAAACGAAATATGATGAATTACAGAAGGAAAACAGAAACAAAGATAGGACACATCACCGCTGCTTTAAACCAGGATCTAATGAAATATGATTTTCATATTAAATAGCAACACCAGCCATATACAAAATTTTCCAACAGCTTGATATTCATTCTGAAATCATCTACTCATCCTATTTTACAACTATGCACACAGAACTATATCTCAAGAGAAACAGCTTACAATCCACGGTTATCCAAACAACAACATTTAAAATGTATTTTTCTTGAGTTATTATAGCTAAAGAGAGGCAGAGGAGGTAGATGGAACTTTAAATGAAACATTAAAATAGAATTAGAAGGGAGCTCGAAGCCCATTCTGTCTTAATATCCTTTAATTGACTTTCAGTACTCTTTGGATGAAAGAGTGGTCTTCAACAGGCTGATATTAACTCCAGGTATGTCTCTTTGATGTAATTTTCGATTGTATTACTCTAGGGAAAGTAAGGCAGTTAAATGACTTTTAGGATTTCCATACTGTGTAAAAAATGCTATGACAACATTAGGACTTTCTATCAGGGTGTAGATTTTCTCGGGAACATTGATGAAGAGTAAAAACGTTATGGGAACTTTTTCCTTTCTCAGGAAAGAACCTTCTGTTGATGTGAAACAATGAAAAGGATTGTTTCTATGCTTTAGGCCTCATTAGAAATTTTGAGTCATTCATATGGTCTTCAATATTGTACATTCACCCTTTAAATACTGAATTAAAGCTCAAAATATCCAATAATGGGCATTAAACCTCTTTAATCCTTCACTAATACTCTTTGCCGCTTCTGTGACCATATTTATCTGTGAATGTGCAAGTTTAATGGTGCTGGAGGTTTTCAACAGAGTTAATAACTTTGATTGGAATGAAACATGCATTTAAAACCCACTCAGGAGTCTTTCTCTGTGATCTCTGGCTCTGAAAAAATTTCCTCTGCGTTCTGTGTCACTATGATAGTGAATGTGAGAAATAATGGTTTTCACCATCTGTAACCCTGCAAAAACACACAAACATGTTAAGATATCCATGCGGGAGAAAGGATGGATGTTGTGGAAGACTGTGGGAATGGCATAGCAGCAATGATGGATGAGGCGAATGCAGTGGAAGATGGCCAAAAAATGCTCTAAAACGGTGGAAGCATGATTTGATGAAGGTCTGATGGAGAAATGGTTGTGGACTGTATGATCATATCAGTTAGTAGTGATCGACGGTCGGGATTCACTAATGGAGTGGCTTTAGAGGTTAGGCGGAATTAAATTACTTTAATGTTAAAACATAAAGTTTTAACCTTTGGGTGAAATACAAAGGAAATCGATAAAAATCAAATGAAATGGGGCTTTAGATGGTGGGACCAACATGGGTAGAGGGCGATTGAGTGTGGAATGTTAGACCTCAGGAGGAGATCAACGGTTGGGATCATCCGATGAGACTCTGTGGAAGCCCAACGAAAGAAACATGACTGAGAACACGATGAGATGAGGGTCATAGATCTAAATAGATCAACGGTCGAGATCTTCGGGAAGCGCTGTCAGAGGCAGAAAAGGGGAAGTGGTTTTAAGGATAAAACAATGGTTTTCACACTATAATATAATGGTTTTGACTTTCTCCCAAAAAAACGTGGTATATGTCGCTACCAGACACGTGTCCTCCTCAAAACCACTTTTATCGCGTAAGTCTGAAGCATTAAACTTCGGACGCGAAAATAACGCGATATGAACCACAACCATTGGATTTAAAGCAGGGAGATTCGACAGTGTAGAATAGTGTGCGATATGGACAGTTGCGTAGTCGGTAAGGTTGAGGGAAGGTCAAAGCAGATTAGATCCCGACCATCGGATCTATGGAATAGACAGCCAGGATTAAAAGAGGGAGTGACAAGGGAAAGGGTTAGATGAATTGGCGGGAGAGAGGAGAGTCGTTGGATCTTATCAGATGGATGGCTGAGATCCAATCGCAATCAGAGAAGGCAGGGGCCAAAACTCCGATGGTTGATGTTGCGATTGTGCGTGGGTTGTCTGATCACTCGGAGATTGACAGTGGAGATCTGATCGGAGGGAGAGCGATGGAGGGCAAAGGAGCAGAGTGCAATCAAATCTTGGCTACTGGTTCTGGTGGATTCAATGGCCAGGATTGAATCGGAGATTGGCCAATCGGGGAAAAAGAAAGGCAGATTGATTGGATCAGTGCAATGCGATTTTGCGGCAACCGTTGGATCTCAAGAGGAGATCAACGATTAATATTCAATCGGGCGAGGGGGGGGGGGGAATGGAAGATGTTATGGGTGAAGCGTGAGACTAGCGTGGACCATTAGATCTTTATAGATCGACGGTGGATATTACATTCGCGGCCAATAGAACAAAGGGAAATCGCATTGGAACTTTTCAGTTTAACACAGAAATGCGCCCGCAATCAAACTCCTGATTCTGATTAGCGCTATGAGGCTTAGCACTTGGTATTAGCACCTGATTATATATGGATAAGGGTTTAGGGGCTGGGCTGAAAGGGGCTTGGCCTGATATATGATAGAAAGTGGGTTTTAGGCCTAAAAACATCGTTTTTTAAGGCTAAATAGTGGTTCCGGTAGGGGAATAAAGGGATTTTTTCCCCAAATGAAGGGATTCACATGGTTTAAAAAGGGGAATTTGATGGTTTAGAAGAATTAAGAAGGGATTTTGGGGTTTTATAGGAAATTTTGAGAAGGAAAAAAAGGGTTAAAATGGGAAATTTGCAGGGATAAAGTGGGCAGGTGGAGGCTTTCTTCGAGCACAATTTTTTCAAAAACTGTGAGGATTTTTTGATGGAAACAATAGTGAAGACCTTTTCAAAGGAAAAAGACACAAAGAGGCTTTAAGAATGAGAGATTTTCAGAGGAAATGTATCTCTTGAAGGCTTAGAAATAAACTTAGCCACCTGTTTGTTTGTCAAAAATTTATAGGTGGCTAACAGACCCAGCTGCCATGGAGGTTTTAAGAATAACTGGTTTCTTAAAATTTTGTTAGAGTTTGCATGACTTTCATCTACGGGTTTCCAAGGATTTTGAAACTAGTTTGAGAGGAAAAGCTTCAAAAATTGGAATTCTGAACCTTACAGTGACACCAAATACCATCTCATCAACAAGAGGAATCCTTAGAGGAGGAAAACAATGGTTTAAAGGCATCAAATTTACAATGTAGAACTACAAAGAGTTAATCAAACCATAACACAGTGAAATTGACTTGACAAATATTATTCATAAAAGTTTCATTAAGGAAAATTATTCAAAGCTTTTGATGATCATCGAGAAGTATTTTACCTTTGAGGTAAGGTTTCACATGGTCTACTCCTATCATCTCAGGCTTCTTCTACATTTTATGGGTAAGAGGTCACTTGAATTTTCTTTTTATTTATACAGAGTATAGGGAAAATGTCATATAAGGTTAAGATCAAAACTGAAGGAAATGAAACTTATATTTTTCATAACGGTTTGATTAAGCTATTCATGTTAGAGGAACTGAAGAGATTTGGAAGAGATTGGAATTCCTTTTTTTTATGACTGGTTATGAAATTGATGATGTCACTCCTAAGAAAACCTCCAAACAAGGAAACATTTCATCACCAGCTGTGGCAGAGGAAGTTGAAGAAGGGAATAGATCATCTCCCCCAGAACTAGTAAGCATGTAAGAATACCCTTTGGAAAATATTGACACACCTAAAATAGCACTTGCAAAACAGAAGCAGACAGTCAGCAAACAAGACAACAAAAGAGTCACTAGGAGCTAGATAGTGGCTAAAGGAAACTTGCAGGATATCTTACATGAAATTGACATTAAAGAATCACCCATTGTGAAAGATGAAGACATTGATGATGGTGGAAGAAAGATGAAAAAGGGTAAGACTGCTAAAAAACTAGAGTTTGCAAGTGATGATGTTGGTTTCATTTTTCAACCTAGGAAGCCAATGACCAGACATGCAAGGAAGGTCATGGAAAGCAACAAATAGATTGTGAAAATAAATGAAGTTGTTGCCCAACCAACAAAATCGTAGATCTGTCTTCACCTACAAATTAAGAGTTGGTTATCAAACAAAGAAAGGGTAAAGAGAAAATTATTGAAAAACTAGAAATTGAAACCCTTAAAGAGTAGTTAAAAGAGGCACGTAAAGAGATATCAATTTTGAAGCAAGAGGAAAATAACGTAGAGCTGAGAAGGTTTAGTTTGAAAAAATAAGGAGGATCTGGGAAGATCAAGCTATAAGTGTTTCAAAAACCTTATACAATACAAAAAAGTTGATAAAGTGGACTCAACCAATAAGAGGAGAAGTGAAACATATCAAAAAGATAAACTTGCAATTGCAATTTAAGAATAGGGAATTAAAGGACAAAGTGCAAAATCTTTAAGAACTATTGGATTTCATTCATGTGGAATTGGAAAAGTAAGGATTGAAGATGACAATGGTAGAAGAGCCTATTAGTAAATTAATTATAAATGAGGAGGAAACACCACAAGAGTAATAAGTTGAGATGAAATGTGTTTGAGGAGGTTCATAACATGCAGAGAACCCATATTTGTAGCTAGAGAATAGTATTTTAAGACCATATTGAAAACAACAATTTTTTTTTTTTTACAGAGTTTCATAGCATACCTCAAGCTTGAAGCCAGAAATACGGTACAGAAATTCCTGTAGGTGATTTTTTTATTAAAAAACCCAATTTTGGCATGTTTTATGGAGGGAGATCGATGGTTTTCAAGGTGTCATGACACAATGAAGATTTTGGAACAACAAATAAGTCAAAGAGATGGATGGAAAAGCCATTTTTCCCATGCTACTAAAACTCGCTATGAAACTCCCTAAAACTGCCTTGTTTTTCATACTGTGTAATTTTTGAAGAATTTTGAGCATCTTGACAGTACATCACCCAGCTAGAGACCTCTAGCATGTCAGTGGACCTAATTAGCATATATTCATGACTCAAAGAGAGTACCACACAACCATCTCATCAGTCAGAATAACGTTAAAAATTAAGGTCATCCATTCCTAAGAAGTAGGGTTATGTTCCATAGATCTATGGGTGCTTTAAATATGTAAAGTGGTGGTGAACTTGGTTATTTGTCATTTGAGCATGTGACATTAATTATGTAACTATTTCACAGATACGATAAAGGAATGTAATAAATAGGAGATAAAGTCCTATTAGGAGTTTGTTTTCTTTAAGGATAGCTGACATTTTTCTATTTCAAGTTAGTGGTTTTAGTTATGATAGGTGTTAGAGTAGAATTCCAAGATCTAGCCAACTAGGCAGATCATCCATATGATAAATAATTTCTATTTATAGACAAAACATCGAAGAAGAAAAGGGTTGGAGAATATTGCACCAAATTGTTGCTTGTATGTTTTTTACCATTATTAATAATGCAAAGTGACATTCTACTTCAAGACCTCAGATTCTCAAGAGGTTTTTGATGTCTTATTGATATGAATCTTTATGTTTAATCACTTGTAGTATATTTCATCTCTAATTACTCAGAATTCATAATATTATGCCCTAACTTCATTTAGAGGTGAAATGACTGTGTTTTTTGATGTTATGTGTGTGAATTATCTCTGTTAAAAACCTTTATCTGCCTTAGCTTCCATGTGAAGAACCATTGTCACTAATATTAATGATTGTTGACTCCATAAGCCTAATGGTAGCAAGCCTTCATTTTTAAACCTGTAATCATATAAAAACAAGTTACAATTCCATAGAGTTAGCCATATAGTACTATCCTTATTCAAAATTATAAACCCCCTTTGAGAGAGCCCTCTCAAACTGAAGAGGATAATCTTTAGTTAAAAGTGGTTTGAAAGAGTTACATTTAGTTGATTTATGAGCATCCAATCAAGATCAATTTTATGATAACAAAAAGTATCCACCCAGATTTTTAGTGTGGCCCATAGTAGGGTTTTGACCCTTGTTTTGAGAAGGGGTGGTGGTATTTCTGACCGTGTAACCTCCAAGCCTAGAATCGTGGGAGGGAAGTGATGGAAATGCTCCCCTAGACGCGTGATGACGATTTCCGGTTGCATGCTAGGGAAGTTAGGTTGATATAGTTGACGCTTCCACCATATTGGTTTTATTAGTGGTTATATCAGTATAACTGATGCCACAATATATTTTAGCAGAGGATGTATAAGATCGGAGTGGAAGTAGGTTAGGAGGGACAGGAGGGTAGAAGCTAGATTGTAGACTCTTAGTGGGAGCTGCTATCATTTCTTGGCTTAATTTTACTACTATATCTATCTCTAATTGTTATTCTTTATTTTCAAAATCCTTGTGTCATTTTCACTCTAACTTCGGGACGAAGTTTTCTGGAGGAGGGGTGTATGTAGTGCCCAAATTGATACCATAAGGAAAATTTTTATTAGTGTTTAATTAATCTGTAAATGATGACTTACAAATTTTGAGTAATATCTACACTTGTGAAATTGTAATTTTATTTTATTTTTGCTGGTCTAACTTTTATTATTTATTTCATTTCTAATATGTCTTCTTAAATCTACATTTTGGTCTTCTCCCATTTATTTTCGAATAAAATATCTATATATGGTAAGAAATTCAAGGTTAAAAAATTAGAAGGATAAGGAGGTAGTCATGAAATTTATGGTAAGTAGCTGAGGAGGATGAGAGGCAGGGGTAGGAGATCCTTGGTATTGTTTGGCATTGGAGGATATCCTTGGTCTTGTTTGGCATTGGATGAAATCCTTGGTTTGCTTTGGCATTGGAAAGGATCCTTGGTCTTTGTTTGGTATTGAAGGCTGTTTATTCCAACTTGGACATGCTACAACTTTTTGGACTTAAGTTTGGAGGGCTAGGGATCCTGTGGAGGTTCCTAGACTAGGAAATCAATCCTAGTTGGCAAGGAGGTAAATATAGCCGGGTAACGCAGTAGTATCATCTCAACATAAATCAAAGGACACCTCAACCAAAATACTAATACAGGTATTCTTCGATTATTTATTACTCATATAAATTATTGAAAATGCAATTTCTTACATAAATATGTTGCAAATGAATTTCAATTATATGTCATAATCAATTAAATGTTGACCTATAAATAGACTATTTTCCTTCTTATTATGTTTAATTGAAATTATAATTATATTTTAGTTAAAAGACCTAGGTTAGATCCTCGCAAATTTGATAGAAAATGCTAGGGCTCCACAAGAAGTCTCATGTCCAACAAAGAGTAAGAGTAATATAAAATCAAAATTAATTTCATTAGAAAGAGAAACTTCTTCCAAAAAGTTAGTTAACAGATCGTTGTGAAAAATGTGAGGATGATCCCTTCTCTCTTTTATGATATTGGATATATTTTTTATGAGAACATCCTTCTCCTACAACATCATAAAATGAAATTATTTCAAATATTCAAATCTCTAATTTCCTAACTAGGGAAAAACAAAGTTAAGGTACAGTAAGGTGAAGTTATTTTATTTCATTAAAGCTTTATTTTCATAACTATAATGACTTATTTATTTTAAGTGTATTTTACAATTTTAATGAAATATATAACAACATTAATCCCCTTTTCATAGGTTGAACCAGGAATTTTGTATGGGAATTGTTAATCCTACATTGGCATAGTCAACGAATAACTCAAAAGTATCATTTTTCTCTTTGGAAGGAGATAAATCGAGGAGTTTTTTGGCCATAAAATTGAAATCCATATACAAAAAAAAATTAATTAGTAATATTTCCATGTATGAATTAAAAAAAATATGAATTTATTTGAATTGGGTTGAAGATTTTGAACATATTTTAGAAACTGATAAGAATTATTTGATCTTGTTATCAAATTTTAGAATATTTCCAAAGTCTGAATCTAAGTAAAAATAACTCAAAACAATATTAAAAAAAAAAAATATGAAGCTTTCTTTCTTGGTGACATTCATTTTGTAGAGGAGTTTCCTTCTTGTATGTCCATCTATTTAGCGTGGAGTGAATAACATTATGGATTTCCTCCATGGAATCGGATATCAGCCTCTCAAATCTTAGAAAATTCATTGTTATGGACAAGTGGCATAAGAATGCATCGTAGAGGTGATAATTTGGAACTTTCTTTCTTTCCAAGAGCATCTAGTGTGTGTTGCCAAGTTCTGGATTAGTCTTGTAAAGAGTAGGCACCCCGAAGTCTCGTGCCTGCAAGAGTCAAGTAGAGTGGTCATCGCCGTGATCGATGGTTAGCTGAGATAGTCTGCAATATTGTTGGTGTTTCCCTTCTTGTACTTAATTTTAATATGGAACTATTGCAAGTATGTGGACCATTTCTGATGGCGATCATTCTGCAACTTCCCTTGTCTTTGTATGAACTGCAAGGGTTGGTGGTCTATGTGTATAATTGTTTCCTTCCCCAAAATGTAATGCTTCCATTGTTGGTAGACCTGCACAATGGAATACATCTCTTTGTCATAGGTGGGATACTTTCAGAGTGTGTCTGAAAGTGTCTCACTGTGATATTCCACTAGATGCCCTTACTGAGTAAGAACTGCACTAATATCATATTCTAAGTATCTCTCTTGATCTCAAATGGTTGCTATAGCTGTGGTAATGTGAGGAATCATGCATTCATCAATGTGAAAGGCATGACCAATCAATTCAAAAAGGACTTCCTTGGATTCGAAGGAAGTCCTCCTCACATTGGAGGGTTCAGTTGGTACCTAGTTATAACTGGAATTGAAGTAAATATTGCTAAAATATTTGGCCCCCTTGAGTTGGTCCATCATGTCATCAATCTGTGGAATCATATACCTATTCCAGACATTGATATTGTTCAACACCCGATAGTCAATAAAAAATATACTTGTCCCATCCTTCTTCTGTACCAACATGACGAGGCTCCCATAGGGTGATGAACTTGGTATAATTTTCCCTTTTTGTATTAGCTAATGAATCTTCCTCTTGATCTCATCGTTCTCTAGAAATAACATTGATAGATTTTCCCATTAGCTAGCGGCACACTCGAGGTCATATCGATGGAGTGCTTGACCTAACAGTGTAGAGGTACCCCTACAAGAGAGGTGAAAATTTTCTTTTACTCCTCCAAGACCTTGTCCATATGTTTCTATCGTGTGAACAAGCCCTGTCTAGAGGTCATGGCCACAATATTATTTAGGACCTGAGGGTGAATCATAAGAAAAAAAATTCCTAGTCTGGGATATGATATTAATGCAATATTTCTTTGTAGTGATCAGAGAGATGGTGGTAGGCGTTGCTACCTTCAATATCCTATACAACTTATTAGCCAAAATAATATTAACAGTGTGAGGCCTAGATTCATACACAACATGTCACTTCCACAAGTATGGTTCGCATAATAATACATCAAAATATTCTAGAGGGGAAACATCACACAGTACCTCAACCGTGAGGGGCTTGATGTTGTAGGGAAGGTGACACTACTAGCTGATGCGTAGATCTCGTCTTTGGTGAAGCCACCCGATGGTGTACAACTACGTGTTTTTTGTGGTTGATAGGACTAGCCACTTCATAACCTTTATTGAAATGAGGTTATTTTGACTCCCACTATCGACAATGAACTACAACATAGAACCCTGCACCCACATATGTGAGTGGAAGAGGTGCTTCCCATCCTCTAGAATTTTGAGGTCATCCTTATGGATCTTGGTGGTGGCAACAGTGGCATTGTGCTCCATATCAATAATATTCTTCCCTTTTTCATTCCCATTATTGGGTTCTGACTCAGAGTCGTAGCATGCACATGATCCAGAAGGCTTCAACTCAGCCACTAGTGAATGCTTGCCTTGACACTCACTCGTGTTGTGAGTGGAGCTCTTATGGAACTCACACCACTTTCCCATGTCATTCTTTGTCTTCGTGGTGTTTTTCTTAGCTTGTGGCTTTGATGGGTTGTCCTAGGTCACCTCACCTTAGCTTTCTACTTTGTTCTCCAGTTTGGGGGCATCTTTCCCTTAGTTCAAATTCACAGATCCAATGTCCCACTTCTTCCGTTTAAAGTTCTGTTCGATCTTGACAACATATCGATAGTCGAAAGTGAGGGAGGAGATGTTCAGGAAATCCATTTCATCTTGGATTTACTCATGCAAACAACCGTAGTACTTGAGTACCAAATTCCATTCAAAATACTTGATGCACAGCTTCGTGCAAAGGGCATGAAAACCATTTGTGAACTCTGGCACATCTTGGTCCCCTCCTTGCCGGAACATGGTCCAATTTATGTATTTGTATTCATAGCTATCAATAGGGTAATATTGTTCCTTGATGGCACCTTAGAAATAATTCCAAGTGTGTGTGGCTGAGAACAGTGAGGTTTCTCCCTCGTCCTTTCACTCACATTAGGTTTCCCACCAATCTTTGACATGGGAGGGAAACCTTGAGGAGTGAAAAATTAATCTTTTCCTAGTTCGAAAAGTCATGAACTGAAAAATATCCTTCCAAAAGATTTAATCAATTATCTATGGCATACGCATCTATTTGGCCTTCAAATATGGAAATTTCAAATTTAAATCGTACCTTAAAAGGTGTGGTGCATCCATAGTGGTTTTCGGATGCAGATGTGTCGCCTGTGGGTAGCCATCAAAGGATTTGGGAAAAGTTATCCATCATTGTCTTCTTATGTTTCTAGAGGGCCTCCCCAAGCAATATTTTGAAAGGATCTCCTGATCCCTTGTATTTATTTTATTCAACCAAGGTAGATCGTTGAGGTTTGCAAGGTTGATCTTGCAAAGGTTCAACCATATCGATCCCTAACTCTTTATACCGTGACCTTGTTGGGGACATGAAAAGAAAAATCGAGAAAGAGAAGAATGATCTGATACCACAGATATGAAATTATACATCAATGCAATAGAATACATATATAAACATAAAAAAAAAAAGTAAAACAGAAATAAAACTTCATTTCATTAATATAAAAGAACCAAAATATGCTTACTTACAGAATATAAATAAACTAGCTCGGGAAATGGTAGCTTATCTATAAGAAGAGATGTTGCAGCAACATGCCTTTGAATTGTCTTAAAATGAGGCTCGGTGGTCTTTTTATCATTGAGAATCAATGAGAAACCATAAATATCAAAAAACATAGCCCTAGGAGATGAAGCACCAAAAGTTTGTGGGCCCTGTTGGGGTAATTTAGAACACCAACTTCCTAGGGTCGTAACTTTGGCATACGATCTATATTTGGCTATCATAATACCTATTTTTGAAGATATATAAGAGGAGGTCGAAAATAAACTCACTAACTAGATTGGGACTTTTCTAGTCTCTTTGTTTCACCTAAAAACATCTTTTATTCCCTCAAAACGGCTCTGGAAGTTTAGGACTCGAAAAAATGCCAAAAATAGTAAATTGTGCTACAATTAAGGAAATTGAAAAAATGAAATAAAAAATGGTTAGGGACCAAGTGGAATAGGTGGGTGGCCACCAATATCCACCTTTAACATAAGAATCCTAAACTTTGGGATGATTGAAGCATTACATCTAGCATGTTAAAATCAAGCCAAGCACTCATTTACGCAAGTATTTATGTTTGAAGCATGTTTAAGTTATTTTTCAAAGTCTCTTTTGTATTTTATATTCGGTAAATATTTTTTAGAAGATGGAAATAGTGATGTGCAACGAATAGTACAAGTGCATCTTGAGAAAGGAAAATAAAATTACAAAGCGATGCATGGAAAGCATTGTGTTGATCATGATTTCCAAGTGGAAGATCAACTTTGGTTGTATGTTAGCAAAGAAAGACTTCAAGGTGATGATTGTATCAGCCTCATATGATAGATGAGCATGAAGAGACTTTTCATGTTCCATCTATTGAATATTTTTCTCTTTAATATTTAGATGAGTTGCAAAAACGTTGAATTCTTGACAAGAGGATAAGGACTTTGCACAAAGGCAATCTGGAGTACCTTCGAATGGGGCTCAAAGGTACCAATCCAAGAAAATTAAGGTGGATTAAGATCGAGAAAGTGAATGAGATGCACCCTAACTTATTTTTTGAGTAAAAACATAATTTTTGTGATCCAAAAGTTCCTAGTGGGGAGGAATGATCTAGAGATAAAAAATAGGCTAAGAAATGAAAGTGCTCAAAATTTCTTGAAACTACCGTCAAATTGTAGTTCTCGTTATCCTGATTCCAACACTATTTGAATCACCTCAATCCGATATTATATGAGAATTTTTTTGAGTTATAAAGCTTTTTCCCAAAAAAAAAATCAACTTGCAGGGTTGATTGGGCTGTTGACTAGGTAGTCCGTATAGCTAATGTCATTCTGACATCAACATGTTGACTCAGATTTAGAACAGACAAGTGCACCAATCTGGGCTCAATACGTGGCAACGTTGTACAGGTTGAGGTGGCAGCATTTGATTGGTTGGTTTTGTTTGAAGTGGGACAATGAGGAGGCACCAAATGGCCCTCAATTTTAGTGCTAAAAATTTAATAGGTCAGCCCACCGTCCTCAACGGGTTTCGACCCCTTGACCTATCACACGACGAACCAACGATTTATAATTACACCACACCAATGCATCTTATTATCTATTGATTTATAGTGATATCTAACCATGTGTCTAAGGGCATTTTGGGTGAGGAGTTGGGCGGTTAGCACTAGACCCTGGTTATATTGTATGCCACATGACCCGACACATAGTTAGAGGGGGTAGGTGGTTAGCTCAACCCTCAGTTCTACCAACACCCATATGTCTAGTAGAGAGAGATAGAATGGAAGGGGTTAGCGGTTAGGCTGGACCCCAACCATATTAATTCCATGATACCATGATAGAGCAGAGCGGGGGCTAATATGTTGCAATGTAACCTCCCTTTAGGGCTAAAAATTTGGCGGTAAGGTTTATTGGTGCATTTAAAAGAGGTGACAATTTGTACCAATTGCAATCGAAATTTTGCCAGTCCTAGGTTAAATGTTCGCTTGCTCGTTAGTGAATAGGAATAAGTAGTTGCCCACATAGCTATTTTTGGCCATTTTGTAGGAAAAATAGAATAAAATTGATTAATGAGGCCTAACTTGGTCATTTTTCAGTCCTTTTGAGCCCAAGAAGACCCTACACAGGGGTTTTGGGTGTTCTGAACATAATGGAAACATCAAATTTATTATTTGAGAATTGTATGTTGGAATTTTTTCAGGGTTAAGTCCTTTTTAGTTCTAGATAGAGAAGACTTTCTGGCCATATGGAGACCTTGTTGAGCATGGAAAGAGCCTAGACAGAGGTTTTCCAGCCTTCCAGATGCATCTGCAACAACTATTACTTCATTAGAAAATCCATTTTCACTCTATTCACAATATGCTTGTGGAGAAAGACCATTTTAAAACTTCATGATGAAATAGTTGTATTTTGTGCTTTCGATCTCAAATTGAGTACACATACCTATTGTGAGAGAGTCGTTTTATTTTGACACGATCATGACTTTCTGAAGTGAGTCATATTTTTGAGTGAGAGTTCTCTGATGGAGGTACTAACTTAATTTATCTTAAGCATGTTTTACAAATTTAATGAAAGAGATACCAACTTATAGTTTACCATTATGATACCTTAAGTTTAAGTTATCTCTTAAAAGCGTATTTTACAAATTTAATGAAATATATACCAACTTACAATTTAAAATTGTGATACCTTAAGATCCATTGCATAGATGGAACCCATAAGTTTGATGGGAATGGAAATCACTTCATTGGTTTGGTCAAAAAATAGTTCGTAAATCTAACTTGTCTCTTTGGAAGAAGATAAATTAACTAGTTTGGAAATCAAGGTGACAACCATCAACTACAAAACTTTAAGTGGTAAAAAGTCTTGGGGATGAATCATTCAAAAACAAAAAATGTTATAATTGCAAAATTTGGAAAATTTATTTAATGAAAATTATTTGAATTGGTTCATCAAATTTGAAAATATTCACAAAATATACTAAATATTAATCCAAAAAAATATTACAGAAATCTAAATCCAAAAATTATTACAGAAAAAAGGAATTTGAAGCTTACTTTCCTAATGACATTCATTCTGTATAGAAATTTCTTTATTGTCTTCCCATATATCTAGTTTGCAGTGCACGAGACTCTGGATCTCCTCCATGAAATCAAATTTAGTGTCTCAAACCTCAAAAAATTCACCTCTATTCCATGGAGCTTCCTCTAGAGATCGCCATGCACTGAGAGTAGGCCATAGTCATAGGCCTGTCAAAGTCTTTAATTCCATTGGGTGATGATATTCAATGAACCTCACCTCGTTTTGTAGAACAAACTTGTTGAATTGGGGAGCCACTGATACAACTTCTTGGATCCCAAATAAATGAGATATGAAAATATATGAATCATATATATTATGTCAATATCCACATGAGTTTTATCTTTGGTTTGGGGCACACATTTTTGTGGCTTATGGTGTTATGTCAGTTGTATTTAGGTGGAAAGAATATTATAAATAGGTTTACTAGTCTCCATTGTATGGTGCTAAGGATTGAACAAGTGTGGGCTCATTGTCCATTGCAATGGCCCAAGGTTTGTGTAAGTCGGGGCTCCCTGGTGCAAAGGGTTGTGCATGTGTGGGCTCTCCAATCATGGTATTTCTTCTAAATAATAATGGAATTTTTTTAGGCTTTTTTTCCCCTAGAGTTAGGGTTTTCTCATGATAAATATCTTGGTGTTTTTCATGTGTGTGACTGCTTCTATATTGTGTTTATTATTATGGTTTTTTACCTTGTATTTTATTCATAACAGTGGTAAGAAAGGACAATCTAGTTGATACGTTATAAAAAAAATTGCCAAGGGATAAGCAGGATATTTGTAGAACCTTCGCTGGCATCTTGAAAATATGATAAAAATTTGGCATGGGAAAGGATCAATAAAAAAGAGAGAAATTTGTATTTGGTCTCAAGTGGAAGATTATTGTGCGTGAGAACAAATAAATAAATAAATAAATAAAATTATAATGTAATATTATGACTTCTCTAAACTTCTTGAAGATTCTACAATAATGGTTTTGGGTTTCTCGTTGTCAACGAGTGGTTTTCATAGCACATAGTAATAGTATTTTGTGACTATTTATATGTACTATAGGTTAGAAATTATATGTGGGGTGAGATGAAAAGAATATTGGAGCTGAGAAGAAACCCAAATATTTCCAAGTTATATTTAATAATAAGCTACAAATCTACAAATTCCTACAAAGTTATAATCAGTCTATGAGAAGTCCCTGATGAACCTTCGGTAATAACATGCCAATACCATGAAGGATCTCACCTCATCCACATTCCTAGGATTTCTTCACTCCATGATGGCCCTTATATTTTCTAGATATATTGCGATTCCCTCTTTGGAAACAACGTCTCCCAAGTAATGCACCTGAGTCTAAAATAAATTTCATTTTCTAAGCTTAACCTGCAATTGATGCTCTCTTAGCAATCTCAACATTGTTGCTAGATGTTCGGAATTCTCTTCCTCATTTTAATAATATACCAGTATATCATCAATGAATAAAATAACAAACTTTTTTGGATAATGACACAAAACACTATTCATCAACCACATTAATGTAGATGTAGAATTAGTCATAAATTTGATGTTTCCATTGTGTTCAGAATGCCCAAAAACCCCCATGTAGGGACTTCCTGGGCTCAAAAAGACTGAAAATTGACCAATTTAGGCCTCATGGATCAAATTTATGCTATATATCCTACAAAATTACGAAAAATGGCTATCTAGGCAATGAATTCCACCTTTTCACTAATCACCAAGCGACAATTTTGCATGGGACCGACAAAATTTCCATCACAATTGGTGCAAATTTTTTCCTTTTTAAATGCACCAATAAACCTTATCGTCCAATTTTTAGCCCCAAAGGGAGGTCACATAACCACATTGGGGGTAGGGCTACATGCCTACCCCCGCCATCTTAGCCCCCACTCCGCTTTGTCGTGGTCTTGTGGCTAAAATATGGTAAGGGGTCGGCCTAACTGTTCTCCCTCGCCAGTTTAGCTCTCCCCACTAGTCATATGGGTGTTGATTGAAATGGGGGTTGGGCTAACCGTCTTCCCCCTCCAACTATGTGTTGGGTTATGTGGCATACATTATAACCAAATTCCAAGACTCAGTTCTCGACCCCTTTCCCCAAATGCGTCAAGACACATGGTTAAATATAACTAGAAATTGATATAAAATAATATTCATTGTTGTGGGGTAACAATAAATTGTTGGTCCCTCATGTAGTAGGTCAATGGGTCGAACCTCATTCAGGTCGTTCAGATAACCTATTAAAATTTTAGCACAAAAACCAAGGGTCATGTGGTGCCTCCTCATTGGCCCACTTCAAACACAACCAACCAATCAAATGATGTCACATCAGCATGTACAACGTTGCCACGTGTTGAGGCCAAATTGGTCCACCTTTCTATTGTACATCCCAGAGGGCATGTTGATGTTAGCATGATGTCATATGCACAACTTACTGAGTCAATAGCCCAGTCAACCTTGCAAGTTGAAATTTTGTTATTGGTAAAAAACTTAAGAACTGAATAAATTTCTCATATGATGTCAGATTGAGGTAATTCAAGAAACATTACAATAAGGAAGATGAGCACTACGATTTGGCGCTAGTTTCAGGAGATTCCAAGCACTTCCATTTTTTAGCCTATTTTTGATATCTAGATCATTCCTCCACATTAGGAACTTTGAACCACCAAAAATATGTTTTTACTCAGCAAGTAAGTGAGGCTACATCTCCTTCACTTTCTCGATCTCAATTGACCTTGATTTTCTTGGATTGGTTCCTTTGAGCCCCATTCAAAGGTACTCCACATTGCCTCTATGTGAAGTCCTTATCCTCCTATCAAGAATTAAGTCTTCTTGCAACTCACATAAATATTCAAGAGAAAAATATTCAATAGATGGAATTTTAACATTCTATTCATGCTCATCAATCATATGAGGCTCATACAATCTTCAACTTGAAGTCTTTATTTATTGACATACAACCAAACTTGATCTTCCACTTGGAAATCATGATCAACTCAATGTTTTCCATACATTGCTTTTTACTTTATTTTCCTTTCTCAAGATTCACTTGTACTATTTGATGCACATCACTATGTCCATATTGTGTAAAATATTTACCAAAGATAAAATACAAAAGAGGCTTTGGAAAATAAATTAAACAAGCTTCAAATCGAAATACTTACGTAAATGAGTTCCTGGATCAATTTTAACATGTTGGATGTCATGATATTTGCATCCCAAAGTTTAGGATGCTTACTACAATGTCCCAGAAGGAAATTCATTTTAGAATGTGGCATAAAATTGACTCTCAAATTCCCGTACAAATTGATTCATCAACAAGCCAAACTAGCATAAAATGTCAAAGAAAACGTTGTTGCATATAAGTGATTTATTCACAAGCATCACTTTTACAAAATACCCAACTATGGGGACATGAAATATGTGGAATAAAAAATAAATTAAGCATTTAACTAGACAAGTAGACCAACAATTTCTTACCCAACCAAGCTAGGGATTTTTCTTTATGCACTTCACTTTCTTATGGAGTTTTTTTTGGGATGGTTTTGATGTGCCTTGCACATCCCTCTGCCTTATTTTTCTCAGGTTATTCCATTGCATGTTTTTCCTTCTTTCGATGAAGATTTGGATCCAACTTCCAACACCTTTGATCTAATTCCCACTTATATTGGAATGCGTACAAAATTTTTTGTGAGCATTTCTCGGCAAAATGTATTTAAACTTGGATGAGGATTTTCCTTCTTCATCTCACTTCCAATTGACATATACGTTTTATTGAATAATGCTTTCCTTTTGTGGCACTTATATACACATTGGTTAGGTGCATGCCAAAAATTGAAAGGAAAAACATTCCACAAAATGTTATGCAAATCATCATGTTTTTAATAATCAAATAAATCCTTTAAAGAATCAAGATTATTACTACCTTTTATGATTGTCCTTTGGCTTATGGGTCTTGTGAGGTGAACTTGATTGATGAGGAGAACTTGACTTAAGTCCTACTTTAAAGTGATCGTCTCTCTTTGGAGAATTTTTTCCACCAAAATCACCATCATGACATAATTCTCCTTCAACTTGCAAGAGTCATTTTATCATGAATTTCACATTTTAATAATTCTTTGACTTTGCAATTTTAGAGCATCATTTGACTTATTCTTGGACATATCCCAATCCTTCATGTCCATGTTGTGGCCTCATCTCAATAGAATTAATTATTCCATGACTTTGGATTATTAGACCCTTACCATTGTATCCCATTTTGGTCAACGATTTCATACCAATATCCTTGGAATGTTTCTCAAATGATGCAAAAGAAGCATTATCATTATCAATAGAATAAATTGAACATGAAATATATTTTACCTAATTTTTTTCTTATGAATCTTGGTCCACATCCTGAAACTTATCCATCTCCTCATTATTCTCTTTTTTAGATGAAGTGCTAGATGAAGTCTCCAGAAAACCACTCTTGTGATTTAACATATAAGAAATTTTATTCACATTACAAAGGGTACAATCACCAACCATTCCATGACCACAAACTTTTTGAATCTTAGGGTAAGATTTGGTATATTAAAAATCCCCATTTTTATCTTCAATGGCATTGTAAAACATTAGGCACAAATTATTCTTTTCACCCTCTATGACTTCGAGAAATATTCTCAATTCCATGTTCTCCACTTGGAGAGAATAATTCATCTCCTCCAGTTCTAGGAGTGTTGTATGATGAAAGGTTTCACCCATACTTTTAATCTGGTCATAACCTTCTCTGATACCAAGTGATATTAAAATGGAATATGAGATAGATCGCTGTCTCACACTTTGCAAGTTTGATAAATTTAGGTCTTTAAAAACAATAACTTAGATTCTAACTTACGGAAAGGTGAATAATTAAGTTTTCAAATGAACTTAAAGATGAAAAAACTCATATGAAACTCAACATAATAACATGAATATAATAAAAAACAAGTGATAATAGATTTCACCCCTCTCGAGCTACGTCTCTGGGCCCTGCTCCAATGGCTAGTCTACTTTATTGATCTCAACATCAAAAAGAGTACTTCACAAATATTTGAATCTAGAGTTGCATTGTTTCTCCTATAAAAAAAATTATGCTTCATAGAAATCTCACTCAAAAGGATGACTCCCTTTAGCAATTCATGATGGTGTCAAAAGAAAAGGACTCTCTCATAATCAGTCCTTGTACTAAATCTGAGATCAAGAGGACAAAATAAAACTACTTCATCATGAAGTTTTAAAATGATTTTTCTCCACAAGAATACTAAGAATAAGCTAAAAATGGATTCTCTAATGAAGTAAAATTTTCTACATATGCATTTTGAAGGTTGAAAAACCTCTGTATTGGATATTTCCATGCTCGGCAAGGTCTCCATATGGCCACAAATCCTTCTCTATCTACAACTCAAAAGGAATCAACTCTGCAAAACTTCCAGCAGACAATGTTCAAATCATAAATCTGATGTTTCCAATTTGTACAAAGCACCAGAAAACACCCATTTAGGCTCTTCCCAGGCTTAAAAAGACTGCAAAATGACCCAGTTAGACCTCATGGATCAAAGCTTTGATATCTTTCCTGAAAAATGAACAAAATTGGCTATTTAATCAACAATTTTTTTCTTTTCGCTAACCATCAAGTGATATTTTTTCCAGGGAATAGTGGAATTCATGCCATAATTAGCTAAAATTGTCTCCTCTTTTAAATGCGCAAATGAACCTTAGTGCCAAATTTTTAGCCCCAATTAACCTTTGTTGGAATTTCAAATTTACACAGTATAGTGTACAAAAGGGCCATATATATATATATATAACCAGTGTAGATACTTCTTAACCATATATATATCAAAAGCTAAGAGGATCAAATTTCTGAGAGTGCAAACATTTTTCAAGTTTTACATATTAAAAGATGTTTGTACTTCAAGAAATTTGATCACTCTTAGTGATTGCTAAATCTCTGATTTATTGATATTACAACCCAATATGAAAAAAATGTGGTAAAATTATTTGACTCTCACTCTAAGCCATAAACCAGCCTAGATCCATCTTAATTGTGGATCTACCAAGCGTCTAGAGGGATCAAATATTGTTTCACACTAAAAGAGATTTTCATCTCAAGATATTTGATCCCTCTTGGTGCTTGGTTGATAAATAGCTAATATGGATCTAGGTTTGTTTAGTTTCCCCCTTTAAATAGGATATATTCCCCATTAATACCATCGTTTGTCAATACCATTTGTCAATACCATGCGTCCTTTTTTTTTTATTACTAGTTTGTTTGTATAGGGTTATTTTTTATTTTACTTTGATTGAGTTAAAAGGTTTAAATTACATAACATTAATATTTTTTTTTTAATTCCAATTGGAAATAAGTGTGTACTCCAAAAATTCATGGGGGGCTAGGGCTGCACGACTGTGAGCATAGCAAGAACATCATGGGAGCCAATATCTAGTGGAAATGGGTCTCCAACCTCCACACCCCATGGGCTAACCTATGGGTAGCCAAGTATGCTCATTCATGGCCCAAGGGGGACCTTATCATATTAAACATAGAGCCGGGAGGATACCAAATTTGGAAAGAAGCAAGTAGCCAAAAGCAGATGACAGAGAGCCATAGCTTCTGGGAGTTGTGCAGCGGCACTCAAGAAATATTCTAGGAGGACTCCTGGCAGAAAATGCCAAGACTATCTTCAATCTTCCCAAGACCGTTATGGAGTGCCGATTTACAAGCTAGGCAAAGGAAAAGTGTACAAGACTTATAGGCCGATGACACAACCCAAGGATATAGGAAATGGCTACACATGGAGAGATGGAAAGATGAATGGAGTAATGAGAGTCACATAGAAATTTGGGAGGAAATAAGCACTAAAATAAAAATCAAAGTACATACAGGACCTAACATCCTTCGTTGGGGTCACATGCCAAGTGGAAACTACTCCACCAAGGAAGCTTATAACCTCCTTCATCAGCAGAATCCAGATCCAACAAATCTCATCTCGAAAAAATATTTGGTCAGCCAATATCTAACGTAAATTAGCAACCTTTCTATGCCTTCTTCGTAAACGATGCATTCTCGCATGGGAAAATATTTTGAAGAGAGGGTTTGTAGGACCCTCAAGATGCCCTCTATGGCAGGAAAACTTGGAAACCATCGACCACTTGATGGACCAATGCCCTACCTCTAATTACTTGTGGGACAAAATCATCGTTCTATGACAATGTACCAACAGAGTAAGGGGCAACATCATCAACATCATCAGCATTTAGTGGACAACCATTACTCTAGCACTCTCTTGAAGAGACTCTGGTAGATAATTCCAGGCATTCTTATCTGGAACATATCGAAGGAAAGGAATAGTCGAATATTTAAAGATAAAGCATCCACCTCAGAGTACCTTTGGGAAAGGATACACAGAAACCTCACTGAAACAATGGCCCTAGACACATGGGTCCAGGAGGACCTACCTACCTCTATTGCAAAGCACCAAATATGCAATAACTGGAACATGAGAATAAATACCCCCCTGGACATCAACCCTAGAAGTGTCGGTAGAATCCCTTCCCCTGAAAAATGGAAGCCCTCCCAAATGGATTCTTGAAATGCAACTTCGATGGTGAGTCGAAAGGCAACCCCAGAAATGCAGGATTCAGAAGTATTGTTAGGAACCCTCAAGGTGAGCCACTTCAGATTTATTATGGTAATATGGGATGGGATAGAAACAATTCTACAGAGATGGAGGGGCTCATGCAGCGTATTCACATCGCAAATGAGTTTCACTATCTCCCCCTCGAAATGGAGGGAGACTCGTAAATCATCACTATGGCAGCCACAAGAATTATCCATGGTAAAACATACTAGAAGGCATCTTCCGGATGGAGGCCAGCACACAGGCTCAATCTTCTAGAATGGCTGATACACAACCATAGAGCCATCACTTTTTTCCATGTGCGAAGGAAAGAAAACATAGTTGTGGACCTCCTTGTGAATGAGGGGGTGGAAAGCCACAAAGAGTTATAAAATTCCAAAATTTCCTTGGTAGAGGATGATTCTTTAAGATAGAAATGTCATACTCTTATTCAAAAGGATCTTCTCCCCCCGGATTTGGGTGAAAGTAGAAGTACAAATGAAAATCATCTCTCCCATGCCCATGAGGATGGAGATTTACAACACAGGTGTTGAGTCTCAAAAGTGTTCTCCATATTCATACATATTTCCATTATGTCATAACCATTTAGCTCTTATTTCATAGCCATTTGACCTACAACCCTACATCAAGTAACCATTTTCATAAATATATGGGTTAGGATCCTTGTTTTCCAAAGTTATTTATTTTATGTATTTTAAGTGAATTTATGATTAGAAACTAGAAAATTAACATAGTTTCATGTATCTATATATGTGTTATGAGTTTTGTGACATGTGTGGGTTAAAAGGAGACTTCTAGAAGACCCTTATGTGGCACTCTAAGGTCAAATTCGAATTTGGTTGGAGAAGATTATGGGATCAAGAGGATATGTGTCTTACTTCCTTGTTGTATTGAAACTCTAAGAGGATATGTGTCTCATCTCTTAGTTGTGTTGAAACTCTAGAAAGACATGTGTCTTATCATTTCCTATTTTGATTATAACTCTAGAGATGGAGGGAGAGATTCATGGACTTCCATTAATGAGATGACTCCTCATATTTTGTATAAATAGGAGAAGCTTTCTCCTATCATAGGTAATGAGAAAGTAATGAAAAAGTAGTAGAGAAGTCTTTTGTAACAAAGTTCAAGATGGAATGGGATGTAGATTTGTGAGTTATTTTTAATAGAGAAATTTAGTTCTTTGATGTTGTTTTGATTACAACTTTAAGGAGCTAAAGGACTTCACCAAATTGGTAGCAGAGGGCCCCTGCTATCCAAGGAGGCTTTTACATGTTTTCTAGATAAGTTGCTTTCAATTCTGTTTTGTCATATTTCCTTACTTAGATTGCTTTATGAAATCATAGCTTTTAGCATAATTTTTCATGGCAGCCCGGGCATTTGCATATCTTTTGACTAATGACATGGAATCAATATTGTTCTGCTGCTAATTTATTTTTCTTAGTTTTTGTTTAATTCCAGTACTGCTTTGTTTATTTCAATCTTGCACATTTGTTTCAGTAGTTAGATTTAGATATATTAAATTGCTCATGTCATTTTCAGTTACCTCCGAAAGCCACAGCTGGACTGATGGTGAGGGATTGAAGTATGAGTGTGTAGTTTGATATTAGTTTACTTTATGCAAGTTAGATATATTAAATTGCTCATGTCATTTTCAGTTACCTCCGAAAGCCATAGCTGGACTAATGGTGAGGGATTGAAGTATGAGTGTGTAGTTTGATATTAGTTTCTTTTTTCTGCAAATTAGATATCAGATTGCTCAAGTTGTTTATGGTTACCTTCGAAAGCCATAGCTGGACTAATGGTGAGGGATTAGAATATAAGTTGATGTAATTTGATTTAGATTTACTTTGTTGCAATTCTTGGATTTCTTTAAGCATAGTTTCTTTTGTGTTTAGACAGCAGCAAGGATAATTTGGTTTTCATGCTCAATAGTTCACTGTTTGATTTATTAGGCTAGCAGCACATTTTCATTTCCTTTCAAGTTTTGTCATTATATGTTTCAAATTCCTTTTGAAGTTTGAAGTTTGGTAAATCATTATAAAGGACATCATTGCCTTGAATATTCATAACCATACTTGTCTTTTAGAATTTCCATCTCACATTAGAAAACCAACCAAGATCAATAAAAATCCAAAAACGACAAAAAAGTAAGAGATAGGTTATCTTGCACATATAGTGCGCCACACTTCGTCAGCTTACGAATCCCTGGTTGATAATTTATGTTAGCAATTTAGGACACACTAAATTGACCAAATATTTTAGCGCCGTTGCCGGGGAAGTGTAACTAGGTAGCCTTATTTCTTACATCTAAAAAAATTAATAATTCTTGAGTATGCTCTCCTCCTGCACTTTGTGTGATCTGGAGGATCAGAAAAAGGATTGTTATGTAAAAAAAAATTAATAATTCTTGAGTATGCTCTCTTCCTGCACTTTGTGTGATCTGGAGGATCAGAAAAAGAATTGTTATGTTAAAAAAAAAAAGGAGACAAAATAAAACTTCATCATTTCAATTGATTCAACAATTTAAAAAAAAAAAAAAAAATTCATGAAAAACTTTGATTTCAATAAATTGTTTTGTTTAATGAATATATATGTGTATTTTTAAATTTTTGAAAATATAACATACATAATTTTATTAAACAAATCAATTAAAAAAAATGAAAAAAATAAATAAATAAATAAATAAATAAAAAATAAACTGTTTTGTTACTAAGATATATATGTATATTTTTATTTTTAAAAATATATATATATGTATATTTTTATTTTTAAAAATATATATATAATTTTAATAACAAATCATTTAAAAAAAAAAAAAAATTCAATAAATTGTTTTGTTTAGTAAATTACATATGTATATTTTTAATTTTTCAAAATTTAACATGTGTAATTTTATTAACAAAACAAATAAATAAATAAATAAATCATTTTGCTTAGTAAAATATATATGTGTATTTTTAATTTTTAAAAATATAACATATAGTTTTATTAACAAAAACAAATTAAAAAAAAAAATTGAAAAACAAAAACAAACTATTCGTAGTACCACTGCTGAAAAAGACATCATCAAAATTCCCCAAATCCCTGAAAGAATTTGGAATCCTGTCCGGGTCTTATAACCCCAAAACTAGAAAAGAGTGATCAATTTCTGCAACAGCCTCAAATGATGAAACCTAGGATGGATTTAAAACCAGAAGATGCTTTACAACAACAAGTTCAGCAAATTATGTAGAGGCCTGAAAATGTATTGGCTGCCCAGCTTCAAAGACAAGAGTCCATGCAAAGATATTCTTCTCCACAACTGCATGCACTTATTCAGCAGTAGCAGTAGTTGCTACAGTCACTGCCTCAACACTTGCAGCGGTCTCACCTTCAGCAACAACATAACATTCCACCCACATCTTTGACAAAGTAGCCTGCAATAGAGAGTGGATTGTGTGCTCGTAGACTGATGCAATACCTATACCATCAATGACATCGTCCTCCTGATAACAATATTGGAGAAAATTTGTGGCTGAAGTTCTTTGCTCCTAATGCAAAGAAGAGGTGGTGTCTATCTCTGTATGGAAATGTTGGGCATCACACACTCGGAGTTTTCCCTCAAGCTGCAATGGATGTGTGGCAATGCGAGATCTGTGGATCAAAGCCAAGGCGAGGATTTGAAACAACTGTGGAGGTTCTTCCAAGATTGTGCAAATAGTGGTTACCAAAATCACAGCAATTAACTCAGGTACGTAGAATTGATTTTGCCAGTGCATTCAGAAAACGCAATTGTTATTGACACGTCATTTTCAAACACGTTTTCTGATCGATTGAGGATGAATTTTGAAAATCCACGACATGGGTTTTTTCGCTAACTTGTTCAGTTAGATAACCCAGAAATCGTTTTATGAAATTCGTGGTGGTCTTGGAGAATATCTCGGTTCTTTGAACGCCATTTTTTCCTGCCGTGTGAGGGAAAACGGTTTTCTGTTTGCACAGTGGAGAGTTTGAATGGCACTCTGCATTCATTTCAGCCATAATTCGGTTTCCTGATCTCCAGGAAGAAGAATCCAAGTTGAATACAAATTCTATCAGCCTTGAGCAACGTGGATTCCATGTGTTTATGATTCGCCTGAGACTGCTTGGAGATCATGTTCATTCCACTCGTATCACATTTGTGATCATGACTTAATGTCGGGTAGTGTGATCAAACAGGGGCCAGTGGAATTGGTTTAGGCGGTGCGAAGATTTTTTACGGTAGCTACACAAAGGATGAAAAGTCTTGTCCCATTGAAGAAGATTTGAAGCAATACTTTAGAACTGAGTTCTGAATAATCTAGATGAGATGATTTTGCTCGAGAGACATTCATGAAATAATGTGAGGAAGTTGGATATAATGCTTGAAAGAGGTCTTTGAACGGCTTAAAACAAAAGAAATTGATCTTCAAGTAACCGATCAGTTCACAGACCGAGTTGTAAATGAAGGTTATAGTCCCAGCTATGGTGCAAAGCCACTGCGAAGGGAAATTATGAGGTTATTAGAGGATAGCCTGGCTAAAAAAAAATGCTTGCTCGTGAGATCAAAGAGGGGGATTCATCTATAGTTGACGTGGATAGTGAAGGAAAGGTTATTGTGTTGAATGGGAAGACTGGCACAGTAGGGCCATCAGCCACTGCATTAGCTGCATAAAAAAAGGGTCCTTTCATTTGAGTGGTTGGGCTAAAGATTGGTCAACTTGGCTCCATCCTATTAAACATAGGTAGTTATTAAATGACAGGATTTCTTTTGCAGTTTCAATTTGATTTCTGAGTACTTGTTAGATGATGTTCACTGTAATTACCCTAGTTCTGAGCATCTAAAGTTGTAGAATATACGTTGTATTGTTCTGAACTTTATTAAGATAACGAAAACCTTGAAATGTTGCAAGTTTAAAAGTGATGTTAAGGTTGTTTCATAAAAAAATAAAAAATAAATAAAAAATAAAAAATTGCATTTCTCTTTTTCAATTTTGTTATTAAAAAAAAAAAAAAAAATTGCATTTCTCTTTTTTAATTTTGTTTTGATTTAAAAATAAAAATAAAAATTGAATCAATGAAATGAATAAGCTATTTGCTCGTTTTTCTGAAGGTATTGATTAATTTTGGACTGATGATGAAGAATGAATGGCTAACTTTTTATTCAAGATTTTTAGCTTCAGAAACCGTCGACATTAAGTAGCTAAAGTCCAGTTGCATGCATTCCGCAGCTAAAGTCCAATTCTGCAGCTGTTCTCTAATTCCGCAGCTAAAGTCCAATTCTGTAGCTGTTCTCCAATTCCACAGCTGAAAAACCTCATTGTTCAAATCAGCCTAACTTTCTCATACAAAATCAGATTTTGATGATTTAAGTATCATTGGAAAGATCTCAACAAGATCTATACAATGAGAAATCCATCATTAGAGTTTTAAATGAAAAATAATGAAATAAATTGCTGAAAAGAAGCAACATTCAACTTGAGGCACTAATTCCAAAACATGTATAAATTCTTTTGATTTTTCCTTTGAGAACTTGTTTCATTAATACAAATTCTTAGTTTTGTGTGTAAATATCATAACTAGAGAGATTGATCACCTCTCTCACTTTGATAATCTTACATTCCATTGCAGAAGAAGTATTAGTTTTTTTTGCAGGTTCCAGGAGGAAGGACAAATGACTACAAGAGAATGGTGTCTCTCTAAGAGACCAATTTGTTTCATAAGAGGATGATCAGCAACAAAAAGGAGGAAATATGCTGATGCAAAATTAGATCCAAACACTTGAAAAACTTTCAAATACTATTGTCTCCATCACATCCATACCTCATAATAAACCATTCACCTCATTTCACTTCATATTTTCCATTTACATTCACATCCACTTTCCATTTCTTTTTGTCCATTCATAACCACAAATAAAAGCAAGAGGCTCATTTACATGCTTATTGCCCATTTCCATTTCTACTCTCCATTGCCATCTTCCATTTTCATTTTCCATTTCTTGTCATTTTCATTCAGCAAATAAGCCCTGCTTCAATGCAAACTATTGAGTCTATAGTCCTTTGAGTCTAAGTTCTTTGTAAAACACCTTGAGGCTTGCATGCCTTAATGGCAAGTTCTCATGCTGACAAACAATGAGAATACATTAATGTCTCTTGTTCGTCAGATCTTCTAGGTGACTCGACATCAACAAAATCATTCGTACCTAGCAAGATGTGTTTGGGCATCTTGACTCTCATTGTCATCAATGGTGAGAGTTCTCGTGTTGACTAGTGGCATCCATTAATGGCCACTAATTCAACAGTTTCCTACTATGTTCGACATCAGAACATCTTTTCACATAGTAGGAATTATGCCAATGAGTTTTGAAGACATGAAGACTATTATTTTCAGCATTTTGGAGCAGATTCAGCAAGTTTTAGTAGAAGCAATAAAAATTCATCTTATCTCTCTATCCATGACTCCTCTTGTTTAGCCACTTGAAGAAGAATATGATCAGAATTTTGTAGCCACCACACATACACAACTCATCCACATTTAAGGTAAGTGAAGGTATGTTGTTTTCTAATTTTTAGTCATGTAATTCATTAGAATGCTAAAATTGTAACTTTGGAAAAATTCCTCACTTCCTTTTCCACATTGTCATATCTTTAGTTGGGGAGGGAAGGGAAACCATTTCATATCCACATGTTATACACTATCACACATTTTCATTTCATTTCCACCCACATATACTTCCCAACCAACTATTGTTGCAACATGATTCAAAAGATTATATGCCTTGCAAATGATCAATTCATTGATGAAGTAGTTGATTCTAAATGTTTTCATATAAATGTTTTCATGAACTTTGATGCAACAAAGAAAATAAAGCATTGTTACACAAGAACCATTGCTTCAAAAAAAAGAAAAAGAAAAAAAAGAAGGAGGTTGTCACACAAGAACCAACCATTGAGAAAAAAAAAAAATGTTGCAATCAAATGTATTATACTTTGCCAAAAAGGAAAATATCAAGAAGCAAAGTTTGGAATGAATCCATATGAGTCAAAACTCATAAAAGATCAACTCATAGAAAAATGAATCATTGCAATAGTTGCATGAGGACATGCAACAACTTCAGTTGGGGGGTATGTTGAGTCTCAAAAGTGTTCTCCATATTCATACATATTTCCATTATGTCAAAACCATTTAGCTCTTATTTCATAGCCATTTGACCTAAAACCCTACATCAAGTAACCATTTTCACAAATATATGGGTTAGGATCCTTGTTTTCCAAAGTTATTTATTTTATGTATTTTAAGTGAATTTATGATTAGAAACTAGAGAATTAACATAGTTTCATGTATCTATATATGTGTTATGAGTTTTGTGACATGTGTGGGTTAAAAGGAGACTTCTAGAAGACCCTTATGTGGCACTCTAAGGCCAAATTCGAATTTGGTTGGAGAAGATTATGGGATCAAGAGGATATGTGTCTCACTTCTTTGTTGTATTGAAACTCTAAGAGGATATGTGTCTCATCTCTTAGTTGCGTTGAAACTCTAGAAAGACATGTGTCTTATCATTTCCTATTTTGATTGTAACTCTAGAGATGGAGGGAGAGATTCATGGACTCCCATTAATGAGATGACTCCTCATATTTTGTATAAATAGGAGAAGCTTTCTCCTATCATAGGCAATGAGAAAGTAATGAAAAAGTAGTAGAGAAGTCTTTTGTAACAAAGTTCAAGATGGAATGGGATGTAGATTTGTGAGTTCTTTTTAATAGATAAATTTAGTTCTTTGATGCTGTTTTGATTACAACTTTAAAGAGCTGAAGGACTTCACCAAATTGGTAGCAGAGGGCCCCTGCTATCCAAGGAGGCTTTTACATGTTTTCTAGATAAGTTGCTTTCAATTCTGTTTTGTCATATTTCCTTACTTAGATTGCTTTATGAAATCATAGCTTTTAGCATAATTTTTCATGGCAGCCCGGGCATTTGCATATCTTTTGACTAATGACATGGAATCAATATTGTTCTGCTGCTAATTTACTTTTTGTTTAATTCCATCACTGCTTTGTTTATTTCAGTCTTGCACATTTGTTTCAGTAGTTAGATTTAGATATATTAAATTGCTCATGTCATTTTCAGTTACCTCCGAAAGCCACAGCTGGACTGATGGTGAGGGATTGAATTATGAGTGTGTAGTTTGATATTAGTTTACTTTCTGCAAGTTAGATATATTAAATTGCTCATGTCATTTTCAGTTACCTCCGAAAGCCACAGCTGGACTTATGGTGAGGGATTGAAGTATGAGTGTGTAGTTTGATATTAGTTTCTTTTTCTGCAAATTAGATATCAGATTTCTCAAGTTGTTTATGGTTACCTCCGAAAGCCATAGCTGGACTAATGGTGAGGGATCAGAATATAAGTTGATGTAATTTGATTTAGATTTACTTTGTTTCAATTCTTGGATTTCTTTAAGCATAGTTTCTTTTGTGTTTAGACAGCAGCAAGGATAGTTTGGTTTTCATGCTCAATAGTTCACTGTTTTGATTTACTAGGTTAGCAGCACATTTTCATTTCCTTTCAAGTTTTGTCATTGTATGTTTCAAATTCCTTTTGAAGTTTGAATTTTGGTAAATCATTATAAAGGACATCATTGCCTTGAATATTGATAACCATACTTGTCTTTTAGAATTTCCATCTCACAGTAGGAAACCAACCAAGATCAATAAAAATCCAAAAACGACAAAAAGTAAGAGATAGGTTATCTTGCACATATAGTGCGCCACACTTCGTTAGCTTATGAATCCCTGGTTGATAATTTATGTTAGCAATTTAGGACACACTAAATTGAGCAAACAACAGGTCCTCACCCAATGTGGATCCTCAAAATGGTGACCATTCACATCAGATGAATGGGATAAGGTATGATGAAGATACGTTTGGACAACATCACCCCCTCTATGGTACCCCTCTATAGCAATCATCCTAAATGATTACCTGGACTAATATGGAAATCAGCCATAACTCTTCGCTCGAGCCCACCCAGGAAATTGGTTAGCGCACGCAGCTGTGTGTGAGTCTCAATCATGACCTTCCCCCTCGAATGTGTCACAGAACTTTTAAAAGGAAGGCCCCTCAGCACAAAGAGACACAAAGTTAGTTCCTTTAGTCTTCGTTATTGATTATGTTCTTTCTGTCCTGCACCACTAACCCGCTACACAACCCTCTTCCTAGAGCTGCGCTACGTAGACTTCTCTCGGCTGCGATTTTCTAGCCTATGTATCTTATCCCAGCTCCATATGTTCCTCCAGTCTCAATTATTTATGCACACCATTTAGTTTGTGCTTTCCCTCTCATCATTCCCCTTGTTCCACTTGCTTTTCCCCTTCTCTGTTTGTTTACCCTTGCTACGCATCCTTCCATCTCCACCATTCCTCTACTTCAATAGGTTATGGCTTCTAATCTGCACCAAAGAACCATTCGTCGAGGGTAGAGAGGGGCACTCCCTAGTCACTACCACCATGGGATGGACAATTGTTTAAAGTCTCTTAAAGGCTACTCCTCAGGCAATTACACTAGACAGGGCCCTAATCCTGAGTAGGTGGAGGACGCCCCACGTGAAAGCTCCAAAAATAGGTAGATGTGGACCTAGGAAATCTAACATCGTGCATCAGGTGCACCCCTTGCCTCGCAAGATGAACCCTTTTCCGGCTCAGGAGGATGAGGATGATGAATCAGATATATGGATTATGGATTCTAAAGACACTTGTACATGCGTCCCTAACACCGAGGATCCGAAGGCTCCCATCTTCTGTGCATGAGTCCCCAAACCTACACGTTGACCCATGGATTCAGAGGAAGCGGTTGTGTAGGCGTATGCCTACCCCATAGTGGAGGAAGAACCTTACAATAATGATGAAGCTTAATACTAAGGATTGCAAAGCTTCTCAATTCTTCCTTGATTTTTTTCATGCATGTTATTACCACAGAATCTCAAGTTATGCTTCTGCACATTTTGTAATTTCTTCTTTCAAGTATTTTCCGGGTTGTTTTCTTTCATGGAGGCAGCCCCGAAACCACACAACTAAGGCTGGGATTGGCCAAGCGCAGCTTACCAACCCAGCCTATAGCATATTTAATGTTTCTCCTTTTTAATTAATATAGATTATCCTAATTTACAATATATATATATATATATATATATATATATATATATATTTTTTTTTTTTTTTATTTTTTTTTTCTTTAATTTTTTTTTAATGTAATTTGACTTAGTCAACAAATTTTAATCATTGCATTACAACATCTCTAGAGCACAATAAATATTTAGATTTCCACATGAAATAAATTTACAAAGAGATATTGTAATTAAAAGTATCTATCTATGTGTGTTATATTTTCATTTTCATTGTGAGTAATATGAATATTTCTTATACTTTTTAAAATTATTTTTTAATATTTTCTTACACTTTTTTTAATATTTTTTTATTATCAGCTTCATCTATATATGTGGAGAAAAAAATATAAAAAATATATTCTAATATTCACCATAATAAAATATCTCAATTTCAAAGAGAATAAAGAATTAAAATTAAAAAAAAAAAAAAATTGGAGTAATTCATATAATTCATAATATAGAATTAGTATACGTTATTTAAAAAATATTAATAATAAAAAAATATAATGTGAGTCATAAATAAATTATTTCAATATACATGGTTAAGTAACATTAACATGTGTTTAAATATGTATTAATAATAAGGAAACATATTTCAATGTGGAAAAATGTGAATGTTAAGTAAAATAATTTAATGTCATTTATGTATAAACTAGCAATTTCACTTAGAAGTGCAAAGGAAAACGAAAATCTCTAGAAGCTAAGAATAGAATGAGGGGAAAAAATATTCCAAAATTGCATCCACGAATTAGAAGGACTTGAACTTCCTCTAGTCATTTGAGCTTTGATTGATGATAGATTGGATTCCTCCAACCCAACTTGTTAATTAAAATTTATCCATTTTAGACTAAAGCCATATTAGCATGATTTCCATGTATGAAAATAAGGCCTAGGGAAGCTCTAGTTCCCTTGCACTTATTAGAATGTTAAAATTAAAGAAGCACATCCCTTCTGTCGATTGTAGTTTTTTCATTTCCCAAATTTGATTCCCCTACCCAGATGTATAGAGAGTCATATTTAGATAAAGACAAAGCCCTAACCATTACTTAAGTTGCAGGACCTACTACATTCTGATGTTGGAGATGCAATTTCTTAGGATATGCTAGAAGAAAATGAAGTGGGTGATCATATAGACCTTGGAACTTTACCTAAGGGTGAGGCTGAAGGGAAGACCATAATCAACAAACCCTTCTTCTCATACGACCACCAGCTACGATAATATCTTTAATAGTTATGTAGAATTTTTAATAAAATTATGTATTGCATAGATTCTCTTAATCTAAAAATTATATGGCAGTGTTAAATACAGAAACACTTCTATGAAAATATTTGCTGAAATTTGAAACACGGTTGCCAATTTCAAACGCATGAAGAAAGATCAATCACACATAACATAGATGTTTTTACCAGGAAAACATAAAGCTAAAAATCCCATTATCACATATTATTCACATATCATGGATGATGAAATAATCTCATACCAAACTCTAATCCAAGAGCTCAATACAATATACAATCATCTCACACTGACATGCAAAAATTGGCAAATACATGTGCCAATTTACTCCTTCCTGATAGCTTGCCTCCACTATGCAATCCCTATAGATCACAATCCTTGAATGAATGAGATCCTGCTTGCCTTGACTGTGCAATCCTCATTGGCATGTCCAATGTGTGTATGGTTGCATGAGTGCACCCACTAATCTCACAACTGATAGTCAAACTGTCCCTTTCACCTATCTTTGAACTGGGTCTCCACTGCATCTGACATGCATGCAGTTAACAACAGTAAATATTAAGTTGCATGTGAGACCACTTCTTGTGAATTAATTAAATAATTAATTCACTTATCTCTCACTCATTATGTTTAGTTACAACTAGCACAACTGAGTTAAACTACTTTACAACTCACATAACTATACATCCAACTCTGTTACAACTTCTAATCACTTAGTCACAACTAAGTCCACTTGCATGTCCCACCAACCAACCTTCGAACTCAAAATTCCTTCAGCTAACTAGTTTACCACTTCAGTTAACTGATTTCAGGTACTCCATTAGAATAGATTAATATTTATTGTCAAACTATTATTAAGGGATAATAATAGTCAGCATGCATCTATAAATAGACATCCGATATATAAACACTACAAGGGAAAGACCCTCTAGCGGATGTTTTTGAGGAACCCCACAGAAAAATACCCCATACATCCATTTCTAGTGGAGGTTACTAGAGGAGGTTGGCAAGCAGAGGGTTTTGAGAATGGTTTCCTCTCGGTGCGCTTATCATTACACGTCGCCTCGGTGATCTAGAACCAAGAAATCACCGGTATGGACCAAAAAATTAGCACACTGAACACCATGCACTCCGTACATACCCGCTCAGTGCGTCTTATTATTATATAGAACTTGTGCATCACAAATATTCCGCACCAATTCATTATTAAACACCGTGCCAAAACTGAAACCACCCAGTACAGTAGAAAGAAAATGCACCAGCACATCATCAAACATTGCGCCAAAACACAAACTGATGGGTGCGTTTGTAAGAAACAAAACCGGTGCACCTATAAACAACATGCACCAGTAAAGGGTTAAATTAAGAAAAAATTACGCCATACTAACTCAGATATTTCAGTTTTCCAGTGCTCCTGAGCTCTCAATTATCATTGCGTGCCCTACCATAGAACACATTGGTGCACACGAAACATTGGCGCACCAAACAACTTGAATAATGTACACACACATCCGAGGCCTCCTATTACTGTAACGCACTGGTGCTTCACCACTCTTTTTCACCGGTGCATCATAAAACACCGTGCCAAAATAGAAATGCATCAGTGTGTTCTTATCCAAGAGCACCGGTGCGCCGATAAGCCGCACACACGGAATAGTGTTACATTTAAAAAAAAAATTAAGGCCAAAAAACTGGTGCTTTACGGCTATTCCGCACGGGTGCTTTACAGATATTTCGCCCGAGTGCATCATCAAAATTTTGCACCGAAACTGAAACATCCTGGTGCTGTGTTAGGGAACCGCCTAGGTGCATTATAAACAATGCGCCAAATTTGACACAACCCGGTGCGGTTGTAGGTAAGCATACTGGTGCACCTATAAAACCCCACGCACCAGAACAGGGTTAAATAAAAAAATTTATGACTAAAAAACTTCATTTTTCACTTTCCTCAATGCTCTAGAGCTCTGAAGCACTGGTGCCATTTCCCCTTGTCTGAGTGGCCTTGACATCGGTGCTCTCATTTCACCCATTGCACGCACTGTTGCTTTGCATTGGCCACCAATCTCCAGCTAAATTTTTGAAAAACGATGGGAAAATTTTCTTTTGCAAAGTTTACAGCCAATATGCCTCCTCGACGGTGAAATGTATAGGTATTTTTCTAGTTTTTCCATAATTAAGCCTTTTAGCAGATTATAAATTGAAATAGCCTTAAAAATAACCATTAAAAAAAAAATTTGTCACCCGATGCGCTGAAGCTATTCGGCTCGCACTGGATAGTAGTGCTGCCTGTAAAATTTGCAAGCTGCATTACCACCAGTGCTAATTCTATCCGCACCGTTTCTGGGGTGGTACTGAAAGGTGACCCGAATAATTTTAACATTAAAAAAATAAAAATAAAACGCAGTGTGCTCATTTATCTAGGCGCACCATTGACCACGAGAATCATAGTGTAGTGCATTGATGGAATTATCTGCCCTGTTGTATGTTAGCGCAACAAATTTTGGATTTTGAGAGTGTCAACAGTGCGACTGATTAAAATTTTGCATTGTCGGATATGTAATTGTCATGAAGTAGGTGCACTGACATGAATATATGCACTGTGGCATATATTTTAGTCAGCGCACCGCTATTCTGAACTTTGATGAAGTTAACGGTGCTTGAAAAATAGATAGTTGCACCGAGGCCAGTACGTTGTATTTCATTAGGGGCACCGGGACCAATGCTCTACATTATTAAGATGCACCGTGACCGGTGCGTGACTATTTTTATGGTGCACCAACTTGTCTATTTGTTTTTCCTTTTAAATATATATGTATATTCCTAAATACATGTCTGTTTTAATAAAAAAAAATTATTTAATATGGCAATGATTCAGAGAGAAGAGGAGGAATAGCAACAAAACGCTGAACAGTATGACATGCATACCAAATGGGAGGCCCGAGAGAGGAAAAGAGATGCATACCCTCGTCCTATTACTGTAGATACCCAGGATATCCTTAGGCAGGTAAGCCTCCTCAAGTTCTATGAGGAGGCTACTTCCCTAAAGGCACACAGTGTGTTTTTGAGATATCTTATCTGCAGGTGGAATGCCCACCGACAGGCTTTCTAGGTTGGTCCTGACCAGTGTTACACACCCACTAAGGATGATATTTATTATATTACATGAATATCGAGGAGAGGGGTGGATTTTCCCTCATTCCTAGACGTGCCAGCTGGTTGTGTAGCAGGGAGTCAGTTAGTTTACTCCCAGAGATACATTGGAGCACATGTATTGTCTCCTTCAGAGTTTTAGGTACCTGGAGGTTAGTTATGTATAGGTGCTTTTGGTAGACAGGACCTGCAGTGCCTCTCCCTTATCATTTTGACCATTTCGCACAACACTAGTGAGGGGAAATGCATTAGTTGCTCGCTTTTATATTATGTTGATTCTTTAGGCTATTACGGATGTGGAGAGGCATGTCGCGTGACATGTACGGCCTGATGCAGCATTTCATAGGAGCGATGACAACTATTACGTGACTTAGGAGGACTGTCTGTAGCTATAGGCATAGTCGAGCCACGACATTTGATCAACATGAGTCTGCGAGAAATGACCGACATGCATCTCATGATCACTCACCTTGCGGCACACCTACTGAGCATGACGCTCCGCTGGCATCATATGATAGTCATCATAGAGATGAGGCTGGACCATCGACCACATCCAGTCAGCAGCCTATAGCTACATCCATGAGTACTAGTCAAGATCATGAGCAGGTTAGATCATCGACCACCGAAGCTGCACTATTGACTGAGTAGGCCTCCACTACTAATGCTCATATTCATGTTGTACTACTAGCAGCGGATGCATCCATTAGTACTAGTGATCATGATCATGAGTAGGCTCGACCATTGACTGTCGACGTTGCACCCAGCTTAACTGAGCAGGCATCCACTGGTGATATTGCTATTGATGTTGTTATACTACCACCAGTGCCTGATCCATGACATTTATATTACAGTGGTATATTTCTAACATTATTCAGTTATATATATATATATATATATATATATATATATATATATGCTCCATGTATTTTATGTTCATGTTGCAGTTGTACTTAATTTTTATATTGGTGATCATCATGATGTGGCACATATTGTTAGGTCATGTTAGATATGTTCATTTAATGTTTAGCTTGTAGATAGATGTGTATATGTGATAGCATGAGTTATTTGACATATTGAGATGTATATTTGATGTTTGTGTTCTGATGATCTTAATATATAATGTTAATTTGATGTTTGAATGTGTTTATTAGTCGAATATGATGTTTGTACGATGGTTATCATCATCGTGATGATGTTTCTTAATTAATTTAATATTGAATGACCATGATATTTATTAAATATTATGTCGTGATTGTAATTGTAATTTTAATTTTAATTGTATGTAAAATTGTAAAATTGTATTTGTATTTGTATTTATTGTATTTTAAACTGTATTTGTACGTAAAATAGTTATTAATGTAAAATTTTAATTGTAAATGTAATTGTATGTAAAAATCTAAAATTGTAATTGTAATTTTAAGTGAATTTTATGTAAAATATTTATAAAATTGTAATTGTAATTGTAAATGTAATTCTATGTAAAATTATAAATGTAATTGTATATAAAATTCTAAAATTTTAATTTTAATTTTAATTGAATTGCATGTAAAATATTTGTAAAACTGTAATTGTAATTGTAAATGTAATTCTATGTAAAATTGCAAATGTAATTGTATGTAAAATTCTAAAATTGTAATTGTATTTGTAATTGTAATTTTAATTGAATTGTATGTAAAATATTTGTAGAATTATAATTGTAATTGTAAATGTAATTGTATGTAAAATTGTAAATGTAATTGTATGTAAAATTAAAATTAAAATTCTAATTCTAATCGTAATTCATGTATGTGAAATTAATGTAAAATTGTAATTGTAATTTTAATTCTAATTTTAATTGTAATTTTATGTAAAATATTTGTAAAATTTTAATTCTATTAATGTAAAAATTTTAATTGTATCAATGTGAAATGATTTTATTAAAATATTAAAATTTGTAAATTTGCAAATAATTGTAAAATAACAAATCTAGAATAATACAGATTTTTGTAACATAATAAAGTTCATAAAATAATGAAAATAAGTTCATGTACTTTATAATTATCATTATTTTATTATGATCTTACATACAAAAAAAGAGAGAAGTTTATATAGTCTGGTGCGCTTATCATCCTAACATGCACCGGTGCGTCATATAAATAAGACGCACCGATGAGTCATAACTCTTCCGCACTGGTAACGAATAAATGAAAAAAAAAAAAAAACGTAACTCTATTTTATTTAAGTGAAAAAAAGTGGCAATCTGAAAAATCGACAGCAAAATATTTTAGAAAATCTAATTTCATAAAATAATTCTTTAAATACTAAAAACTTTTCATTATTTCATTATTTTTGCTAAAATTTTCAGCCAGATAGTTGCAGGAGATAGACTTGGAGCAAGAGAGTAGGAGGGCACTGTGGAGCAGAAAAATACGTTCGAACATAAGTATTCAGACAATCAGAAACCAAACCTCTGGTGATTCAAACCATATATCATAGAATTTAAAACCATCTCGTGATTAAATTATTATTATTATTATTATTATTATTTTTAATTTTATTTATTAATTTATTTATTTTTATTTTTTTTGCAGTTTTATCCATTTTTATCCTAAACCCTTCATTTTTTTTTTGCCCATTCTTCTCCCTGTTTATGTGATTTCAGAATTAGGTTTTTTCATTTTAGATTGACGTCCAACCCACAGGACGACTTGCATAGTCGGATCCCAATCCATTCGGCCATTGCATGAATTTTTGAAAAAATGGATTTTTCTTTATCGGTGCGCCCTGCGTACTATACCGCACCGATGCTCTATATTATACAACGCACCGCAAAAGTACTATAGTAAAAAAAATGAAAACATTTTTTCTAAATCCGTGCGCCAAATCTGAAATAGGGCACTAGTGCTCCATTTAACTAGGAAAGCACCGTATGGTGTATTACATCGTTTTTGCGGTGCGTTTATAATACCCCACGCACCATTAGGTCTATTACACTATTTTTTGTGGTGCATTTACAATACCCAACACACCATATGGTGTATTATACTGTTTTGCGGTGCGCTATTAATATCCCCACGCACCGACGATGGTGCAGACCTCGTGAACGGCGCACCAGTACCTTGAGATTTATTTTCTACCTGAAAAGTTGAGAATTTATTTATAAATATATTAATGAATGATATGGTATAGGTTTCAGATTGATAAAGAAATGTATGATAAGAGATCAAGTAAAAAATTACTGTTAACAGATCAAGAAAAGAAAAAAAGGCAAGTTCTTTGTAAATTCTTTAGAAAAAATATTATTTTTGAACTATATGTAAGTTTAACTAATATGTATTTTTTACTGTGTATCATGCAGAGCCACAAAATGATAAGCTCGATATGATTATTTCTGATCTAGGACCAGAAGAGCGTAAAAGTTTAACGGAAAAATTGTAAAAGGATAAAGCAGGTGAATGAAAAAATACTATCGGTCCAATATGAGTTTCTTTTTTTAATTATCATTAATAATATACTTAAAATTATGAAATAACATGTGTCAAACAGTCTACTAATTCACATCTATTTAATGTTCTACAGGGACCAACAACTCAGAAAATGAATGTTGTTCTAAGAAAAGAAAAAAAATAGAACATGCAAATGAAAATCAATTGCTTCTTAGCTCATCTGGAGTGGTTATGGAAATTAACGAAAATTTTTTTTTATAAAAGTTTGAGGGATCTAGTGAAATGAATGTATAGACATTCTTTCCAACAACAACAATTTCTTCCAAATGTAATATGTAATCATTCAGATTTTTCGATCATTACATACAATAAATTAAAAATTTAGCATTAAATATTAAATTTCAGAAAAGCATTTTCTTTTTAAAAAAGAAAAAGAAAATGAAACCCATTCAACTCATAAAACAAGATGACAAGGAAGAAAATGGTTGATCTCTAAGTTTGTGAGTAATTGTTACTTATTTATAACAACTTAACTCGATTTCATTTTTGTATTTTTTAAGTTGTTTTACAAAACTCATGCGTTGAATGTCTTCAGCGGGTGCTAACATACAAAGAAGAACCATCAGATGAATTGATTGAAATTGGGTTAAATATGGGTTGTGAGTATATGTTGGCATATCAAAATTTAATTATGAAATTTGTGAGCATCTATCGATCTTGTTTTACTTAGCTCCGTCTATAATTAATAGAACGAAAACATCTTTTATATTAAATATATAATTTGTTATGGGGTCTAAAACTTGCAGGAAACAAAGTATGGAACTGCACCAATAGATGAAATTTTGAAAGATGGCATGGTATATGGTTTTGAAAGAATGTGTATAATTTATGAGTCAATTGTTGCTATGGTACGTCATTTTTATTTTTGATTTACATTGATGTATGTTATTTACTATTGCAATTTTCATTATTATCACCAATGTATATACACTCATTTTAGTTTATTTTTATGTTTGTAGATGGAAGGTGAAGAAGAAGAAAAAAATCAACGCCATGAACAAAACATTCCTAAAAATAACCCAAGTCATGGAAATAGCTCTAGTAGTGACAATAGTTCAAGCGAAGAATGATGATCACTATGTTTGGATATCAAAGCAAGGCATTTTATTTTTTGAAATATATATGTTTGATTTCTATGTCTGTGAAATCAGACATTTTGTTTAATGTAATGGACATAGTGTCCCAATTTAAAGACAAAGGGATACCAATAACTGTCCCATTTTGTATGATAAAGATTGTCTTATATATATATATATATATATATATATATATATATATATATAATCATAAAATATGTGTTAATTTATTCTATTGCATTCTCCATTGTCATTCTCAAATGCACTAATAAAAGTTTAATTCATATGAATATTGTTATAAGATATATATGTGTCGACTTTTGATGAATAATGAATTTTAAAAAACCAAAATAATTATGATATGATATAACAAATTAATCCAAACATCACATTCAAATGAATTAATAAAAATGTAATTAATATGAATATTTTTATAAGATGTGTCGGCGTTTGATGAATAATGAATTTAAAACAATCACAATAATTGGACTGTCACAGGTCGATGTTTCTAAAAAATACAACATGAAAACCGATGTGTGTCACTAACTATACACCAGTGCGTTTATGTGTCTATATACACCAGTGCCATTATACAATCTATGGGCACCGCACAAATACTGATACTAGTTATCAATATCGGTGCGTTTGTGTGATACTGCGCACCAAGGTGTTTACGTATCTATAAGCACTGGTGCATTTTTACGATCTATGGGCACCGCACGAATATCGATACCAATTATAAATCTTAGTGACTTTCTGTGATACAATGCACTAGTGCATTGATATGACCTATGGGCACCGCACAAATCCCAAGACCAATTAGAATGGCCCCGTGCATTGTATGACCAACACTATGCCCAGTGTAGTTTTACACCTAAACGTCCTAGTGCGTTGCACTGAGATAGGCCCGGGGCGCCATCAGCATGTACGCACCAGTGTGTTAAATGCATAGTAGCACACCAATGAAAAAAACATTCGTAATAACCTCCGGCCGCCCATTTTTTTTAGTTGTGTTGTATTTCCATTAAAATCTCCACCAAAACCTCTATAACCATAAATGGATGTTGTAGCAAATGTTTTTTTGACCATTTTGGCCAAGTTTATAACACTAAAAACCTCCTTTATAACCTCTGCTAGAGGGTATTTTCCTTGTAGTGAAATAGACTTCGCACATACATCTAAAAATAGAACATCATCTATAAATAGAATTTTCTCACCATATATAAATAGAATTACGGCATAAATATAATTTGTTCATCCATTCTAAAAATAGACTTACACCTAAAAATAGCCCAAGGCTCCATCCTAGTGTAGGTGCTTAATTTTCACTAAGATCATCATCTTGTTGAATCTCAACACTCCCTCTCAACAAGAAAGGGATTATCCTTGACCCCAATCCTGTCTCTATGGTATTCAAATTTTCTCCTGGTGAGTGCCTTCATCAGAATATTTGCATCCTGATCTTCCATAGGAATGTACTGAAGCAACATGATCTTCTGGTGCACACAATATCTGATATGATGATATCAGATATCTATATGATTAGATCTATCATGAAACATAGGATTAATCGAGAGTTTAACACAACTATGATTATCAAAATGAATCATTGTAGGATGTAAATGAGAACCAAACAAACCAACTAGGATCTTTCTCATCCAGATATCCTCACATGGAGCTTGAATTGTTGCCATGTATTTTTATTCCACTAAATTGAGTGCCACAGATCTTTGTTTCCTGTTGTACCAATAAATAGTTATAGATCAGAGATAAAATATAACTCATGATGTGCTCTTTCTGTCCGTTGGGTTGCCCACCCAATCTGCATCCATGAAGCCATGCAACTTCATCTCATCCGTCTATCTATACCAAAATCTATACTAAGATGTGCCCCTCAGGTATCTCATGACATGCTTTCCTGCCTTCCAAAAGAGCTTGGTAGGCTTAATTATCGCTTGACTAAGATTGTTCACTGCATAGCATATGTTCGATCTTGTACTCACTAAATACATTAGTGAACCCACTAATTGTAAATAAACAGTAGCATCCTCTACCTCTCTAGATGTAGCACCCTCTCTCTCCCAGCTTCCTGGGAGAGGAGTATCCATGGGTTTGTAGCCCTCCATCTGAAACTTACCCAGTATCTCCCTTGCATACTTTCCTTGAGACACAAAAATTTCACCATATTGTTGTTATATTTCTAATCCAAGGAAATAATGGAGGCCCATATCCTTCATCTCGAACTACTTTGCAAGGTCTTCCTTGCATGAGTGTATCAGCTTCTCATCACCAGTCAGTATTAAATCATAAACATAAAGAAAAATTATTACAATATTACCCTCCACCACAATTTGGTATAGGTTTCCATCCGCCTCACTCTTAGTGAAGCCAAGTCCGGTGAAATAGTTGTCTATTTGAGTGTACCAAGCACGGGGTGCTTGTTTCAGCCCATACATCACTCTTTTGAGTCTGCACACATGTGACTCACTGCTGAAGATGTCAAATCCTTCAAGTTGCTCAATGTACAATTCTTCCTCAATTATCCCATTAAGACACACAATATTCATAGCCATCTGATGAATGCACCAACCCATTTGCACTGAGAGAGCAAGGATGGTCCTTATGAATTAATACCATGCGACAGGTGCAAAGGTTTCTTCATAATCAACTGCCTCGATCTGTGAGAAGCCCCGGGCCACAAATATAGCCTTGTATTTCTCAACACTCCCATCAGCACCTTGCTTTACCTTGTAGATCCATCTCGAACCTACCATTGATTTATCAACCAGCCTTGGAACAATTTCCCAAGAATTTTTTCTGACAATGGAGTCATACTCCTCCACCATTGCATCTACCCATGTGGGCTCCTATACTACTTCCTGAAAGGAAGATGGACTAGTCACAATACATTTTCTCATGAGACCCATGTATCGAGAAAATCAGTGAAAAGAGTGTCTTTGTCTACACTTTGAAGTAGGGGCTCCTACATTCTGTGCAACATCAAGCCTCAGCCTATCAGCTTCCGTGGTATGCCTTTTTCTAGCTCTGATTTTTGGCTCTACGTGATTGAAATCATCCACTCCATGAACCTCCTCCTGTATCTAATCCAAATCTAGAGACTCATCTTTGGGAACCAACAGTTCCTCCTCTGCATGCAAGTCTAGCTCCCTCTCAAGTGACAACTGCATGGATTTCCCCTCATCGAATTTTATATCCTATTGCATAACAGTCATCTTACTATTAGGAAAATACACACGATATTTATGTGGTGTTTCTATGTACCCCTCAAATATTCCAACTTCAGCAGTCGGGTCCAACTTCTTCTTGGCATTCTTAGTCACATGCACATAAAGAGATGAGCCAAAAATATTAAAGTAAGAAACATCTGGTTTCTTACCAGTGAAAGCTTCTTCAGGTGTACTCATGCCAAGTACTCTATGAGGACAACAATTTTTCATATAAACTGCAGTGTTGCATGATTCTGCCCACAAATGCATTAGTAGGCCCTCATCATGCAACATTGATTATGTTTCACTCATGATCATTCTGTTCTTCTCCGCAACCCCATTTTGTTGTGGGTTATGAGGCCCTACGAGTTCTCTTCAAATTCCTTTTTTGATGGAGAAGTATTTGAATTTGTTAGAGATGTATTCTCCACCATTATCATTCCTCGGAGCCTTCACTTGCTTCCCCGAATATTTATCTACCAATGCCTTAAAATCATATAAATTTGAGAATATTTTATCCTTCTTCTTCATAAAGAAGATCGAACATTTACGAGAAGATTCATCAACAAAAATAACATAATACATGTGTTTTTCTGTTGAAGAAACTGAGAATGATCCACACACATCTGTTTGAACTCTCTACAACATCACCGAAGCATGGTTCTCCTTTTGATGAAAGGTGGAATTTACATACTTCCCCATGGTGCAACCCTTGAACTGATCTAATTCAGCAAGTGTTACCATTGGAATTCCAATAGATATTTGTTACATGATTTTCAAGGCTACATGATGAATATGGCCCAATTTCCTGTGCCATAATTCACCCTCATCCCAGCTCAACACTTTTTCTTCCTTTCCCATCATGGCAGCGCAACCATCTACCTCCAGCTTGTAGATATTCTTAAATTGAATCCCTATCCTCTTGTCTTGACCCATTGTTTAATGTCACAAGAAATATTTTTTATCACTAAAAAAAATGTAATAGCCTCTGTCCTCCAACATCACTTCTGAGACCAATTTTTTTATCAAACCTGGAACATGCATAACATCTTTCAATTGAAATGGCTTACCTAACTCCCCCTCAAAGGTAATGGTATGAATGCCAGTCACACTATATCATCCATATTCACCCATCTCTATATGCATTTGGAGATATTTCTCCTTTTAATCACTGAGAAGCTCCTTATCTCCTGTCAGGTGGAAGGAAGCACCACTATCAAGATACCACACCAATCCTAATGCACTTGATACAAAGTATGCAATCAAAGGGAAATAAATTTCAATTGCGAGGCAAGGTCCTCACAATATGCAACTCCAAAAACCTTCTCTTTCTTCTTCTTCTGTGGTCAGTTAGTGGCGAGATGCCTATGTTCGTGACAGTGAAAACACTTCACCTTGGACAAATCCAACTTCTTGCCTTTAGACTTGGATTTTGAATGGAATTTCCTCCCCTTCCCTTTCCTTGTCTTGGAAGCCAAAGCACAATCCTCTTCATCATCATGGTTTGATGAAGAGACATCTCTGGTGTTCCGCCTGAACTCCTTCTGCACTAGATCCAACCACAGGCGTTCCCAATCTGGTAGTTTTTCCCATCCGTTGACAGAGTCTTCATAACTATGCAAAATCTTAGGAAGTCCCAAGAGAGCAAAGCTCACGAAATCATCATCAGCAATAGTGATTCCCACACTCCCAAGTTCATCCCGACATTGGACAAACTTTTTGAGATACTTTGGAATATTGTCACCCTTTTCCATCTTGACCTTTTTGAGTTTATCCTTCTGTGCCAATTTCCTATGGCCGATGTTTCTTTGGAAAAGATCCATCAAAACCTTCCACATAGCATATGGAGTTGATTTCCCATGAAGGCTTGAGAAAATTTGGTCTCGTACACCTTCCGACAGAATCCTTCTCGCCTTTGCTACTTTATTTTTCCATGCATCAAGTAATGCAAAATCTGTCAAAGTGGGCTTAGGAACATCATTGTCAATGAATTCCTTCAAGCCATTATCTTCAACCACCACCTCCATCCTATCCTTCCAGGCAACATAGTTTGAGCTACCCTCAAGTGCATACTCTAGCCACAAGCCATTGAAAGCCGTTTCGATTTTTACTCAACTGTCGCACCAAGAAATTCTTGTAGCAAATTCTAATTGTTTCCACCAACAAACTCAGCTACTGCTTCAAAATTGAAATATTTTGTGCTCTAATACCATGTATAAATTTTAATAAAATTATGTATTTCCTGGATTCTCCTAATCTAACAATTATATGCCACTGTTAAATAAAAAATCGCTTCGACAAAAATCTTTGCGGAAATTTAAAACATAATCGCCAATTGCAAACACATGAAGAAATATCAATCACACATAACACATATTTTTTGCTGGGAAAGCATAAAGCTAAAAACCCAAATATCATATATTATGTAAGTATCACGGATCATAAAAAAATCTCATACAAAACTCTAATCCAATAGCTCTCAGTACAATATACAATCGTCTCACACTGTCATACAAAAATTGGAAAAACATGCACCAATTTACTGCCTCCTAATAGCCTGTGTCCACTGTGAGATCCCTGATGATCACAATCCCTGGATGAATTGGATCCTAATTTCCTTGACTATGCAATCCTCATTGGCATCTCCAATGTGTGTGTGGTTGCATGAGTGAACCCACTAATCTCACCACTCATAGTTAAACTGTCCCTTTCACCTATGTCTCAACTGGGTCTCCACTTCATCTCACATGCATGTACTTAACAGTAGTAAATATTCATTTGCATGTGAGACCACTACTTCTGAATAAAATAAATAATTAATTCATTGATCTCTCACTAGTTTATGTTCAGTTACAACTACCACAACTCAACCTAACTCACTTAACTGAGTTAAACTACTTTATGACTCACATAACTACACATCCAAATCTATTACAACTTCAAATCACTGAGTTACAACTAAATCCACTTGCATGTACCACCAACCAACCTTTGAACTTGAAAATCCTTCAGCTAACTCATTTGCCACTTCAGTTAACTGATTTCAATTGCTCCATGAGAATAGATTAATATTTATTGTCCAACTATTATTAAGGGATAATAATAGTTGACATGCATCTATAAATAGACATGTGATCTATAAATAGACTTCACACATACATCTAAAAATATAACATCCGCTATAAATATAATTTTCTCACCATCTACAAATAGACTTCTGCTATAAATAGAATTTTCTCATATGTTCTAAAAATAAACTTAGACCTAAAAATAGCTTGAGACTCCATCCTAGTATAGGTGCTTAATTTTCACTAGGATCATCATCTTGTTGAATCTCAACAAGTTTCTCAGCACTGAATATAAAACCCTCACCGATTCCCATCTACAATGCTCGTGTTTACACGAATGAAATTTTTTGAGGCATATAGTGTGGGAAGAGCTCATCGAAAATGGTGAGATACCATGACGTCTTCAGCATGAGGTCTATGAGCCCAAGCCATGGTATGTATGTGTCATCAAGAAATATGACAAGCTCCAAAATCATTCCACACCTATGTTTCCTCCTGCACAAAGGAGTAAAAAAATGAGGGATTTCGATTCGGTGCAATGAACAATGCGTACACACTAAAAGGCCATAAATAGAAATGCCTTCCGCATAATTATTCTTGTTCAATAATGGTCACTTCTAAATATTTGTTGGCTAAATCCCCGAAAATAGTAGAATTCAAATATTTTACATAGGAAAATTTAAGTATTGTACATGGGGCATGTAAAAAGTTTAAATAATACACATGAGGATATGTGTAGAGAGAAATAAATAAAAATAACAAAATTTTCACACAAAGCCAAACACACGTGTTAATAATACATCATAAGGGATTAAGCCATAATTTTGATCAAATCATTGAAAGATATTGTTGTTCATTAAACTATAAACATGACAAAATAATCACAACTTATAGATACACCAAACAAAAATAATCTCATTTTACATGTATACTATGGTTTATGTGAAAATTTGTGTTTATTGGGGGCATAAATGCACCTTTGAAAATTTTCTTCTTGAAAGTCTAATGCATTGGTATTCATCCTTCCCATAGGAGAAATGACATGTGTTCCAAATAGTGTATCCCTTGTTAATCACTCTCCATGTCATTATGATATTTTATAAATTGCAATCTCAATTTGACACAAAGCAACACATCCCTCGTCAAATATTTCATTCCACGAAAATATTAGTATTTATCAAACAATCTAATTATGGGATATCATCGAAGTAATTAATCCTTTTTAGTGGCCAATAGAGTTTTAGGGAGGTTGTCAGGTCATTAGTATTTTAATTAGTCAATAAATGTTTTTCTTTGAGAAAGACAAAAGTAAAAAAAATACAAACTAAATGTATTGATCAAAACTCATTGTTGTCACAATATTAACATGAGTAATAGCAGCGAATTCATTGCAAACTAAAGGAGAGAGAGATCATCATTTGTAATTATAAAAATCTAGACACGTGAACTACCTTGAGGTAACAATGTCAATATTATGTATTAGGTTTTTGCTCAGAGATATGGCAATTTCGAGAGGCATAAATGTCAATATTATGTTTTCATGCTAACTATGCTATCTTTCAATTATGAGATATATCAAATTGTATATAGTTGTTTTCTAGAGACAGTATGCTTCATATTGTTAAGTAACCTACATTTTAGATGAAAACATTGGTCTGGTATCACTTCAAAGAACCATAAACAATTTTATTAGCTGCAAAAGGCTAAATTGATTATATATCAAAAGTTTTTGCGATGAAAGATATTAAATTGTCCATAGAATTGTGGATTGAGACTACTTCAAATTTTTGAGTTTCCCTTGGGTAAAACCCTCATGGATGATTGGATGCAATCTCACTCTGAATAACAATAAGAAATTTTATTAGCCTCGAAATACTAATTGAAAAGATATTAAATTATTTTAAGTATCAGTTTCGGTGTTGTTTTTTGGTGTGAACTATGTAGGGTGGAAAAATATTAAATCCTTTGAGGTATCAATTTTAATTGTGTCCTAGCATGGTTTGTAGAATGACCCCAAAAAGTCAAATATTTGTGTGGTATCTAGAAATCCCAATTTTAGGTTGTCATTAATCGTCCATGGATCATGGATAAAGAGTTGCCACACATATTTTTATGGTTGTAAAAATGTAAACACGCCATGGAATTTGAATCAGGTTCTTCCTATGTAAAATGTCATCAGAAAATATAACTAAAATATTATGGAGGTGAGGCTACTGAGGGGTGTAAGCTAAGATCAAATTTGCTATCAAATTCTCTTGTTTACACAGAGTGTTAAGCAAAAGATGACCTTTCAAACATGGGGATAATTGTGTAGAGCTGATTCTTTTTGCTTAATGTAGATTTATTTTATTTTATTTGGATTTTCATATAAGCACAATATAATGTATTCTTTGAGAAAAATAATTTGTAATATATAATATGCTTGTTTTTGGCTAAATATGTAGTCATTGATCTAATTTAGATGGCTACTAGTATTAACTTTAGCTATATCAAGTAAAGTTTGTGTCAATGGAAATTTTCATTTGTTTATGGGCTTTAAAAAAATAATAATTAAATAAGCATGCATAAGCTGTTAGAAATTTTTTTATATACAATTTCATTGTTTTTTATGTGTTTTTGCAGATATGTACTCTAATGTATTTTTTGAGAAAAATAAGTTATAATGTTCGACATGCATCTTTTTGGTGAAAGTTGTGGTCATTGGTCTGTTTGAAATGGTATAGATATTAACTTTAGTTCTATCAAAGAATTTGGTGTTATTGAAATCTATCATTTTCTCATGGGATTCAAAGAATGTAACATCTAATATAGGCTTGTAAACTGTAAGCATTTTTGTCATATATGTTTTGGATTATCTGTGATTTGTGGCACATTATATTAGCAAAATTTAATCTGGAAAAAAGTTATGGAAGTATATACATCAGCATTAATAGGAAAATCATACAAATGATTTCGACAACCTTTCTTTCCTTCTCTAAAATGACAAAACTAGATTATTGTATGTTCCCATTTTAGCACATGACTAAATGGAACAGTAGGATTTTGATTTTATATTATTGTAACTAAATAAATGGGTAAGGAGGCCCAAGATTATGAAAAACAACAATAAAATCCCTCACTTTATGAAAGAGAAGCATTATTGGAGCTTGTTTGCACACTTCATGTGTGAAAAGGGTTAATTGCAAAGAGGGCTAGGTCATGTTGACCAAGTCAAACTGCGCAATAGATGGAGGTGTTGCTTGCCTGGGAAGCCTATGAAATTTCATGAGGAGGATGAAAACCTAATATGTGGGGTCCATGGAAAAGGAGCCTTCATTGGCATAAAAGGAGGGGAAAGCATCCATTTTGAGCTAGCTTGTATATTTCGAATTGCTTTCCACAGTTGCACACTGTGATAGCTGTGTTGTTCAGCACAAGGGATTTCTTGTTCAAGAATTTCCTCCCTTCATGAGAAGCTCCTGAAGGTATGATCTTCATCTTCTCCACATATTGGCTCAAGGCAAAAGCTATTCCCTTCACTGCAGTTATTCTTGCAGCAAGAGCCATTATGTTACTGGGGTTGTAGTGGAGGTTCCCAGATTATCATTCTAGAGCACATATTTCAGAGGAGGAAGCTTTTATGCATCTGAGAGATCAATAGGGGAGGTTTCAACTTCATCTCCCATATCTTGGCAGGAGGCCAATATATTCCCATCATCTACAGCGTAGTTCCTCTCCTTGACTACACAGTTCTTGAGTGCAACTACAGTGAGGGGTTGCACTGGCATTTTTGGAGGGTGAATCTTTGTTTAAAGGATTAGACTTTGACTCTAGATTTCCATTGGAAGAGGTTTATACACTTTATGCAGCATTATTCAGGCATCTCCTTCATGTTCTTATTTTAGAGTTGCAGCTACTCCAACAACTCCGACATTTCTGCAGATTTTCCATTTTGTATGTATTGTAACCAATCCCTTTAGGGATTGTTTATTATAGATTCCAGGGGTTGAGATCCATCTCCCTGTTTCTTATTTGAGCTCCATATTGCCACATCTTAATTGTATTATTGTTTTGCAACAATCATCCTTCATGGACTGCGTAGTCATAGTTGGGCATAATGTATATGTAGCAGGGTATTTCATGTTCATTGTATTTGTGTCTATGCTTCAGCTTGAGTTACCATTTCCTCAAGATCTTGTGCACATTTCAGTTATCATATTATCAATGAGAAACCTATGAGGGTTTATTACATTTCCTGAAGTTTCTGCACTCACTGCTATTTTCCAGCTCATGCCTGTGTATTGCTGTAGCTCATTTCTTGTGAGCAGGATCTTCCTGAAGGAAGAAATATTTACATAGCTATAGGCAGAGTCTGAGTAAGGGCTAGGAAGCCTATGGTTCTCATCCTCTCTTTAGAGGTGAAATAACTGGTAAAATCCCTCTCAGTCCATATCTGACGTAGCCTTGTTAAGATTTCCCACAAAGGAACATTCTAGTGGTGAAAAATTCTGTTGATTTCCATTTCAGGACATTACAGTGGTATCAGAGCATCAAAATTGGCACAACCTGTGAAGTTCAAATTTTAGAAGTAGAGAACCCAAGGATGAAAAGGATGATATTGATGTCATATATTTTCAGATCTAGAGGAGACCTCTCCGAAGAGGTCAGGAAAAATGAAGGAGGAGAAGAGGAAGGACCATGCACTTCCTATTCTCATGGAGAAGCAGAACAGAAGCATGGAAGACAATTGGAATTCAAAATTCTAAGTGAGTACCTATTTGAATACTGTGCAGACCCTAGAGTCTCCAAAGAGACTTTATATTTTCCACAGTTTATTCAGTAGAAAGAAGAAGAAAGACCCCACATCCATGGGATGATGAGAGGCAATAGATTTCTATTGTCCACATTTGATGGATCACTCACATGTCTGGTGGAGGTTTGGGCAAAGAAGCTAGAGGATTTTTTCCTACTACATCATATAGCAGACAAAAAGGCAGTAGAAGTTGCAGTGATGCACTTAGGAGGTGAACCAAATATTTGGTGGATCAACCATTTGGACCATGCAAAGGTTTTAGATCTTGTTGAGTTTTCTCAAATATTGATTAGCAGATTTGGAAAAAAGAGGGAGGAGCCCTCACCACCATTTTATGAGGCTTGTACCAGTGCTGTTGAGACCATGGAGGAGCAGCCTTCATCTTCAACAGTTTTTGAGGCCAATATTCATGAGGGAGCAACACTTGCAGCCTTGCAAGGAGCTTCCAAGTTTCACCAAGGTATGATTGGAGATCCATTTCTTGTCATTTTAGCAAACACCTTGGATGGGTCTACATCATTGCATGCAAATGACTTAGAGTAGCAGAATAATACTACATTGTACAAGAGCAGTGATGCAAAGGAAATCTCACATAGAGATTTCAATGGAGGTGCACTCCCACACTTTTTGGAGTTCAAGGTTCTTCAACTGTTGGAGGAGGGTTTTTCCTTCTCATAGGAGCAAATAGGAAATGGGGGACATCTTCGAATGGATAACTTCTCTCATGACTCTGATGGAGACTCCTTGTGCCACACATATCATGATGGGAGGCTTTTTCCTACCAACTATTTGGATCCTCATAGGGTCAAATTGATCCTCGGGAAATTTGTATTTCGAAATCCCATGAAATGCAAAGGTTTGATTTGGGATAAGGGTAGTCCTCAAAGGAGGAGTACAAGGATGAAGGAAGGAAGGATACATCCACACATGGCTGAGTGGATGTGGTGGAGGAGGAGCAAGGGGATAGTAAGCCACTTGCAGATTTATGATACCGGGCAACAAGAGGCTTGGCTGCATTGGTTACTCTTGAAGGAGTTTGGCCATCACTTGGCATACTCTATTTTTTGTAATAAGAGGAGGAAGCAAGGGGGTTTGTTGCTTGGGTGGTGTTGGAGAGAGCAAAGGCATATGTGCTCTCACATGATGTACAATGTTGCAGGAGTAGGAGATGGTACTACCATGGGGCAAAGGGAATACTCCTTGGCTTTTGATGATCAAGAATTGCTTCCACCTTGGGGGAGATTCCATAATTGCAGCATCATTGTTGGAGGGTAGCCCCTTTATGTTGAGGGAGCTGAGGGAAACATCACAGTGCTATCCAGAGACTATCTAGTGCCTCATGTAGAGGAAGGATGAGCTCTTGATCTAAGAAGAAGGACTCTTGCATCCTTGCAAGGAAGTCCCCAGGATCTCATGCATGGGGATCAAGGCACATATGTGCCATTATTGAGGAGGTGTATCACCATTGAGACACAAGGAGGAAGTAGGGAGAAGACCGAGCATCTTGAGACGAGGAGTACATATCCCTATTCATTTTTGGAGAATGACGCACCTAAGAGGGTGATTGTATTGCGTAGTACAAGCATGGACAGATTTGTTCATTCATCTATGAAGTCACCTCTTGAGGATGATGTCTCACTGCATGGAGACATTTTGACAAGGAGACCACTAGATCACCAGCTGATGGGGGATGCTTCACATGTTGGGGCACCACTCATTGATTTCAAAGGATAGGAAACCTTGGGAGACAAATTTACAGTGCTGAGAGTATTGGGTAGACTCAGGGAGGAGAGACACACTCTCTCAACATCATTTGTAGCCACTCTCATTCCAGATTCTGCACTGTGGTAGAAGCAGAAGGGGAAGGATAAAAACCTTCCAAATTTCATCTTTGGAATAGGACATGTCAAAGAAGGATATGAACATGTGACATATGTCCTTCATGAGGAATCATCAGCTCTGTCACTATGGAGGAGATCCATGTGGGGGCTCGAGGTTTCCGGTGGAGTATTCCCAGGATCATCTTGCTTGCATGATATTGACTGATTAGCATATGAGGAGATGCATATATCATGTGTAGATGGAGGAGTCAACATAGCCACCTCTTTTCTCTTTGAGGATGAGGGGAGACTTATTTTTGAGCCACTCCACTTGCATGAGCAGGACTTATGGTAAGGGAATTGTTTATTTTCATGATGATTTATATATTCATCCCTTAATCATATACGTACATGATGTTGCTCCAAGGAGGGGCATTCTTCTTTTTGGACCCCATGGTCTACTTGAGGCCATGAGCACTATTGAGGACCACTCCCTAGGAAGACTTGGGGAGGAAATGTATTTTGGAGGACCTACTCATATTGCACCATATATCATTCACTTCCTCCATACATTTGAGGAGAGTCGGACAGCAAGCAAGTGGTTGAGAGGCCACACCTTTTGGCATACTCTTATCCAGTTGAGGGTCAAACTGCATTGGTTATAGTTGAGGGACCATTGTATTTCTCCCTTGCTACATATGACAGCAAGCATGGTTTTCATTATGGTTCATTATAATGCTCATGTCTTTACATTTGATGAGGGCATGATTGGGGGAATGGCACATTGGTTGGATGTGTCCCTTGGGGGAGAAATCTCCCACATTATTTGCATTGAATGTTATAATGGGAAAATGAGAGGACATGTGGCCACAATAGCAACACATTTGTTTCCATTGGAGGTGCACCACATGATTGACTGGATGCCATATGGTGATGACTACCAACTCATCACATATGAGATGATTTTGGACAACATGTTTCATAATGCTAGAGAAGAGATCTTTGAACGTTTAGTCTTCAACTTGCCACTAGAAGGAAACTTTATTGTAGCCCAGGATCAACATATACTCTACACTTATCCTAAGTGGAGAGGAGGACTTCATGGGGTAGGCTACTTTGTCTACCAAGATCAGATTTTTAGCCCACCTATATTGCAGAAGCCAAAGGTGGAAGATGATTGTCAAGAGTTGCCATGTGGGGAGTTAACTCATTTTTTATGGATCATTGCTTGGGGGATGGAGGATCCACATGAGGAAGATATTCCTCAACATATTTCAGACTCCATGCCTTGAGTGGAGATTCTTCCAGTTCTATCCTTGCAGTTTCTTGAGGAAAAGCAACATTTGGGAGGGGAGGACTGTAATGTTCCCATTTTAGCACATGGCTAAATGGAACATTAGGATTTTGATTTTATATTGTTGTAGCTAAATAAATGGGTAAGGAGGCCAATGATTATGAAAAACATCAATAAAATCCCTCACTTTATGAAAGAGAAGCATTATTGGAGCTTGTTTGCACACTCCATGTGTGAAAATGGTTAGTTGCAAAGAGGGCTAGGTCATGTTGACCAAGTCAAACTATGCAATAGATGGAGGTGTGGCTTTCTTGGGAAGCCTACGAAATTGCATGAGGAGGAGGAAACCCTAATATGTGGGGTCCATTGAAAAGGAGCCTTCATTGGCATAAAAGGAGGGGAAAGCATCCATTTTGAACTAGCTTGGATATTTTGAATTTCTTTCCACAGTTGCACACTGTGATAGTTGTGCTGTTAAGCACAAGGGATTTCTTGTTCAAGAATTCCCTCCCTTATTGAGAAGCTCTTGAAGGTCTGATATTCATTTTCTCCACATCTTGGCTCAAGGCCAAAGATATTCCTTTTAGTGCAGTGATTCTTGCAGCAAGAGCCATTGTGTTGCTGGGGTTGTAGTGGAGGTTCCCAGATTATCATTTTGGAGCATAGATTTCAGAGGAGGAAGATTTTATGCATCCAAGAGATCAATAGGGGAGATTTCACCTCCATTTCTCATATCTTGGCAGGAGGCCAATCTCTTCCCATCATCTACAGTGCAGTTCCTCTCCTTGACTGTGCAGTTCTTGAGTGCAATTACAGTGAGGGGTTGCACTGGCATTTTTGGAGGGTGAATCTTTGGTGAAAGGATCAGAATTTCACTCCAGATTTACATTAGAGGAGGTTTATACACTTTATGCAACATTATTCAGCCATCTACTTTATGTTCTTATTTTAGAGTTGCAGCTACTCCAGCAACTCCGACATTTCTACAGATTTTCCATTTTGTATGTATTGTAGCCAATCCCTTTAGGTATTGTTTATTATAGTTTCCAGTGGTTGAGATCCATCTCCCCCATTCTTATTTGAGCTCCATATTGCCATATATTCATTGTATTATCGTTTTGTAGTAGTCCTCCTTCATAGAATGCGCAGTCATAGTTGGGAATAAGGTATATGTAGCAGGGTATTTCATGTTCATTGTATTTGTGTCTATTCTTCAACTTGAGTGACCATTTCTTCAATATATTGTACACATTTATGCTATCATATTATCAATGAGAAAGCTATGATGGTTTATTGCATTTCCTGAAGTTTCTGCACCCACTGCTATTTTCCAGCTCATGCTTGTGTATTGTTGTAGCTCATCTCTTATGAGCAAGATCTTCCTGAAAGAAGAAATATTTGCATAGATATAGGCAGAGTTTGAGTAAGGGCTAGGAAGCCTCTGGTTCTCATCCTCTCTTTAGAGGTGAAATAACTGGTAAAATCCCTCTCAGTCCATATCTGACATAGCCTTGTTAATATTTCTGACAAAGGAACATTGCAGTGGTGGAAAATTCTGCTAATTTCGATTTTGGGACATTACAATTACAAATTCCCTAACCTACTCTATTACATCTTGTATTTGTAAATTAGAATGCCAGTTTGTATTTGTAGCTTCAATGGATAAATGTGATTTCTAGTTGGAATAGTTTTTTTTAACAAGCTAGGATTTCTGTGAATCCAAGTCCAGCAGACATTAGCCTAATCACATTCCTCATCGAAGCTTTGTACAAAAAGGGCTTCTTTAGGAAAATTCTACTAATATTTCTAAAAAATGGTCTTTACTAAAAAATATAGAATTGAGAGGGTCTGTGTCCAGTCATAATAGCAATAAAACCTAGAAAATCGAGTCTCATAAAATGGAGCTAAGAAGTAAAATAAATTTACCACCATCTTCCAAAGGAGGGGTTGCTCACTTATCATAGTCCTATGTATCTTCCATGCTTGAAACAGGAACAAGCCTAATATTTTAATGATAATTCGTATTGGTAGTTTCAATGGATAAATGTGATTTCTAATTGGAATAGTATTTTTTTAACAAGCTAGGATTTCTGTGAATCCAAGTCTAGTAGAATTTAGCCTAATCACATTGCTCATCGAAGCTTTGTAAAAAAAGGCCTTCTTTAGACATATTAGTACATATGTATAAAAAAGAGTCTTTACAAAAAAATATAGAATTGAGAGGGTCTGTGTCCAGTCATAATAGCAGTAAAACCTAGAAAATTAAGTCTCATAAAAGGAAGCCAAGAAGTAAGATAAATTTACCACCGTCTTCCGAAGGAGGGGTTGCTTACTTATCATAGTCCTATGTATCTTCCATGCTTGAAACATGAACAAGCCTATTTGGGGAATTCCGTGTAAAATAATCCATTGAATCCCCACTCTGCCTTCATGAAACGCCGAAATACCCAAATCAATATACATGCTTACTAAACTTAAAAGGAAAAACGATTCTTATAAATGTAGAAAAACGCAAGGTATGGTGCTGAAAAATGGCAGACACAATGGAATACATCGTAAAAAAATAATTATAATGCACCAACACATTATTCCTAACGACGATCCTTGACATTTCGACTAGGTGCTTCCTCAAAATATCAAAAAAAAACTTCAGGGCCAATATCCTAAAGAACATTTCAAAACCGAAGAGCAGTGATGACGACTTCGAAGAGAAGTGACGATGACTTCAGGTTTGACGAGCCACGTGGTCAAATATAATTATATAAAGGAGGACGAAATTGAAAGTCACTAGTTTGCTACCATGAACAGTGTTTTCCCATGAAAGATCATAGAGAAAACGCCTTCAACGTAATTATGTATGGTTAGAAAAAGCTATGTAAATATTATATAAATTTCAATTGAAACAATGAAAATTTTATGGTTAAAATATTTCAAATAGTTTAATCATTTTACATTTTGAACTCTTTTAAGATATGTTTTTTATCAATTTTGTGAATAGAAAATATTTAATGGAATTGCAAGTTTAATCTCTGTAATATACACAATTCAATTTGTCAAATGGATTTTCAAGGCATTGAATATATATATATATATAAACCATGGATTTATAAAAAGTTGAGAGGGATCAAATCTCTGAGGGTACAAACATTTTTCCAAGATAAATATATTTGCACCTCAAGAAATTTGATCCCTCTCCTTACTACATCCTAGGTTAAAATGGACGGCCAAAAAAACTTCTAATAACATAACATGTCACAAATCCTCATTTATATAAATTTAATCACAACTTTCATTAAAACATGATGACTAAGAATAATTTTTTTTATTAAATCTAGAATATGCACTAATTGTAATAAAAGAACTCTAAAATATGGAACCTATTTATAATCTATAAAATATAGCACACTGTTTTAAAAATAGATATGTCTTTGAGTTTAATCAATATAGAGAAAATGTGGTTCACAAAAAATAAATTCACTAATATTAATAACAAACATGGATAATGTAATTTTATAACATCATCTTATGCAATTGTAGTAGTTTATTAGTTCTTTTCAGTGTCATTCACAGAGATATGAATAAGTATACGAAGTAACATAAGTGGTTTAAGTTAAGTTAACTTTAGTGTTTTCCTCCTAATAGGTCATATGTTCAAATGAGAGGGGGTGGAGTATGTATGCATTTTCATCACATCCTATTAATGTCATTCATAAAGATATGGATAAGTATATAAATTAACATAAGTGGTTTAAGTTAAGTTAAATTTTGTGTTTGCTCCTAATGTTCATATGTTCAAATCGTAAGGGGACTAGTGTAACAGTATTCCTTTGCATACTATTATAGCCATGTTGTGTGTAAGTGTATCCCTTGTCGCATAAACAAGATAATTTCATACACTAATTTGGTGCATGTCTTGGTTATGACTTTAAAATTGAATTATTATTATTATTAAAGCTAACTTTAGTAATGACTTTATGGTGAAAAGGATAAAGAATTCAAAACACACACAAAATATTATTGATTAAATCATACTCCAAATCATTGATTTTTCCAAAATATTACATGACTATTTATTTAGACGAGAGAAGTCTGTAGAATCTCTTCAAGAGAAAATTCCTCCTAGATATTTGGAAGAAGTTGAGAGTTATCCTCTCAACTTTAGGATTTTATCCTAATTTCCTTATCTCCTAATTAATTCTACAATGACTCACTAATTCTAGAAACTCCTAGATTCATTAATTAAATAATTATATAAAAATTAAACAGAGATGCTCCTATATCATACTACTAGGGAATAAAAACATAAATTCGTATTTTTTCCTCTTGAAGTTCTTCAATGATGGTACCATATTTTTAAATCTCTATTGTTTTCATCCAAGTAGCATCTTCAACTAGTTGATTCTTCCATTTGACAAAGTATTGAAGATACTCTTTCTTTCTCATCCTTTTAGCCACTCTTTGATTGATGATGGATTCAATCTTCTTTGCTGGTGCTAAAGGTATTTGCTTCTCCCACTGAACTTTATCATGAACAAGTGCATCTGTAGAATCATCCATTAGTTACTTAAAGGGTTATAGATCAGAAACATCAAATATTGGTGAAACACCAAATTATTTGGGTAGTTCTATTTCATAAGAATTCGAGGAAAATTTCCTCATAATTTTTCATCGTCCAATATTTTTTATTTTTAACTTATTATATTCCCTTTTAGGAAATATTTCTTTCCGACGATGTACCATAACCAGGTCTCCAACATTAAATTCTAACTATCTCCTTTTGGAATATGCTCTTCGTTAATACCTATTGTTGATTTGTGGTAGTTGTTGCTTGACATTGTCCTGTATTTCTTGCATACTTGCTGCAAAATATTCACCATATGCACTTCTCATTTGTTGTTTTCCCAGCTTCCTCAACTCATAAATACCTCTTGGATGCATCCCATAAACAATTTTAAATGGACTTAATCCAATGATTCTGTTGGGTGAATCGTTATATGTAAATTAAGCCTGAGCAAGAACAGGATCCCATTGTTTTGGATGTTCACTTACCAAGCTTCTCAAGATAATTCCAAGGCTCCAATTTACCACTTTTATCTGACCAACAGTCTTGGGATGATATGCTAAGCTGAAACTAAAATTAGTTCCCAAATTTTTCCATGAAGTCCTCTGAGCATAACCTACAAACTTAGTGTCTCTATTAGAAACAATGCTTATAGGTAATCCATGCAATATAACTATTTCTTGGAAGAAAAAATTTGATATGTTAGTTGCATCATTTGTCTTTTTAAAATATATAAAGTGTGCCATTTTTGAGAATTTGTCAAAAAAAAAAATTATTGAATGAATTCCTTTTTTGTGTTTTAGGAAATCCCAGTACAAAATCCATGCTTATGGAGTCCCATGGTTGATTTGGTATTGATATGGGTTGATAGAGTAAAGTATTCTGACATATTCCTTTTTCATATTCACATATCCTACATCTTTTAACAAATCTCTTTACATCTATTTTCATGTGAGGCCAATAATAAAATGCTTGAAACTATGCCAAAGTTTTATCTTTCCCAAAATGATGTGCTAAACCTCCACTATGTTTTTCTTTCAACAAAGTTTCCCTGAATGAACATCTTGGAATGCATAATTTTTTTCCCTTGAAAAGTAGTCCCTCCTGTATCATGTAGTCTAACCATGGATTTCTATCTCTACTTACAGGATTCTCACAAGATTCATGAGCTTCATTAAAATTTTGATCATCTTTATACATATCTTTTAGCTCATCAAATCCTAAGACATCTACTTGGAATTCTTGCATAATTGAATTGATTTTGCTTAATGCATCTACCACTTTGTTTGATTGCTCACTTTTATGCTTGATAAAAAAAGTGAAATTTTGTAAGAATTTAACGCATTTAACATGTCTTTGACTCAATTTTGTTTGATTGTTGATATACTGTAAATCATGATTATCTGTGTAGAGGATGAAATATTTTGGCATAAGATAATGTCTCCTTTTCTTTAAATTTTATATGATGGCATAAAATTATTTATCATAAGATGAGTATTTTTTCTTGGCCTCATTAAGTTTTTCACTGAAGTAGGCAACTAGTTTTCCTTCTTGACTTAAGACAACTCCTATTGCATTCCCACTGGCATCAATCTCAACCTAAAGCAACTTATTAAAATATGGTTGTGCTAAAACAATTTGTTCAGTGAAATTTTTCTTTAATAATTGGAAGATTTTATTACATGCTTCTGTCCAATTGGAAGCACATATGCGACTGGAGTTTTTAATATATTTTCTATAAAAATTGACCAATACATGAAAACTTCTTACCTCTGAAATGCTTATGGGAGTTGGAAAATTGATTATGGCATTCACTTTCTACTGATCCATATTTAAAACTTCTGTTGAAATTCAAAAACCCAAGTATAATAGTTTTTTCTTCATGAAACTACATTTCTTTAGATTGATTAGCAATTTCTCTTGTTGTAGTTTCTTCAAATCCATCTTAAGATGTCTTAGATGGTCTTCCTTTGATTGAATGTAAATCAAGATATCATCAATATAAACTATAACAAAATTCCAAATGAATTCTTTTAACACTTCATTCAGTAGCCTCATGAAAGTGTTCGGAGCATTGGTAAGTCCGAAGGGCATTACCAACCATTCATATAAACCATTATTGGTTTTTAATGTTTTTTTCCATTCATCACCATCTATGATTCTGATTTGATGATATTCAGTTTTTAAATCTATTTTAGAAAAATATGCAGCACCACTTAGACAATCTATAAGATCATCAATATGGGGTAATGGAGACCTATAATTGACTGTGGTTTTATTTATTTCTCGAGAATCTATGCACATTCTCCATTCACCATCCTTCTTTCGAGTCAGCATTCTTGGAACAACACACAGACTTAAACTTTCTCGAATGATATCTTTATCCAACAATTTATGCACTTTATTGTTAATTTCTCGATTCCCTTTTGGAGTCATTCTGAAGTTGTTTTTTTAAGAAAGTTAGCACCTGGAATGAGCTAAATATGATGGTTGATACTTCTAATGGGAGGAAATTCATTAGGAAATTCATCCACTATAATATCAATAAATTCATTCAACATGTTTTTAATTTCTTCTAGAAGATCATTCAAATTTTTACTTGTGATAACTACCTTTGGCTTACCAATCAAGTAAAAATTTGCCTCCTCATGCTTGATTTCTAGGAGAAATTGTTTCCCACTAAGTAACATTACCTTGGATTGGTCTTCTTCTGGTGATTTTTCTTTCTTCAAAGGCAAAAATACCTGCCTTTCACCATCCTTCTAAAAAGTGTAAGTATTGTTCCTTCCATCATTCATTGATTTCCTGTCATATCTCCATGTTCTTCCAAGTAAGATATGACACATATCCATAGGCATAACATCACAAAGAATTTTATCCTTATAACATACTATTTGAAACTCCACTTTAGATTGTTCACTAACTAATATTTGATGTCCTATTTGCAACCCTGAAACTTTGTAGGGAGTGGGATGTTTTGTTTTCTTTAAACTCAAATTTTCTACCATTTCTATGGATACTAAATTATGAGAACTCCCACTATCAATAATTATTGTACAAAACTTTCCTCCTAATTTTGAATAGTTTTTTTCTTTGTGTGGGTTCCTATACTTCTTCAACAGCCTTTAATAAAGTCATTTTAATTACTAAAGATTCATCATTTTCAAGGAATTTTTATGTGTAGAGGATTGTATACTTTCTGTATCAGTTAGTGGTATATGATTGCTTCCTTGATTAGAAAATATTTTGGTAAAATCGTTAGATTTATGACCAAATTTTTTACATATATAACATCTTATCATAAAATATTTTCCTCTACCTCTTTGATATGGTCTCCATCCTTTGAATCTCCTTTTGATGGTTCTGCCTATTGTGAATTGTCGCCTGTTGGTTGCTGAAAGGTGTCTTTAAAACTCCTAATCGCCTCACATTAATTATCAACCAGAGTAATTTTTCTTGTTTCAAGAGTGTACACAATATGTTCGAGCTATAACCCTAGAGAGTAACGATAAAATCAATCATTGAATATAAATGCAATCATAAATATCAAGCCGTAACTTTTAAAGGAAATAATGCATCTAAGATTCAAGACTCAAACCTCTACTAAAATCTTAATTAAATCTCACCTAAGAAATTTTAATTAACAATAGCATCAGCTGAGAGCACAGTAGTGATAACTCATCTCTTCTTAGCTGATTCAATCCAAATCATACTCAATATCTAGAAAGAAATTAAGATACGAATGATATCACTTCTGAAAGTCTAATAGCAATAATGAAACTCTTACGGATGATTAAATCATTGCAAGGCATTGTCTAGATAACTCACATTATAATCAATTGAGAGAAATACAAATTACGAGCAGAATAGATTATTTCAATAATAGGAAATAATGAATAGCTAATGAAATAAATAAACTCATGGATACAGGAAATTATCAAACCAATTAAACACTAGAAATATCAGAAGCATAATACAAAGAAGCAGTAGACTCCACCAGGGGCCAAGCCCTTAGCCGCTAGTGAGCACTGCTAAGTTACTTCAGAAAATGTCAGAGAACAACAACTTCAATTAAATATTAATCATTGAACTTGAGTAGCATTACAATAAATTGTGTTCTCCAATGATGCAGTCTACAATTAAGCTTACAATTTGGAAAATAACAGAGATCCCCCTTTCTTCCTACAATCGTTTCCTTTTATAATCAGAAAAGGTGAAGAGTAAATAGTAAATGAAATCCCTCATAACAAAATTGGATTGGTCCCAACAACTTGATTCGCAAGAAAATATATTTCCATTAATAATTCAATAGGAACAAGTTGAATTTGGTATTGCAACTGAGATCATTTGGAAAATGGCCGCAACAGTGAATTTGGGAAAATCGTCTTCAGAGAACCTTCTGTTTCTCTTAATACAAACCAAATTTTGGAAAATTTCTCTCCAATAATGTCAATTTGATCCGTTCTGGACAAAACCCATGTTTTAGATTTTCCAAATTCTTCTCCATTTGCCCAAATTGTCCAATGAAAAATTGTCACTTCTTATTCCAGCAAATTTCTGAGTTGGAATATTTAATGATGAGCTAGAGATCAAATTTCCAATCTGGAAAATATCTTGTAGGCTAAAATGGTGAGTATGTTATAAAAAATTTATTAATAAACCATCATTGGTAAAATCATGCATAATAATCATCAATTTATTAAAAATAAAGGAGAAGAAATAATATTTATCCATAAGAGCATAAATAATTATAAAATGGAATTATATGATAAACCATGATAAATGACGTGATAAATAATGGTAGAAATGGATGAAATAGATGTAAAAAAGTGATAATAATAATGAAAAACTAGTGGCCCAACATACCCCCAAACTGAATATCTTGCATTTCCTCATGCAACCCAAAGCCCCATTATTAACCAAGCAATAATAAAAAAATTGTCCATCCCAACTCATGAAATGGATGGAACAAATGAATTCTTTCTCAAATAATGAATATTCAATTTTAGAAATCTTGATGAAAGCATAATTTTTTTTACATTTGACGTTCAACTATATGTATATGAAGTTGCAGCAAAATATGATATAAGTAATATAAAACTTCATTAACCATTTTCTCAAAAACTGGACTTCTACTATATTAATGCTTTTATGATCCAAAAATCAGATCATTTTGATGCACAGATCATGAGATATAAATAAAATGGCTGTAGGTGATAGTGCATGATTTTTGAAATTTTATGAACCAATTTAGCGTGAAATTATCTAAGTTTGTGTATTTTAATGATACCTCTTTGTTATCCAGAAATCACAAGAATTAAGTTCATAGTTTTAAATATATATGCAAATCAATTTCTGCACTATATAAAAATGAAATTGTATGCCTTAAATGAGAAAGAAAGTAGAAAACATCCATCATGTATAGCAATGCCTCCCCCAAACTGAAGAATTAGCATGCCCTCATGCAATTCTAGAAAACGAATAGAGGTGGTTGCTACAATCTGTTGAAATCAATGCTTGGTGTAAAACAACATGGAAGAAGGGAGGTGTTGAGAATGAATAAGATGGTCATAATAAATAAATAAATGAAATGACCACTATGCCAAAACTGAAATATTTTGTATTTGAAGAATGGGTAGTGGGAAAGATGTGGAATGAATGATGATACATAATGCTCAATGGAATTTACATGAAATTCTCCTAAATTCGTAATAAATCAGAAAAGTATGCTATTTTACCTCAAGTTCAACCTCCAAAAGAAAATGTGGAAGTTGATGTAGGTTGAGCGGATACTGAAAGTGATGCAAAATCTAGAAGCCATGCAAGCACATCATGTCTAAAAAATTCTGCGCATTCGTGAGTTGCGTGAGCCTCTGTCGTTAGGGTAAATAGTGTGGCCTGGCTGTGAATAGAATTCCCCCTATACTTGTTGTTCTCCTCTAACAAGTCACTATTTTGCATGAAAATTTCTTGAATCTATAGTTTTAGTTTTGAATAGCAACAGATAAGATGCATGCAAAAAATTTAATCAGAAAAACTTTTGTATAAATGCAGTACTAATATTTTGTCAAATCATCAAGTTATGGAGGAGTTCAGTAATTATATCGCATGTTATCCCATAATGCATACATTCCCCCCTCCAATTGGAAATGGGATTCCATGACCATAAAGCATATGAAAGGTTTTGTGTTGATGACAAGGCAAGGGAATGATTAATACAGAAGTAAATGAAGTAAAGTACACATATCAATGAGAGCAAAACAAGAGGTATGGTTATAATGAGAGCAAAGTGTGTAAAGATAGTTATGAATAAGAGATAGGATGCTTTGGATGGATGATAAGTTATGTAAAAAAGAAAAGGATAGTAATATTCAAAAAATATGCTTTACTAACAGTGTTCTAGATGAGAGTGATGCGATTAATCGGAAAACAATTTCTCATGCGTAAAGGTTCAAAACAGGGAAAAATTAAGGAAATAACTTCTTCGATTAAAAAAAGAATAAGAAAGGGGTATTATAGTAATATTTGATGATAACATATAACTTCAATACCATAAGCAGAGCCTCTACTGTTAGTAGGCGTCCATAGCCTTGGCAGGGTTTCTTTTTAACCCATATGAGCCAAGATCGTCAATTTATAAATGAAGAGTTCCAATAATGTTCTATAGAAGAGATCAGTGTTCTGGTGTGGTAACTAGATAACCACACTGACATTCACTGGGATGTAGCAAAAGTGATCAGGCCGACTCATGATGATACCTCCTATTCCAAGGATATTTTGGCTATCCAATGGATCATAACCCTTGTGTGGTGACCATAATGGGAATGTCACTTTCTTTCAGCCTTACGAACATGGTAGACTAGCTTGTAATGAGACCCCCTATCCTCCATCTGCAAATGAAATTTTGTTGTGATTACACAGTTTTGTGATAAAAAGAGGGAGGCTCACCACTCCTTAAGAGTAGGGATGGTGGAAGAAGTTGAACATGTCAATAGAAAAAAATATACACATAATCTCATTTACTACAGACATAGAAGATTATAACCAGGAAGGGTGGAACCAACATGGTATTAAGATGATCAATCAACATCATGTATAGTACAAAATGATGCAGTAAAGTATATATAAATAACTATGTCCCTTTAAAAATAATTTCTCATCCAGAAGCTATCCTGTTAAAGATCATATTGTTAATGATATTCACTTTCTTCAATAGAATCCATAATTCTTGTCCTCATAAAAGTATTGTACTTCATGTCATGAAAGGGAATTAGAAAAATGGGCTGAAAATGACCTAGTGTTTGGGAAAATATGTAACAAGGGTACTCTTCAAAACACACAAAATATGCAAGAAAAAACAAAAGAGAGTGTTGTTCTTTGAAAGGAATAGCAAAAGAGAAAAAAAACCACACAAAAAGTGATGTTCCTTAAAGGGAATAGTAGTTGTTCCCTGTAGGGAATAGTAGTTGTTCCCTATAGGGAACAACAACTGTTCCCTATAAGGAATAGCAAAAAAAAAAAATCAAAAAAATGTGTTGTTCCTTACAGGGAACAACAAGAGAAAACACACGCAAAAATTGTTGTTCCTTATAGGGAGCAGCAGTTGTTCCCTATAAGGAACAAAAAAGCAAGCTACACACAAAAATTGTTGTTCCCTACAGGAAACAACAAGAAAAATTACATGCCAAAATTGTTGTTCATTAGAGGGAACAATGGTTGTTCCCTGTAGGGAACAACAAAACAAAATTTACACGAAAATTGTTGTTCCCTGAAAGGGAACAGCAAAGTGAAATACACACAAAAATTGTTGTTCCCTATAAGGACAACAGTTGTTCTCTAACAAGGAAAAATGCACGCAGAAATTGTTGTTCCCTGTAGGGAACAACAACTATTCCCTGTAAGGAACAACAAGGAAAAATGCACGCAGAATTTGATGTTCCCTATAGGGAACAACAGTTGTTTCCTATAAGGAACAACAAAGCAAAATCCACGTAGAAATTGTTGTTCCATGTAGGTAACAAAAAATGTTCCTTGTAAGGAACATAAAAGCAAAAATGCACGCAGAAATTTTTGTTCCTTGTAAGATACAACAAAGAAAAATGCACACAGAAATCATTGTTCCCTGTAGGGAACAATAGTTGTTCCCTGTAGGGAATAGCAAAGCAAAGTGCATGCAAAAATTGTTGTTCCCTGAAGGGCACAATAGCTATTCCTTGTAGGGAACAACAACTGTTTGTTGTAGGGAACAACATATGTTCCCTGTAAGGAACAACAAAGAAAATGCACGCAGAAATTGTTGTTCCATGTAGGGAACAATAGTTGTTCCCTGTAAGGAACAACAAAGAAAAATGCACACAGAAATTGTTGTTCCCTATAGGGAACAACAGTTGTTCCCTGTAGGGAACAACAGTTGTTCCCTCTAAGGAACAACAAAGCAAAATGAACGCAGAAATCATTGTTCACTGTAGGGAACAATAGTTGTTCCCTATAAGGAACAACATAGCAAAATACACACAGAAATTTTTGTTCCCTGTAGGGAACAACAGTTGTTCCCTGTAAGGAACAATAAAGCAAATGCACGCAGAAATTATTGTTCCCTGTAGGGAACAACAAGAGAAAATATAGAGAGAGAAAAAAACAATCATCCCCCCTACTCTAAAAACCAGAAGAGTGATGATATAGAAATACTAACAATAGAAAAAATGATCATATGTACATATCTAAAGAAAAAGTAATTTTTTATAGAATTGGTGCTGCAGAAAAATTTCCTTCTACAACTGAAACTTGCATTGTGGGGTCCTCATTGTTCAATCGCCAATGGAGCAGAAACTACAATTTGAAGGAAGAAACACCTAAAACACAAAAAAATAAGAGAAATCAGAAAAGAAACAACACTTTATTTAAAAATAGGATATAAATAAATAAGTGAAGTTACAACAGCTATGTTGTTATTTCCTAGGGGAATATCAATCTGTCAATGGAAGAAAATGATCTTTTGGAAAAATGTATTGACAGCAGTGACATGAATCTTCAAATGGGAATCAATTCTTAATTTTTCCTGTTATGAATCTATTAGGTAATGAATTGGATGAAATGCCCTTGTTTCATTAAAATTTCTTTCAAGAATCGCTCGTCGATAAATTGACCTTCTTTATTCTCCTAAGACGTGAAAAAAACGAGTGTCTACTTGCAATAAAACATTAAATCATGGAGAAAGAGAGGTGATCAGGCTCCCCTAATCTAAGAAATATGCCAAAAAAATAAACAAGTAGATACTTTGCAAAAAAAATCCATAGAATAATAAAACAAATTGTATTTGTCACATGCAGGAGAGTAGTGGTCGACCATACTAACCAGCAGTGTTTTAATCATAACTTCTTATTTTTTTCATCTGATTTGAGTGATTCCAAAGCCAAATGAAATTGATTCAGGGAGATGTCTCTAATAGAAACAGTTTTTAAAAATGTTCACTTCTGGTCCCGCAAAACATGTCTGTCCCGACTATGCTTTCAAAAATTTCATCAAGCCCGCAAACCAAAAAATATGATATTCAAGCAATTTTTCCATATTAGTGATAAAAATTAATACGAGTGTTTGTAGAATTGTTATTTTCAATATAATACATCTATATACACAAATAAATTAAAATATTTATCACTGATGTTGATTTTCACAGCATGTTGCAACAAAAACATTTTTTTATTTTTATTTTTACATTATAATAAAAATGTATTTATTTATGTCCTTATTTATTTATTTTCTTCACTAACCTAATTTTCTTTGAAAATTGAATATTATTACGTATAATATCACTTCCAGTGGAGCCATTTTCGAAATAAGGCCTCTATTATGTACATACCCAAATTTGAAAAATGCATGTTAATAAATAGTAGGGTATGAGAAGCCAAGTTTCCTTGAAAATATGGTGCTAAAAATTGTTGAAGTATGGAGTGATGCTGCAAACAAATGGAGTGAAACCAATCTTCAATGTATCCCTTACTTTCTTGATTTCCCATAACCATCATATCATGAAGTTCTTGAGTGTTTAAAACTGCTTGTTGATGCAGGCTAGAAGAAACCTCATTTTCTTTCATAACCTCTACAATTTTTGGATTTGATACATTCTGAATCTTAGTATAAGTTTTCTCCAATGGTGCATGTGAGATAGAATGGGTGGGAAGGGTGGGTAAATTTTGTAGTTCAACACTATAAGCATGTTGTACTAGTTTACTATGTTTAGGGTGTGGAATGAATTGAGTAGGGAATTGTGTAGGGAATGGATCATTTTGATGATGTAGTTGATTGGGTTGAATGGATGATTTTTATAGGCAAGCAAGATGTTGTGGAAGAGCTGGAAGATGTGTGTGTGCTACAAGATGAGGGATAGTAGTCATGCAATCATAACATGAACCGTTCCAAACTTGTAGACAAGATTGGTGGTGGTTATATTGACATTGGCGTGGCTGCCTTAACATATGAGTATTCCATAATGGATTATGTAAGAGAATGGAGAGGAATTTTTTTGAACCATGCTTGTAGGCCACGATTTCCATGGTTTTGACCTTGTTGCAGCTTCCCCATCTCTTTGATATGCTACTTCCATCCTAGATAAGGAAGAACAACTATCTATGGGATGCTCCTTTCGGTAATGAGGGAAAAACACTTCATCAAATTCTTGATTTTTATGAACCTGCAAAACATTCAATTGTGAATTTAGAGATCTAATAAAATCATATTTAAAATTTTCAAATAAAACATTGATTTCAACTCTTATGTCTCTTGTTCTTGTAGTAAATTTGGAAAAGAAAGAAGAAACTTCTCTAGAATTCTTACCAGCCTTGGAAATTCCTCTTGAATACCTTATGCACAATTCAAAAACTTCGTCATATGATAACTAAAAGACATCACCTTTTCCTATCAAGTTTAAGAGTTCTAAAAATTCATCTTTGATTCCTTTAAGGAGTGTTTTCAAGATATTTTTTTCCAAATGCTTATGCTTTGATTTTTGAAGTTTATATTGAAATTGATCTACATAGTCCTCCAAGCTTTCATCTTCCCCATGTATCATACCGAAAATATCTTCATTGGATTTGCAGTAGTCTTGGTACTTCTTCAAGAATATGTTCTTCATTTCCTCCCATGTTTGGAAGTAGTTCTCACCAAGGTTTATGAACCATCAGAGAGCTACTCGTTTTATACTAAGATGAAACACTTTCAACCTTCAATCATTAGTACAATAATCATATCCTCTACAAGTTATTTCAAACTCAAATAAGAATGTATCTGGATCTTCATTTTTCAAACCATGGAAATTTGGTAGAGATGATGGGTGAATTATGTGCATTTGTGTCACTCCTCCTAGCTCTTTTATAAGGAATTCAAAAGTTGCAATGCGAGCCATTTCTTACCATAATAGAAGATGTTCTTCATGTGTTTCTTTGAGGATCATCCTTCAAATGTTCCTGTCAATTGGTTGGTGAAATGGGTGGTGCTTACATCACCACTCGAGTGGAATTACAAGATTTTTTTCAAAAATTCTACCTCTAAAATCCCTACTTCAATTCCTACACAATTCTACTGAAAAGTGGGTGGAGGAGCAAGAAATTTACATTCTCGTTACATAGGTTCTTACCTTTCATTTTTAATAAAAAATTCCTTCACAGCAAACAAACATCAAACACCTACTTCAACTTCTATGAAATTGTGCTAAAAAGCGGGTAGAGGAGCAATCATTTTACTTGCTCATTACATAGGTTCTTACCTTCCATTTTTAATACCCAATTCTTTCTCAGAAAAAAAAATCAAACATACGTCATGCTCTATGAAATGGCAACACTCTCCCTCGCGACGGCGCCAAAATTTTGGGTGCTAAAAGGTGTCTTTTAAAATTCCTAATCGCCTCACATTAATTTTCAACCTGGGTAAGTCATTTTGTGTCAAGAGTGTAAAAAATATGTGCAAGCTATAACCCTAGAGAGTAATGATAAAACCAATCGTTGAATATAAATGCAATCATAAATCTCAAGCTGTAAATTTTAAAGGAAATAATACATCTAAGATTCAAGACTCAAACCTCTACTAAAATCATAATTAAATCTCACATAAGCAATTTTAATTAACAATAACATCAGCCAAGAGCACAGTAGAGATAACTCATCTCTTCTTAGTTGATTCAATCCAAATCATACTCAATCTCTAGAGAACAATTAAGATACGAATGATATCACTTCTGAGAGTCTAATAGCAATAATCTAACTCTTACAGATGATTAAATCAATGCAATGCATTGTCTAGATAACTCACGTTGTACTCAATTGAAAGAAATACAAATTACAAGAATAATAGATTATCTCAATAACACGAAATAATGAACAGCAAATGAAATAAATAAACTCACGGAAACAAGAAATTATCAAACCAATTAAATGCTAGAAATATCAGAAGCATAATACAAAGAAGCAATAGACTCCAGCAGGGGTTGAGCCCTTAGCAGCCAGTGAGCACTGCTAGGTTACTTGAGACAATGCGAGAGAACAAAAACTTCATCTAAATATTAATCATCGAACTTCACTAGCATTACAATAAATTGTGTTCTCCAATGACGCAGTATGCAATTAAGCTAAAAATTTGGAAAATAATCGAGATCCCCCTTTCTTCCTACAATTGTTTCCTTTTATAATCAGAAAGGGTGAAGAGTAAATAGTAAATGCAATCCCTCATAACAAAATTGGATTGTTCCAAAAAATTTGATCAACAAGAACATATATTTCAATCAATCATTCAATAGGAACAAGTCCAATTTGGTATTGCAACTGAGATAATTTGGAAAAAGGCCGCACTAACGAATCTGGGAAAATCGTCTTTAGAGAACCTTCTGTTTCTCTTAATATGGACCAAATTTGGGGAAAATGATATTTAATAAAGTTAATTCGGTCCGTTCTAGACAAAACCCATGTTTCGGATTTTCCTGATTCTTCTCCATTTGCCCAAACCATCCAATGAAAAACTGTCAATTCTTATTCTAGCAAATTTCTGAGTTGGAATATTTAATCATGAGCTAGAGATCAAATCTACAATCTAGAAAATATCTTGGAGGCTAAAATGGTGAGTGATGTTACAACAAATTTATTAATAAACCATCATTGGAAAAATCATGCATAATAATCATCAATTTAATAAAAATAATGGAGAAGAGATAATATTTATCCATAAGAGCATACATAATTATAAAATGGAATTATATGATAAAGCATGATAAATGACGTGATAAAGAATGGTAGAAATGGATGAAATAGATGTTAAAAGTGATAATAATAATGACAAACTCGTGGCCCGACATCACCTTCTCCTCTTTGAATCGGAAATATTCCATTGGAATATCCTCTACCTGATTTTCCTAAGCTTGATGGTCCTTTACTTCTTATCATGCTTTGTCCTCTTGCTCTTTGACTCTGCTTTCTTGCCAATTTTTCTTCAATTTTAAGGGCTATCTAGTAAGCTTCTTCAAAATATTTTAGAGACAAAATATTCAATTCATATTGTATTTCAAAATCTTAGGTCATTAATATACCTTGCTAAATTTTGTTCATTTGCTTCCGTATGACCAGGTCTTATACTCAATTTATAAAAATATTTGGTATATTCTTTTGCCAACAAAAATTTCTGCTTGAGATTTTGCATTTGGCGAAAAATATTCAACTCATAATCTCAAGGAAGAAATTTACCTTTGAGCTTGCCCACCATTAGATCTTAGCTAGTGATCTCCCATTTGTTTCTATTTCTCCTTTCAACCTGCACGCTATCCCACCATAGTGCATCATGTCCCTTTAATTTGGTCACCATGGAATTGACTTTATTCTCGTTAGCTACATTTTCATAGTTGAAATATTTATCCATGGTGTTGATCTAATCGATCAATTCTTCAAGATTTAAACCGAATTCATACATAGGCACACCCAATCTTGGCTTGGTATTGATTCCTGCAATTGTTTTGATCATATTATCTTCTGGATTATATTTCTTAGATTCTTCTTCTGAGCTTTATTCTGCTTCACTGACATCATCGATGTCGACATCTCTTTAACGTGTTATCTCTAATGCATCCAATTTCATTATAATATATCTTACTTCATCAAGTAATATTTGATTTGTAGCTGGTCTTCCTCAACCAATTCAAGCTCCTCTGGCTCCTCTAGCTCCCTTTCCTCTATGACCCATCTCTATTTTTAAATAAAAGACAATAACCCTTAAATTCTCAAAGAACTGTATAAATTTTATGACTTTATAAATAAGAATTAAATATTAAAATTTCTTTATAAGGTATTAAAAATTAAGAATTATAGTAAGTCACCTTATGTAACATTAATAATATTCACCTTATATAAATACCTTTTCCATGTTTTTTAAACCACCGTGAATTCAACATCATTCAACTTCAACTTTTAACGAAAGGATATGTGGTGATTTCATTCAACTTCAACGTTTATAAAAAAGGAAATATGGTGAATTTGACTTCAACCATAAGCTTTATAAAAAAAGAATATGTGTTGACCAAATAATCTTCAATGTAATTTAAATTTGTGCTTTGACCTTTTCCCAATTCTGGCTGCATCTACCCATGTACAGCGTATAAATTTTATTAAACATTTCACAGTTGGTTTCCTCACATATTTTCACATGCGGTTTTTCAACGTTTGCGGCGTCTCCACAATGCATGCAACTTTCCACAGATGCAACAGATTTAATATTTCTTCACGCATAAATATCTTGACAGCTACGCAAACTCACAAACAATTATCTTGAAAAAATATGCTTCATGTTTGGATTGTTATTAACGACAGGAGCTCCATATTTTCACCCAACTGCTGAGGATCACAAACAGCATTCTCAATCACCTATCACTAATTCTTCGATATATTTGAAGTGGCATTTGTCCTCCAAAGATGTTGATGGTCGCTCAGGAGGACTGGAATATCTATGGGATCCATGATGAGTTTCTATGAAAGCTTACAGTTTTTTCGGAGGGATCCTCCTATATGATTTATTTAGGGGCTTCAGTCAAAGAGTTCATATTATTAGTTTATATGCTCCTTACCAGTATAGACTTTCCTTCTAGAAGAAAATGGAGGATTGTGGCATACTACTTTTGCAGAACTCTATTTGCGTTGGTGACTTCAATTGTACATTATCAAAGGATGATATTTGGGGGGAAAAGGGAAAAGAAGGTCCCCTATCAAAAATAATAAATGAAATTTTCTTTAATGCAGGTCTTTGTGATTTACCTCTTATGGTTAAATGTCCTACTTGGTTCAACGGAAGGAAAGGTTTTAAACTAATAGGAAAGAGACTAGATAGGGTGGTGATAGAAAATTGCCTTCGAACTAAAATGGGCGATATCTCTGTAATGGCAGAGGACAGTACTGTTTCAGATCATAGGTCTATATCTATGTGCTGAGAGTTTTAAAACCGCCGGGGAGGTTTTCCTTTCAAGTTCAATAGATATTGGTTGGATGATAGGGAGTTTAATGAGATAATCAAAGGTTACTTGAAGAACCAAAAAAGGGCGATTGGGACTTCAGCCATGCAACATTTATCCAAAATTATGAGGGAGCTAAAAGAAGTGGTGAAGACATGGTAAAGAAGGAAAAAGTAAAAAATAAGGTACAGGAACATAGAAATCGAGAGGGAGAAAACCATGATATTGAGAGAGGTTGAGGAAGGCAGAATGCCAAAATATTTATGGGAGAGATTGAAAGGCTTAGAAGCATAGCACAGATAGAATTTAATTGTTTAGGAGAAATCCTAGAGACTGAAGAGCAGAGTGATATGGTTAAATTCTGGAGACAAAAACACAAATTTGTTTCACAAATGTGCTTCTGGCAAAAGGAGTGTCAATGCAATCTGGCATACTGAGGTAAATAGCACATCCATTCACTCCACAGAAAACATAAAATCAACAGCTATGAAATATTATGGGGATCTATATGAGAGAAACGAGGTAGCAGGCATTAAAGCACAACTGGACTTCATTGAAATATATCCTAGAATGATGGGGAAGAGGATATCAAAAAGATGAAAGCAAGGGTAATACCGGAAGAGATAAGAGGTGTCCTCAAATCCTTTGCTGTATATAAGAGTCTGGGTCTGGAGGGTTGGACCCTAGATTTTTTCTTGCACTTTTATCATGATTTCATTTTGGATATTACGGAAATGGTGGAAGAGGCTAGGTCGACCAGGAAAATTCATGGGGAAATTAACACTACTTTCTTGGTTCTTATTCCAGAAAAGAAGGGAAAATTGTCCTTTAATGACTTTTGACCTATCTCTTTGTGTAATACCTTATATAATATTATTTCTAAAGTGATTTTTGATCATTTGAAGACTTTTTTATCTTATCATATTACTCCATAGCAAGCAATTTTTAAAAAAAATAGAAGCATTCACGGTGTTGTTGCAATGACACAGGAATTTATTCACTGAATTCAATCGATAAGGATGAATGTTGTGATCATGAAGATAGATCTAAACAAATCCTATGACAGGATTGACTGGGGTTTCCTTAGGCTCCTATTGTTTAAAATTTGTTTGGATAGAGAGATGGTTGGATGGGTCATGGGCTATATCACTCACACTTCTATGGCTATAATTATAAATGGGTCGGCCTCAAGATTTTTTCATCCTGGTAGAGGGCTTAGAAAAGGTTGTGCCTTGTCTCTACTCCTTTTAATTTTGATCATGGACTCTCTCAGCATAAGGATAAAAATGGCCACAGAGTGGGGAATTTTCAGAGGAATACACATTTCACCACAAAAAGAGATATCGCATAGTCTCTTTGTAGATGATGTATTAATTTTTGGCATCATGCTGAAAATGAGTTCGGTGGAACTAAAAGGTTTTTTAGGTGGTTTCTGCTCTTCAACTAGGATGCTATTCAGTGAGGGGAAGTCATGTATTTATCAAGCTGAAGGGGATGATGGGGACTATAAGGAGTTGGGAGAATCATTTAATTACAATATCGCTCCTTTGTCAGAGGGTCTAACCTACTTGGGATTTAGATTTAAACCAATAATCTATAAGGTAGAGGACTGTAATTGGCTAATTTTAAAATATCAAAGGAAGATTAACTGTTGGTATTTGAAATGGTTATCGAGGGGCGAGAGATTGATTCTGACTCAAGCGGTATTACAGCAATATACTTTCTATTGGGCTCATTTATTTATCATTCCAAAAACAATTTTGAGAAAAATCAAGAAGATGGTAGCTAGATTCATATGGAATGGAGGCAAGGAGGGCAAACCAATACATTTAGCTCATCTAGAATGTATCAAAAAATTGAAGGAGAAGGGAGGATGGGATATCCTTGACGTGGAAATTTTTGGCAAAACTCTGATTATCAAATCTATGTGGAGATGCCCTACCATGAAAGGTATGTGGAATGAGATCATTCATCATAAATAATTGGGGAAAAAGGACATGGAGACCATCTTAGCTTTAGGATGGGTGGAGGGACAAAAAGAGTCAAAAATTTGGAGGGGTTTTGGAAAAACATGTCCTTTACTCTCGGAAAATCTAAAATGGTTCTTTGGTACTGGTCAAAAAATTCTGTTAGTGAATCCAAGCTTATTTTGTCTTGACTCTAGATCTTCTCTTGGTTGTGAGATTGTGGGAGATTTTAACCAGCGCAGCTTTTTCTTTATGAGCCAGTCTATAAAAGGGTCGGCAGACAATACTCTGTGCTCGAAATCATACCGAGAAGTGGGACTTGACAGAAATAGAAGGGAGGAATGGAATAACTATATTCAAAATATTAGAACTATGGGACTAAGAAGAGGAAATGTGGGGGATAGAATTACATGGTAAGGAACTACAACGGAGGCCCAATTAAAATATGAGTTAATTTATAAGGAAATTATGAGCAAACATTCAATAAAATTAACAAGATAGCTAGTTCAAGGACATATGGAAGGAAAATGTATAGGTGAATATGATCATTTTTATATGACTTGTATGGAAATACAAAAATATTACATGGAAAAATCTGCAAAAAAAGGGCTGGAAGGGACCTGGAATATGCCTTTTATGCGGCAAAGATTCGGAGGAAAATAAAAATTTATTTTATTTCTACTCCTTTTCTAGAAATACTCTTACACATTTATGTTCACATCTCTAGCTCGATACACCAGAATACAGGACAACTACTAAATGCATCAAATGGTGGTATAGAAGGGGGAAAACTCTCAGAAAAATTCCACTATTATTTCACTGGTATCTATGGTGTGGGAGGAATAAGAATATATTCAAAGGAAGGTTGGTTACTACTGAGAATATATGCTATAAAATCATCAGCAATTGGGAAAAAATGAAGACAGAGCAAAAGCCTCATAGAGATTTATCGAAGAGACAACGCCCTTTTGAATTTCATTACCCAATGGGATTCTTTAACGGAGATTCTAAAAACCACAAGTGTGGTTGTGGGGCTTGGGTTATGATCTCTCCCACATGTCACTACAAAATTCATTGGAATGGGGGCATGGGATCAAATATGAGGGTGGAAATTCTTGCTTTATGGGATCTGTTGTGGTTCGCATGCTAGTTGTATGTCGAGAAGTTGTGGGTTTGTGGAGATTTAAAAGCTCTAATTGATCATATGAACAATAGAGAAAATCTTAATCCGAGCCATACCACTCATTGGTTGGAGGGCATTCACTTCTTGAAAAAAAAAATCGAGGTAATCACTTTCTGTCATGTCAATAGGGAAAAAAACATTGAAGTATATCATCTCTCAATAAAAGGCCTGAAAGGGGTTTTTGGTGAAATACACTATGCATTATACAATGCGAGTGGCCAAGGTGTGGAAGGCACTATAATATTCATCTAAAGATTACTTAATATTTTTTTTTGCTGAGGTCGAAATATTGCAAGGAACAAAAAATTCTTGCAACAAATTTAAATTCTCTTTTCTCGTTTTTGTTAGTATAGTAGGAGGGCGATTGGAATTTGGATTTCATTTCAAAACCACTCAATGCAGAGATATTATCCAGAAATATATGTACAACTCAATGGTGGCTATGTAAGTTTAAGGATAATCACTTTGTCTTGGAATGAGCTAGATTTTATATTGTTTGGGTGAATCACCCCTACCTGGTAGCTCTTTTTTTGTAATGAAAAATATTGTAATTTTCACTGTTTTCACAGAGTTATTGGCTAATAGAAATTTTCCGTGATACATAATATACACCAGATAGTATTTTTCATGTTAAAAAAAAAAGGTTTGGACTTTTATTCGACGCTAGAAATAGGAATTATAAATTCTTTCCAGGAATATTTCTCTTACAACAACATACAATGGTGGACAGGTTCCACAGATACCAATTTTCCTACCATCCGCTTTCACCAAGACTCACATTCCATTATTTCGACCCCAATGTTCTATGCAAGTATTGCATAGGTTCACTATGTTTCCATTGTTCTTTGATATCCAAAATGGTGTAGAGGATAAACAATTCAAAACACACATCAAATTTTATTGATTAAATCACATTCCAAAACATTGATTTTTCCAAAATATTACATGGATATTTATTTAGAGGAGAGAAGTCCTTAGAATCTCTTCAAGAGAAACTTCATCCTAGATATTTGTAGGAAGTTGAAGCTATCCTCTCAAATTTAGGATTTTATCCTAACTTCCCTATCTCCTAATTAATTATACAATGACTCATTAATTCTAGAAACTCCTAGATTAATTAATTAAATAATTACATAAAAATTAAACTTGAGACTTTACATGACCTTAAAATTAAATTATTATTATTATTATTATTATTTTTAACTAACTTCAATAGTTGTTTAACTGTGCTTGAAAGGAATATAAAATTTATATAAAAAATATAAATGAATGAAAGTAATGAGGAAATATTGAAGGGAAATTCTTGAACAATAATGTTTGCTTCGAATTTTCATTTTATGAGGAACATACACATTGTTAGCACTCCACCAGTTCTCCAAAGGCTGAAAAGGAGACAAGAAAAGGTAACCACATACCGTTGTGACCTAGTAGCTAGCCCTACTAGTCTGAGAGGGTTTCTCAACGAGATCACAACGAAATTGATTGGATGATGGAGATTTTAGGCTAGCTATTATATGCTCTAGGTTTTTTGTTGATTTGAATTTTTGTGCTGGATGAAAATTGACCTTTAGAGCTAGGCTTGAAACTCTGGTAGGGTTATAAGAGAAAATATTAGAAGGTGATTAAGGGTAAAGATAGTAAAACCGGAATGGCCCTTTAGGATCTATGGTTATGGTGTAGGATGAACAGAGAGACTAGGAACAAGCATAGAAGTATGAATTCATTCCTTAAGAAGAAAATAAACACAAAACCATCATCTTATCAAAATAGGGCATGTATTTCTCATGAATCATGCTTAAAACATTTAAAGACAATGAGTGAAAGTGGTAGATATGTAATGGAAAGAGAAATCATTCAATGGAGTGACTTACAAAAGAGAAACATAGCCATACAATATCACTACATGAATCCCTAAATTTAAGTTGCAACTTTTCTCTATCTTCACTTTATAACTTTGTGAAACTAAAATACACTAGCTCAATGTCCAAGAATACAACACTTGAAAATGATTACAAAAGGCCTCATATAGCTGCTGAGGCCGAAATCCTCCCTTGGAGGTCAAATTCTCCAGCAAGAAAGTCAAATTCAGTCATCTATCCGAAGTCTACTACACACTAGGGACGTTGCACAACAAATTCTTCCTTTATCTAACCACTAAGAGACATATACTGAAAGAAATAAATGGAGGATAAGACACCTATTCAACTCCATTTTACCATTTACATTTAAATTTTTACTTTTACATTCATATACTTTCACTGTTTAACTTTTACAAAAGTCAACTAGAAATTCGAGAAAATTACAAAGTGAAATTTACAAAAATGTTAGAAAATTGCAGATGTGCAGCACCATCTTCGAGACAATTTTTAGGCACCTTCCTGAAGTAAAAATTTAAATGTGATAGAATTATATACTAGCCTTCCAAAACTCATTATCCCAAGGTGTCTCCAAGTGCGCATCGCCTATAAAAAAACAAAGGAAAAATGTTGATTTTTTTACCTCTTTTCTTCATTTTTCTCAAAATATGAGCCCTAAACAAGAAAACTAAGAAAATGGGTTTTGAGAGGAGGGCATAGTATTTCCAAAAATTCTAACTTTATTCCATTTGGAGCACTAAGGAAAAATTGCAGCAGCAAGGCGGTGATCTTCTAGACCTAGTGAAATTTCTGAATTTTATGGATTTTCACCAAATTTCACCAAAAAAAAAAATTGCTCCAAATATTCCCAAAATTGGTCTAGAAGTGTTGAATGAGGTGTACTATGCAATCATGGAGGCATAAAAAAAAAATCCAATTTTACCCTTCTCCTTTTGGTTGATTAGGGTTTGCTTAAGCTTGTCTTGCAATTGCTTGATTTTCATGATTGCAATCTAATTTCTTGTTTGCTAGCAAGAAGCCATGAATTTATGAATTTGAATATCAATGTTTTCCTTTTCAAGGAGATTTTCCAAGTGATTATTTATGTAATGTTCCCAAAATTTTATCTTCCAAGATAAATGGAACACTAGAGTTAGCAGCAGCTTTAGCTGGTGAATAAATGGGTAGAAAAGCCCATAAGTCTCCTATGGAGGATAAAAACACTCCAAGCGTGAAATGAGAATCTCTTTCTATCTCAAGAAGACCCCTCCATGTGTGAACAGGGTTAAATTGAAGCTTCTTTGTCTATGTCAACAATGCAATTTTAGTGGAGGAGGAATCCTAGGTTGGATAACGCAATTTTGGAGGGAGATGTAACTTGGATTAGAAGTAACCTAAGTGAGTGGGGCCAAGGGCAAGAAAAGTCATGTACTATGTAAGGAAGAGTATGGTAGCATTATTTATCATGTTTTATATTATTATTCTTGGCTACCAATAATTGTTGCTGCTTTGCTGCTTAGCAAAGCTGTAGTGTTGTTTAGCACTGGGTGTTCCCTCGCGGGAATCCCACCTCTTTCCTTTGAGGAGATCATTGGGAGAGTTTGAATTCATCATTACACATCAGGTTTTTAGGCCAAGCTTCAACCATCTTCATCAGCAAAACTTTGTTGGAGATTGTGTAGTGTTGCTGGGTGCAGCAGTGGAAGGGATTGGAATCCCAGCTTCTGAGCTAGTTTCTCATTGGAGGAAGGTTTCCTTCACTTGAGAGATATTTTTGGAGAGATATAGACATTATTTAAGATCTGTGGTATCAGACCACACATTTCCCATACATTACCAGCACTGTTTCTTCTAGAAAATGCATTATTTTGGAGGCAGTGCTCATTGCATGGTTTGGTGGCTCTGTTGCTGAGTTTCCTTGTGATTGAGAGGTTCGTCTTTTCGTGGGAGGAAGTCCTTGAGGGATATAGATCAGATAATACATATTTCATCCTTGTAAACTCATGTGATTCAGTTTTGCAATGATAATTCAATGATTTCCTTAATATCACATTTGTATACAAAGTGTTTGGACAAGAAACCCCTGTCCGATTTCTTTTGTATTTTTTATAAGGAGCTTAGATATCTATTCTTCAGAATTATTTATCAATACATGAGTAGATCTATTTTTTATTCTATAATTTTATGTGTAAAACATCTCTTAGATTGCGCAGTCCCTTGAGCAGCGGCTTTGGCATTTTGGAGTCTTGGGGTTTTTGCACTTTTTGGTCATCCTAGGTGTGGGAGATATATTTAGCTCACCTATTTTGATTTGTTTTAGATATATTATTGGATTTAGAATGTATATTTACTAATATATGGGATCCAAGAGTCCATTTTACTGTTTTATTGCATTTGTTGCTGGAAATGTGTTTTTTATTCTTGATTTATGGGCAATCCTAAAGAAGGAGTATTGCAGTGCGATCGGAGCATGATATCTAGATTAGCCTGTTAGATCTAGCTATCAGAATAAGGATATATGGACATAATATAGAAATATTTAGTATGTGTAGGAAGAAAGGAAGGCAAGCTTACAAAGCTTCTTCCAAAATATATGAAGAGCTTTCAAGGAGAGTTGAAGAAAATGAGATTGGAGATGAGATCTCCAAAGGAGGTTGAATCTAGAGCTGAATCTATATTTTCACATGCTGATTGTGAGCATGAAACTACACTCCATCATGCACAATGCATTCAAGTTCCCAAAGCTATCCTGAAATGGATGGAGGAGGAAAAATTACTAAGAGGAGAACTCTTAGTGATTTTTTGGAGTATGAATCTCAAATTGAGAGGTTTAGAGATCATATTGATTTCCAAGAGTTTTGCAAGATCCAGGTGGAGAAGAACCAGCAGCAGAATGGAAGTAGATTTCTTCTATCTTTTTTTTTCCGGATCACCCACATGTTCAGTTGGAGCATGGGTGAAGGAGCTAAACTCTTATTTGCAGCTGCAACATATTTCCGGAGGTGAAGCCATCAGAGTTGCAATGCTACATTTCAGAGGTAAGGCTCATGCATGGTGTATTTTCTAATCCTATTCCTTAAATAATGCCAACACTTTCTCTTATGAAAGATTCATAAAAACATTGATGGAAAGGTTTGGTGAAAAACTTCCTATGGCACATAAGCAAGGAAAACTTGAGAAAACAAAACCCTTGAATATGATGGAGGAAACCCCATTTCAGAAAACCATGGGAGGATCTGACATCTTGCATTACACATTGCCAGAAGCAAGACATCCAGTTCATATTCTTGAACAAGAAGGCATGGGTATCTCCTTTTCACAGGAGGATCCAACTATTTAGATGTTTCTCATCCACATTAAGGTTGATGAGGGAAACAGTGTTGTCACATCTAGAGCACATCCAGTGCCTCATGCAGAGGGAGGAGGAGCACATGCTCCAACAGGAGGTATTATTGTGCCTTTGCAAGAAGTTCCCTGGGATCTCCTACATGGAGGTCCAAGCAAAGTCAGTGAGCAGCATGATTGTGCAGCATTGTAGTTGGAAGGAGGAGGAAAGGAGGAAGAGAAGAATAATTTAATGAGAGGTAAACACCCTTCTCTCTTTCATAGAGCTATTGCAAGAAAGATGTAGAATTATTTGCACTGTAAGGGCAGGGGCAGGGTTGCCCAATCACATGAGCAGTATACTCTTAACATTGATGTCTCACTACATGGAGGCATTCCACCAGGGAGGCCACCAGATCTGCAGTTGATGAGAGATCTCTTGTATTTAGATTCACCAATCTTGGATTGTGGAGAGGTGAATATTTTGGAGAATAAATTTGGCATGAGGGATGTTAAGGTAGTAGACAGCAACATGAGGAGAGCTTCGCATACCAGATCACCAGCGCTGTCCCTTAGGAGGATTGATCCTTATTGGAGATCTTAGCTTTTGGTAGAGTACTCCAAGGAGCTTGGTGCATGCATGAACCTTGATGACCTCGATGGAGATGATAGATACATGGTGGATGATGTGGTCATCTATTCCTATGGCAAGATCTTCTTGACTAGATCTTCTAGTCTCAAGGAGAAGTTGCTATATGCAACACATGAGGACTTCTCTTCGATGCACTTTGATGCATATTTCCATTTGATGGAGGAGTTCACTTGGAAGGGAATCCAACATGACATATATCAACATATGGAGAGATGCATAGCCCAGATTTTGATAGAGAGGATGTCACAACCACCTTCCTACTCATTGAGAGTGAGGGAGGAGTTTCGGTTGAGCCATTTCAGCTCAAGACCTCAAGTGCATAATGGATAAGGTATCATTTCATGTTTTGTATTGTACTTCTTTCCCTTATTTGAGCAGAATGATGTAACAAGAATAAATATTTCTTCTTGCATATTGTCTGATGATGTACTTGCAGCTACTTATAGCATTGATCTTGTCTATATTTTTGATGAGCGGAGGAGGAATCGATATGTCTCTTAGGGTGCACCAATGACACCATATTGTAATTTCATGTTTTCATCTTATGAGATGACTATGGCAGCAAAAAATTGGCTTGAAAAGCACTTGTTATTTCTTATTTTGATGCAGGCCAAGGATGCACTACACTTCTTCCATGAGAGGGATCATGATTCACTCTCTGGTTGTCATTTGGCAACTTGTTTTTATTGTATCTTTCTTCCATGTATTTCTGATGTATTTTTACTCAATGGAAACTTTGTATGGAAAGAGAAACCAATTGGATGGCATGGCACCCATATGATAGAGCAGCGGAAGACTTGTTGGTATGGGGAATCATACAAGTTGACCTTAATGATCTTATTCCATGGCTTGTATGAGGGAGAGATGAGGTATCAACAAAAGTTCTTGGTGCTATGGTTGCACTTGGGAGAGTATGGGAAAAATTCTTCCCATAGTTTTCATGATATTTCTGAAGAGAAGAAAAGCACATTCATGGTGCAAGGATACTAGCCATCAACAGTGGAGGATCATGAGAGACTTCCATGTTGGAAGATGATATTCTCACATAGGAGCATGATGGTGGATGGCTTTGGCATGTAGAATTTCAAAGGGAGAAATCATGGAGCCTTATTCTTAAGGCCTACAGTGCTATCATATGGGAGTGTGTTCTTATTGATGGAGTGTCCCAAAGAGTATTTGTATCCCTTTTTCTTATAGATTTTTGTGAGGGAATCCTCATGGGGGAGCTTATACATGGTAGGGAATGCATTTCTATACTTGTTGGTTACTCCGTTGAGTATTTGTACTTTCCCACCATGTTTCAACAATGCATTGCTCCTCAAAAGAGAAAGAGTATTTTTGGGTTTCATGGTCACTTTAGGGCTAATGTTTATGATGATAGTAGCCCATCTATACATGACTTTTTGCAAGTCTATTTTTATTTATATATGTACAGCTGATATACATTGATGCTCACTTCCCCATGTTGGGAGAACAAACATATATAGCGTGTAACTTGTTGCAAGACCACTTGCCTTATGACATTCTCAATTAGAAGTTGGGACAACTGGCTATATCCACCAGAGAAGCCATATGTATCATCCAAAATTTCACATAACTTTCAGCCATTTTCTGATTTGGATGCCATGTGGTGATGAAGTTCCATTCATCTTGAATGGAAGATTTTGGGTCGGCATGTCTCATGATTTTGGAGGAAGAGTCCTTAGAGGCTCAATATTATTCTTTCCATTGGAGGGAAATCATGTTTAAGCCCAAGATCAGCATGCCCTATACACTTATCATGAGTGGAGAGAAGGAAAGCATGGTATAATCCCTCTTTCCTATCATGTACATTCATTCAGCCCACCTTCCTTTCAAGAGCACAAGGTGGAGGAGACTTTTCATGAGTTACCATGTTGGAGGATGACTCACTTTACTTGGATGATAGCATCGGTGAGGGAGGCACTCATTCCCCATGATGATCATCACTCCTACTTTGTGGAGGCCACGAGACAGCTAGCAATTTTCCATTCACACTTTCCACCTTTGATTGATGCAGACACTTTGGTTTTGCACACTTGGGAGGAAGCATTGGATGACAGTTTATTTGCAGATTCACTTGATGCAGTGATGGAGGCTATTGAGAGGAGGCCACATGAGGAGGAGGGGAGATATTTTTCTCTCCTTCTGCATTTTCTTGAGTAAAAGAAAATATTTTGGAGGGGAGGATTGTAATGTTCCCAAAATTTTAGCTTCCAAGCCAAATGGAACATTAGAGTTAGCAGCAGCTTTAGCTGGTGAATAAATGGGTAGAAAAGCCCATAATTCTCCTAAGGAGGATAAAAAAACTCCAAGTGTGAAAGGAGACTCTCTTTCTAGCTCAATAAGACACCTCCATGTGTGAACAAGGTTAAATTGAAGCTACTTTGACTAAGTCAATAGTGCATTTTTAGTGGAGGAGGAATCCTAGGTTGGATAACGAAATTTTCGAGGGAGATGTAACTTGGGTTAGAAGTAACCTAAGTGAGTGGGGCTAAGGGCAAGAAAAATCATGTCTTATATAAGGAATATGATGGTAACATTATTGATCATGTTGTATATTATTATTCTTGGCTGCCAAGAATTGTTGCTATTTTGCTGCTTAGCAAAGCTGTAGTGTTGTTTAGCACTGGGTGTTCCCAAGCGGGAATCCCACCTATCTCCTTTTAGGAGCTCATTGGGAGAGTTTGAATTCATCATTACACATCAGGTTTTCAGGCCAATCTTCAACCATCCTCATCAGCACAACTTTGCCAGAGATTTTGTAGTTTTGCTAGGTGCAGCAGTGGAAGGGATTGGAATCTTGGCCTCTAAGCTAGTTTCTCATTGGAGGAAGGTTTCCTTCATTTGAGATATCTGTTTGGAGAGATATAGAGCTTATTTCAGATCTATGGTATCAAACCACACATTTCCCATACATTCCGAGCATTGTTTCTATTAGGGAATGCATTATTTTGGAGGCAGTGCTCATTGCATGGTTTGGTGGCTTGGTTGTTGAGTTTCCTTGTGATTGAGACGTTCATCATTTCATGGGAGGAAGCCCTTGAGATATATACATCATATCATACATATTTCAGACTTTTACACTCATGTGCTTCAGTTTTCAATGATAATTCAGTGATTTCCTAAATATCACATTTGTATGCAAAGTGTTTGGACAAGAAACCATTGGCCAGTTACTTTTGTATTTTGTATAAGGAGCTTAGATCTTTATTCTTCAGCATTATTTATAAATAAATCAGTATATATATTTTTATCATATCATTTTATATGTAAACCCTCTCTTAGACTGCGCAGTCCCTTGAGCAGCTACTCCAGCATTTTGCAGTCTTGGGGTTTTTGCACTTTTTGGTCATCCTAGGTGTGGGAGATCTATTTAGCCCACCTAGTTTGATATGTTTCATCTCTATTATTGGATTTAGAATTTATATTGACTAATATATGGGATACAAGATTCCATTTTACTTTTTTATTGCATTTGTTGCTGGAAATGCACTTTTGATGCTTGATTTATGAGAAATCCTAAAAAAGGAATGTTACAATTTAAGTTTTCAAGCCAAAACTCCATGTTCTCATTGATCGCATTTGCAATCCTCTCTTCAAAAGTGATCTCGTAATCAGTACGATATTATTCTCTTTCTGTCTACAATGAATTTTTGAGATCCATTGTTATTGGCCTCTTTCTCTTCACCTACTGCTCATGCTCATCAGAATCATAATGCTTAGCCACTTCTTTGCCTTTCTCATCATGTCTTTTTTCCTCATTTTTTTTTTTTTCCAAAATCAATTGTGTTATCTTCCGTTGCTAGTTTTCTTAACCTAGAAATGAAATGACAAAATTTTCCCTTGCTAAGTTGTCTTGGAGATCTTTGATCTGAGCATTCTTGTATTTGATTACCCTCTCCAAGTTTTTTTTTCTCTTCACAGACCTCCAAGTAAAATAATTCAAATTCATGTTCTTCATCATCATGCATGGATGTCTCATGATGTGATGATGGTGATCCCTGTAGTGAAGCAGGCTTGGCCCCTTCCTCATTCTGAGGAGAAAACAAAAGCCTCCTGCCTGATTGATAGGTGAGAGTAACCTCATTTCTACACCTCTTTGAAACCTTAGATTGTTTTCTTGATGATACCACCTCCATAGGTTGTGCTGACATGGCAGGTGATATGTTTTTTTGTTGAGTTGGTGTAGTAGTTCTGTGCATCTCCAAGCCTGCCTCAATGAAGGTGTCCCATGTTATGTTATTCTCTACTAACTAATGGAGAACTATGACCTTCACCAAGACGCGGTGAAAGAGGCTATGGTAATGTTTCGTGTCCATGATTTTCACCTTTTCAACTATCTTGGTCAAACTCCTATACATAAAATTGCATAAATTAAGGGACTTGACTATTGTGAAGTGCATGAGCAATCTAATGTGATATTGGTACAATCTGGAAAACATGCCCTCACATGTGAAAATTTTCATCACAACCTTCATCAATGGTGCATGCCTCTCTAGCTAGTATCTGAATGGAAGAATATGAGAATGAGTCACTTTGTATTGTGATTTTATGAAGGATTAGTACTACTCAAGGTCTAGGTTCATGCCTTTGAACCAGTAGTCCCCATGATTTGGTATCCCTGTAGCAAGCGAGATGGCATCAACTGAAAATCTGAAATAAATCCTTGCAATGGTGGCCTTTTCTACCATCAAATTGGTGGCAAACAAATCGTTAAAATTCTCACAGTAACCCACCTCCTCCACTCTTTTACAAAACCCTATGCAGTTGAGCATTTTCAGATGAAGGGTGGGGAAGTGATTTCACTACAATTTGAGGGATCATACCTCAGTATGTTCCCCCCTTTGTGATTTTCTCTCTTCTCTAATGTTGAATAATCTCCTTCCATGATTGAAACCCTAGATGATAGGAGGGGAAAAAACAAGGAAAAGTGAGTAAAGGGATAAAATGATGGATTTTGGGAAGGGAGATGGGAGTCGAAAAATTTAGAGAGATGGGAAGGGGTCTTAGTAATATTTAGGGAGTAAAATGAAGGTAAATGATCTAGGAAACTAAAACATGGTCCTTGATAGGGAAATTTCCCAACTTGGTAGAATAGGGCTAAGGTTTATAGGGATATGATGAAAAATGAAGGGAAATTGGTTTTTGATGGATGGAAATGATGAATAACTTGCAAATAGAGGTGTATGGAAAGTGATACTAGGGTTTTAAAGCATCATTTCATCATTTGTAAACCAAAAGCATGCAATTCATACAAAACCCTAGGTAAATAGGCTTATGATTTTTTCTTGGTTTACAAAGGAAGAGAGGGTATGAAAATGAATATACTTACTTTTTATGATGTTTGAAGGGTGAAAATTTTGGATTGCAAGCTTGAAAAATAAGTTTTGGTGTTTTTTAGACAATTTTGGGAAAATCTTCCCCGTGCATAGCGCAGTTCACTGGTGCGTAACACCTATACACATCATAATTATCCTACGCTCAATGCCTCCTCCAGATGTGCAGCACAATGCTTCTATGCGCACTGCTTGCAAATCTTCTCCAGTTGAGCAAAAAAACGTTTTTTTCTGACCAAATGAGGGATGAGCTCAACGATGAGAGGAAATGAGAGTGAAAATGAAATGTATTTGTGAATTTTTTTCCTTTTATAGACATGGAATGATTCTCTTTAAGTGATTATGGGCCCTACATGTCTCTTCAAGCATGACTTGCATCCTTTGTTTTTTTTTACTTTGTAACCTTTGACATTTGTAACCTAAATTCTTTGTATCTTCTATGGAACATTGAAATGTAGATTTTTAGTAACATGAACTACTTATTACATATAATGACATAAAATTACATTGGTTGAAATAAAAATTTATTGAAGTAACGTGCTTTAATACCACTCCTCCAATTTTTAGATTATATGCATGAAATGACAGTTTGGTGACCTTAAAAACCTAATGAACTAACGTAGAAACTGAACTCTGAATGAGATTATGGTGGTGATGATTGAAATGATGATGAAAATCTCTAAATAATGATTTAATCATCTTATTTGATGACATGTACGAGCATATAAAAATTTTGGGAGTGGAAAATGACCCTAAATCTAGAGCCCAACAACCAAATTTTTTCTTGAAGAGATTGTGAAATGGAAAAAAATTGAATGCGAGACCCTAACAGGACAAGATAATATTCCATTTTATCATTGGTGATATGATGCAAATATGGACACTAACATTGGCTCTAGCTGGGGATGGAAGCTCCCTGGAGGAGTCAAGAACACCATAGACCAAGTAGCCTAACCATTGGGCATGGAGTCAAATGTTAAAAGCCAAACTGAATACTGAAAACTTGACATGATAAACTAACTCAAAAATAGACTAACTTTACTTTAACTGAACTTTGAAAATAATAGCAAATAAATGGAAATTTTTGGCCTTCACCATGGGCTCCAAGCTTCGATGATTCTCTGCTTCACACTTTGCAAAAAAATCAAATTGATATGTACAATGGAATTGGGAAATTTTTAGAAATGTTCTCAGAAAAGGTAGTGCTTAAGGAGCCTACCATTGATTGGTAATCCTATGCAATCCTCTACATTCATTTCCTCCAATAGAAAAGCATGTTTTTCACGAGAGGCTGAAATCTTGTATGGTCCCTTCGATAGGTTCTCACATTTATTTTGTTTCCCTTTCTCCTCATTTCTAGCATCCCAACGGAGGACCACATCTCCAATTTTGAAATCATATGCCTTTTTATTTCGATCACATACCTTCTTTGTCCTATCATGAATTTTGAAGGTGTTTTTAAAGACCTCATCTCTGGTTTGTTGAAGATGGATCATCTGATTGATCTAACGTTGCATGTCATTCTCTTCACTACCAGCTTCTTCTAACAACTTCATAACCAAGACTACAAGTGATGTATGGAAAAATGTATCTACTCCATATACGAATTGAAAAGGAGACATTCCTATTGACTTCTTACTACTCACCATGTCTACCCACAAATAATTAAAAAACTTTTTATGCCAATTCTTCTTGTTCGCCTCCAACATCTTGTTTATGATGTTGATTAAATATTTGTTAGAATATTCTGCCAATCCATTACTTTGCAGATAAAATGTAGTTGAATGCCCCAATTTTATGTTGTACTTGTCACAAAACTCAACTATTTTCTTAGACTTTAATGTGGCCGCATTATCTGTAATGGTCTTGTGAGGACATCCGAAATGAGACAAAATTTTAGTCTCCAAAAACTAAATAATTACTAAATCCATAGCTTTCCTTGTTGTGATCCCTTCGATCCATTTGGTTAAGTAGTCGGTAGTTGTCAAGATCCATTTATGTTTGGAAGAAGATGCACGATGAAGTTCTCTAATAAATTCAAGGCCCCACTATTGAAATGGTACTTGCACGGATATATGTCAGAAAGGAAGTGGGACAAGCTTCCTCTTACCTTGAAATTGTTACAGGTCAAAATACCTCCTCATCAGCTCAGAGGAGAAGAAAAATATGGAAGGAATACAAAGACCTAAATTAAACCTATTTCTGCCAAGGTAACGCCTCTCTATAACAACACAATAGCGTTATAACACAACCGATCAGTGAATAGGCCGCGTTAGTGGCTAGGGAAAAGCTCTGTTTACACTAGAGGGTAGCGTTACCCGTGTTTTAAGTTGGAAATAGGAAAAACCCATGGACAATGATTTGAATCTCTAGATTTTTCTCATAAGAGAGTTAGTACAAAAAGGAAACTACAAAGAACTAATCTCTTATTGGGAATTTCTATAAAAAACTAAACTCTCAAAGAAGGAAAAAGCATGGAGGTTGGAGAAACATCTTGGTTTCTTCTATTCATAACTAGTAGAAAGAGAAGGGCAATGATTGCTCTATCCATCTCCTATAAAATGGAGTTGAAGGCTCTTGGTTCAAGGTCGAAGGATTGTCAAGTTTTCGAATACTTATGAAGTAGAGATCATTGTTGTAGTGTGAAATTCAAAGGTCAAAGAGGTTCATTGAGAACTTGTTGATCAAGACATCACAACTTTGAGAGGTAGAGATATTGGAAGGCTGAGGAGGGCTTGGTGCAACCAGCGGTTGTAATCCTCCTTTTTATAAATCAATAGAACTGTATCTGTTTTTTCCATTCTATGTGTTGATATTGTCATTAATATTTAATCACTTATATAGCATGACATGAATGTCTTAGATGTGCACGAATTGAATGTTTATTATATATTGGCTTAATTGATAGGAAATTTATGTTATGTTAGAAATTACACGGGTGCTTTAATTGATTGTAGGACATAAATTTGGAGTTGGTGAAGGAAGACCGCTGCTTCACTGCCTAGTGCTCTCCAAAGGACTCCAAGATCATTAAAGAGGTAATCTTCTATATTTTTCTATCAAGTGGTTTTAAGTTAATATGAACATGCATATGCCATCTTTGTGAACTGTACAGCTAATCTTACTGTATGCCTCAGGCACCGGAAAGTCTTGAGAGGGATATACGATAACCAACAACCCAAGAATTTTACCCTATAGTAGAATTTGCAACTCTTCTGGGGAGTTTCCCCATAGTTTCTGGACCATTTCTTCCCTCCTTTCTTTTTTCCTCCATTCACAGATCCTTCCAACCAGTATTCATGCCTAGTAGACATTTCAAAAGCTCGTAGAGTTCAATCCTATTTTTGTTTGATCATCTGAAGGACTTTACCCTGGCTAACGCTACCCTTGTAGGTTTTCCAGTGCATTATAATGCTGGCTCTGCTTAAATACAGTGCGTTAGTATCTAGATTAACATTGTATTTACTCAGACAAAGTGCGTTACTCAGCCAAAACTTGATATTCACTGCCGTTAATTTTTTTTTAGTAGCAGAGTTTTTTTTCCATCAATATCTCTCCTTGACTAAATCCATGTGCTTGTTTACTAAGCTGGCATTTTTGTTTGTTTGATATTGTTTGAAAAGTTAGTGTCAAAAGCATTTACTTTTTAGAGAAGAATTTTTTATTATTATTTTTCTGCATCTAGTTGAGTTTATTGTAAAAATTTCAGTTCATAGACTGTTAAGAATAGGTAGATAGAAGTATGAATCTTTAAAGTTGAACTGTGCTATTTGAATGTTAGTGCATGGATGTTGAAAGGAAACCTCTCCTTGTAGAAATACTCTTCATCGAATTGAATATTTAGAGCATGTTTTGCATGGTTTCTTGAGTCAGAGTCTCATTACATTTCATACGTCCGCTCCTCCTCTGCAAGACTAATAATCAAGTACACTAAGAATTAAGCGATAATAAAATCAATCACATTACTCTTTTTTTACTTCACACAAACTGTAGTTTAGGCTAGGATCTTGGGTTAGAAAAAGTGAGAAAATCACCCAAGATCTCAAAAATTGAAAGTAGAGTCATTAACGAGAAAAATCCTACTGCACTCATATTATCGGGACCATTCCTTTACCGGAGCTCAGCGTGTAACAACACTTGGGTGCACAAGAAGGTAGCCCATCTTCGACTACATCCAGTGGGTGTCTTATATATTGGGGTTCCCTTCAGGGATATTGAAAATAGATCTGGGATCTAGTTATTCTGCCCATATAGCATACTGTCCTTAACCATGGACCCCCCTGATGATGTTTGTGATTTGAATTATCTTTATTGGCCATAGTTTTTAGGGACTTACACAAGGTGATTGGGACGGGCTGTCCTGGTACCTAAAACATAGAGACACACTCTTTCTTCGGTCTTTAGGAGGGTACTCGTCTTCATGAGAGTGCTTGCACCTATCGTCTAAGGTTTGGGCGAAGCTCTCGAGTGTCTGTATCTATACTTTAGACCAACCCTCTTTGTATACTATTGTGATACTGGATTTCATCACTAGAAAATAGTAGTACTAAGACAGGGCACCCTATTCTGGCTGCTTGCTGATTGATTTTAGAGAGTCCTTTTTTATTCTTTAGGTGTGTGGTTACTATCATTGAGACTTTATAATACATCAAAATTTACTAAAATTGGTTAAAATTAAACAGGTCACCATGGCGTCATCTGACCCACGCCGTCTGTCTTGACGACAACAAGGTCTACCTCCTCTAACTATTGAGGAAGAAATGAACCTTGGTGAACCCATGCCTTCTATGGAAGAGAATTCTCCATTGAATAATCTTGATTTTTACAGAGCCTCATATCATATGTAATTTCTGGAGGACACTTTCACGAAAGTGGTTGTACCTCATTACAATCCTCCACTCACTGATCTATTGGGGCATGTGATAGTTCAGATTCCACCACACCAAGATATGTCTTCAGCCGCACAAACATCCATTTCACCACCAGCATCCACAGGGTCGATGCCAATGGAAACCATCCCAGGTTCACCACCATCCTCCCCGCCGATGGTGAGTTCTATGCCATCACTTGGTAACCCCATTAGTCAACATATAGCTAACCCAACTCCACGGTCATCACAACTGTCATTAGCTCCCCGAATCCTTAGGGATATACTCCTACCGTGACCATGATGGGACCCACGGTTGCTCCTCCCACGAGTGTGACTACTTTGGTTCCTTTTAGCAACCCTTTTGGTTGGAACCATCTACTGAGTTCAAAACCCTTGGCCACTATACTAGGGGGCAGTGTCACTAGCACGCAGGTATCAGGGAACATTTCACTTCCCCTGCAATCCTTAGGACAAATGGGACAACCTATTATCAATACTATTCCCTTAAGTGGTTCACATATAGGTGTAGGGTCTATGACGTTGCCAAACTATGCAAGTAGTAGCATGCCTCCGAGAAACTCTATTGCATCCATTTGGAGTAACCAACCCCAACCTCCATCTAGAATGGGAGGGCACCTTTATACTGGGGGCAACCAACCATTCACCTAGCAATACAATATGCCCTATGGACAACAACTGTATGTCCCTACTCCTCCACCTATAGGAATTTTTTATCAAAGTCCTACTTATCCTCCTGGTAACACATTCATGGGTGGACCCTATGGTCTAAGTATTCAGCCCATACTGCCTTGGTTAGATTCGGAGGAAAATCCACAATTTCCATTTTAAACTTTGGACATCCCCAATATCCATAAACTGACTAACGACCCCATCAATCACAACCCGCTTTGGCCTCCACTACCACACAAGATTCCTTCTGAAATCCCGAAGTTCGACGGGAAACAAGGGGACGACCCAACCGCACACATCACTACCTTTCATCTATGGTCTATATCCAATTCCATGGTGGATGATAGTGTCTAGCTTCGTCTCTTTCCCCGCACCTTTACAGGCAATGCTGCCAAGTGGTATATTGAATTACCATGCGCCGCCATCAATACTTTTGGTGCTTTAGCGATGGAATTTCTCAAGAACTTCCAATTACCAATCAGATTTGAAATCGGAATAGAACTGTTAACCTCGTTGTGCCAAGACACCGCCACCCATATCTCCAATCACATTTATGAATGGAGACATAAGAGGAGGCTAGTCAAAGTTCCAATCTCGGATCATCTCTTAGCCAATTGGTTTTGTAAGCCTCTCTTACCCCACATCTCTAAAGACATTTTCATTTCCGGTGTGGTTATAGAAGATCAATGCATTCGTCATGCCCATCATTTGGATTTAATCTATTCACAATCTGGCACGCTATATGATTTACTCCCCAATGCCCCTGGTAACCGAAATCCTCCGGCCACTAAGAAAATCAAAGCACATGCCGATGGTCACGTTGGCACAATCCCTATTGTGGCCACAAAACAGTCTCGGGGGTAGGCCTCCCAACAATATTTGGCTACCACCGCCCCTCACCAAATGACTACTCTTCCTACTGCTGAGGTAAATTCTATGCAAACCTCACAAAAACCTAGCGGGAAAAATAAGAAGAACAAGAAAAAGACATCTTCTTCGGAAGAGCAGTCGGATAATCAGAATAAACCTAATCAGAAAAATGCTGCCAAAAATGACAAAGGGAAGGATAAACCCATGAAATTTCCTTGCAAGATCTATGCGGAGGACCACTTGACATACAAATGTCCTCGACTGCAAGAATGCACCGATTTTATTGCCAGCAAGGATTATGGGCGAACACTTATCGTTCTTCATAATCCTTTCCCTAATCAACAACATCAACATCAACACATGGTTGACAATCCACCATAACCCCATCAACAGGGCAATGGTGGTTCACATCCTTCCGGCGAAGGACCATCCGCCATTTATGGAATTGAGAGTGTTGAACTTCAAACTCGAGCCAAGCTTTATGGAAATCCTACCATAGATGCTCAAGAACCTAGTACTAGTTCAAATCCACCACTACCCAATGATTTGCATATCGAACGGCCTACTCCTAACCCTATGATTCGTCCAACCAAAGGGAAACTTTGACGCATGACTCATATCACCTCTGTACGTGCATCCCAAAACTACAACATTGTAGAATATTTGGCACATGCACCATTAGCTATGTCTGCTCTTGAAGTATTACAAACTTGTCCAGCACAAAAGAAAGCCTTGCTTTTAGACATTTGTGGAATAGACCCCCAGGATTCCATGCTAGCTATCTTTGATATGGAAAATTCTAAACCTCGCCTCTCACACCAACTTGCATTCCAAGTGTAGGTTGTGTCGAAAGGGAGACCAATCCATCTCACTTTCATAGATAAAGGTGCTTCGACCTGCATTATCTCACAAGCTTGATGGCTCAATTTAGGTTATCCTACCCTAACACCACCATCGAATTCCCTCAAATCTTTCGATGGCCACACGTTCCTCCCAAAAGGATACCTTGCTCCCTTTCCCATCACTTTGAGTGGGAAAATGGTAAACGTTGACATTGAAGTTGTAGAGCGCCATCTAGACTATAATCTATTGCTTGGTCACAGTTGGTCTTATGCCATGACTGCCATTGTGTCTATGGTCTTTTGACTCATCCTATTTCCATTGGATGGGAAAATAGTCACAGTGGATCAGTTATCCTTCTGCACCCCTGATTATTCCACATTACCAAGTAGCATTGTACCCCTAATAGGAGGCTTTCCTAACTCTTACGTCAGTATCGGTACCGGTCTTCTGAAGGCATCTTCCCTACTGGGTTGTTTTCCTCTCCCGCTGCCACAGATCCCAAACATGGTTGCAATGACATCCACCACTTCAGATGGCTCTATCGACCCATGGATCATTCCGACACCTTCAGAAATTTATTCCTACAAAGATCATATGTCGCTCTCACCAGCCGAGTTGGCTTACCGAGCCATACAAATAACATCTGAACCCTCCACTACTATGGTTTTGACCGAAAGTACAAACCTCCCACCCATCACAATCCTCTCTAAAGATCTCCTCAATGAAGTCTTGCCCACAGACAAAGCTATTTGAGAGATCATGACTCTAGAAGAATGACCTTGGGAAGAGTTTCAACATCGTGCTTCGATGATTGACTCGAACATGATAAAAACTTAAATCCCATCCTTTGACCCACCTGAGATGGTTCCCTCCACTTACACGACTGTTCAAACTTTCGATTCGGAAGGGAAAATGGGTAATATTTCTAAGAAAATGATCATTGATATCTCGGTCAAAATGGGTATCATGGAAAATATTCAGATTGGAGCTAATTGAAATTTCGAGGAAATTACATGTTTCACATCCCTTTTCAAGGAATTCCATGATGTGTTTGCTTGGTCTTATGACAAAATGCCCATCATAGATCCATCTATAGTCGAGCACGAAATTAAGATTTATGACGATTCAAAACCAATTCGGAAACGACTCAGACCTGTCGACCCACGCAAAGCAGCCACCATCATGATTGAGGTAGAAAAAATTTTAAATGCTAGTTTCATCTATCCCGTTCCTTTGATGGAATGGGTTTCCAATCCGATTCCCATTGATAAAAAACAAGGCACCGTTCGAGTTTGCGTTGACTATCACGATCTGAACGCCGCTTGTCCCAAAGACAATTATCCTACACCGTTCATTGATCAGATTCTCGACGATTGTGCCGGATGCGAATATTTTTCCTTCATGGATGGATTCTCAGGCTATAACCAGATTGCAATTAAAAAATATGACCAGCATAAAACTGCTTTCATCTGTCGTTGGGGCACATTTGCATACTTTAAACTGCCATTCGGTCTAAAGAATGTTGGAGCAACTTTTCAGTGGGCTATGGACTACGCTTTTCATGACATTTTAAAAATTGTACAGGCTTACTTGGATGAACTTCTGGCCCATTCCAAGAAACGACCTGATCACCTTGATCATCTGAAATAAATTTTCTCTAGGTGTAGATTCTACAATATACGTTTGAATCCTCATAAATGCATATTTATGGTTGAGTCTGGACGTCTGTTAGGTTTCATTGTCTCCAAGCACAGGATTAGGGTTGATCCCGATAAGTTTAAGGTGATTTTTGAATTTCTGACACCACAATCCATCCTTCAACTCCAATGTTTGCAAGGGAAGGCAAACTTTTTGCATCGTTTCATCGTTAACTATGCCAATATGACGAAAGGATTTATGCAATTATTGAAGAAAGGAACACTATATTTGTGGGATGACCAAGCTCAATGGTCATTTGATGCTTTAAAACATGCACTTGTTTCAGCCCCACTCCTTAGTGCCCCCTACTACTCATGCAAATTTATCCTCTACCTGGCTGCCTCACCATCCTCACCTAGAATGGTTTTGGTTCAAGTTCACAATGACGACAATGAACATGTGATTTACTATTTATCCAAAGGTCTAATCGGACCTGAATTACATTATTCAGGTGGAGAAAATTTCTATGGCAGTAGTTTTTGCCGTCACTCGACTCCGACACTATATATTGCTGTGATAGACTACGGTTATTGCTTTGGAGAGCCCCATGTGATATATCTTGTCTGGAAAAATTATTGGAGGAAAATATTCCGAATGGATCGTAATCCTCCAGCAATTTGATTTGGTCTTCACAGCTGCCAAAGCAAAGAAATCCCTCGTCTTCGCCGAATTATTATTGGATCTTCCCCCAATCGACCCAGGAGAAGTAGCTCATGATCCATTTCCTGATGAATATGTATACTTGGTCGATTCTTCAGACCCATGGTATGGAGACATTTTGGTCTACATACAAACCCAACGCTTCCACCCAACTCTCATGTTTGACGATGGTCATCATATCCGCCACCAGGAAAAGCACTATCTCGTGCTAAATGATACACTATATCGTCATGGGGTTGATACTATTCTTCGATGTTGTCTCACTTTCGAAGAGACAAAATGCGTTTTGAATGACTGCCACGCAGGGGCATGCGGTGGTCATCTTTTGGGCATAGCTACTACCCAAAAAATCTTGCACGTAGGTTACTATTGGCCCACTTTGTTTAAAGACTACATTGCAGCGGTCGAGAAGTGCCATCCATGTCAAATTTTGACAAAGAAAATGCGCGCTCATCCTGCCCCCCTTCATCCGGTTATCTCCATTGGACCTTTCGCTAAATGGGGAATTGAATTCGTCACCTACAATCCCACTTGGGAAAATGGACACAACTACATAGTGGTTGCAGTCGACTATTTTATGAAATGGGCAGAAGCCATTCCCACTTTCAAGGCCAATGGGGAAACCACCACTCTCTTCCTGTTCAATCAGGTAATCTGTCAGTTCAGTGTGCCCCTATCTATTGTCACAGATCATGGATCCCACTTCCAGAATCATATGATGACCAAATTAACATCCATGCTAGGTTTCCATCAAGATCATTCTTTATCTTATTATCCTCAAGCTAATGGTCAAGTTGAAGCCATAAATGGCGTCCTCAAAACCATGATTCGTCGATTGGTCAGAAATCATAAAACCACATGGCATCGGAAGTTGTATTCTACGTTATGGGCATACCAAACGTCAGTCAAAACTTCCACATGTTTCATGCCATTCCAACTTGCATTCGGCCTAGAGGCAGTACTTCCAATAGAGTGTGGAATTCCATCACTCAATCTCATCGTTGAACTCCTGCCTGGCACCACCACAATAGAAGAGTGCTTGCTCTGACTCGATCATTTGGAAGAAACTCATCGAGATGCTACACTAGCACTCAAAGCTCACCAACGTCGAGTCAAAGCTCAATACGACAAATCTGTCAAGCCTTATTCTTTCCAAGAGGGTGATCTTGTTCTACTCTATGATACAAAACATGACCTCTTGGGTGCAAGAACACTCCAACCACTATGGCTTGGTCCTTACATCGTCACTAAAGTACTCTGAAAAGGGGCTTACAAACTTCAGGACTGTAATGGAGCCCCGCAATGGGCTCTATCTAAAGAAGTGTTTTGCCTAGTTTCACAGTAGGCATATGCTTTGTAATTTTATGTATATAAGCTTTTCCTATTGTTTTGATGCTTCTGGATATTTTTTGATTTTGAGGTGTTTTTTTCTCATGAATAATCTTTTTCTTCACACAGATCTCGTCACCCTCCTTATCATATGTCAGATATGCAGACGGTGCTAGTCATTACACTAGACACATTGCTTCAGCTGCTTGGGTTCTCTACACTCCTGAGTCGGACGTTCTTGGTTCCGGGTGAATATTCCTAGTTAGCGCCACCAATAATGTTGTCGAGTATATGTCAGTGATCCAACTCCTCACGGAAGTGACATCTCACGACATCTCCAATTTAGTGGTCAGGTTAGATACCCAACTCGTCATTATGCAGTTAAACAATCATTACCATGTTCGTCATCCATTCTTGTTATGTTATTTCTTAAGGGTGCGACTTTTAGAACGTCAAATTAAAACAATTACATTTGAGCACGTTCCTAGAGAATTTAATGCATTAGAAGATTCTTTGGAAAACTATGTGTTAGATTGGCCGTTGTTACATTTATTATAAAATATTTATACATGATTATATTTTCATCACAGTGAAAAATACATAAAAAATTAAAACACAAAAAATCACCAATATATATATATATATATATATATATATATATATATATATATATATATATATATATATATATATATATATATATATATATATATATATATAAAAGTCGTGTCCAGTACAATAGTCACATCAAAAAATATTCCAAAACTTGGTTGTTTTACAAAAAATTGGCTACACTAGGCGACACTCTGACACTAATACATCCGCTCTGCCAGCTAGGCCTGATGATCATGGTAACATACAACTGCTCTGGCTATCCTCCTCAGAGGCACCAGGTATCTCTCCAGCACACCTACAATATGTTGCTGTAAATGAACTGGAACCTCCTGCATAGGAAGGGGTGGTATGCCCATACTCAAACCCTCCAGTTTTCTGGAGAGTTCATGTAAAACCTAGGAAACATCATCCTCGGCGGCTTCCACATCCTCTGCTGCTGCACCAGCCTTGGGTAGCTACAGTCCTCGCCGTGCATAGCGAGGGGCCCCAACTAGCCGGACAGGTGCCACATCTGTGTCAAGCAAACAAACGCTTCACGTCAAAACATAATTTTCACCCTATTTCAACAAAAAAAAAATTGCATAAACATTCAAAAGACAAAAATTAAAGTACTTATTTGATACACTAATCATTTCCATCTTACCATCGAGCGCCCACTGGATGCCAGGGGGCAGCACTAACTCCGAATCGCCTGTGAATTTCATCCCTACATAGGGATAATCCTCAATCATAATAATCTATGAGTTTAGCCAATCAAAAAATCCATCATCAAAACAGTGGCGGATGGGACCCTCTCCAGTCCGCAGAAGCAAAGCGGCCCACCAAGCCTGCCTTGGCTCGCGTGGGCCCAATGGTGCTGTAACGATCCTGGGCCTCATCAGTGGTATTTTCTCCAGTATGAAAGAGACAATCAGTGTATTGTACCCAAACTCTCTCTAGGTATGGGTCTTACATGCGGTAAGCTCTGCTCGGACCAGACGGACAACGCCGTCATACCAGTCAAAAACTTGAGGTTGCATACAGTCGAAGGCTAGGAGCACCTGGGCCTTGGTGGCCACATGCTAACTCTTGGCACCTGCTAAGAGAAAAATCATCCATAATATAGACCTCAATGGTCTCAAATCCACCTGGGCGATCGGTACTCAGTTGCTCGCAGCTTGAGTGTCACGTATGCAATGCGCACGAATCAGATTAGTAGTGGAACGTGGGTCAGCTCTAGATCCCGTCAAGTTGGGCCTCTGCCCACGACATGATATGATGGTCAAAAATTACACATCATCTTTCTCGATTGAGAGCTCATTGCCCCCAATCTAAAAGACATGGTGCCGCTCATCGCATTGCTGGATTATCCACCTCAGGAGGTCCTCTTGACCCCTCATCAGTTCCAAGCAGGAATATTTTAGCAATCCGCATCTGCAGAGAGCCATCAAGCTTGCAGCATCTGTCACCATCTCTCGTTCTTCCCGTTCATGTTCTTTGTCGCGATAGATACTCATGATTAACAGTTGAATACCTACAAATGCAATGTTTTCAACTGATCAAAACTTTCCTAGACCACTTCAAAATAATAAAAACGAGTTGCTAAAAAACACAGTGCACCTAATGCTCGCCCTAGTATAAAATAGAGTGCAATAACGTAGCATCTCTTCACGAGTTATGCGTTTAACACGGCTGTAACACTTATGGCCCTCATTAGGCGGAAGCATTTTTTTTAGGGCCTCAAAATTTTCTAATTTTGAACCAGGAAAAAGTAACAAAAAGATAATTAAATGATAGCGGGAAGTTTTATCTCTTACCTGGATCTCACAGGAAGGAAAACCGTTGCCCGGATTGACTGTAATCGTCAGCTGAAGATTTAACCCCTTTTCACCCTAGAACTTCTTCATAGCACTCAATACAGTGAAAATGAAGGTCTTCTGACCTTCTTATAGCAAATTCTAGGGCATGACTCTCTTACAGCTAGTCCACAAAAGTCATGAATTCTTACTGTGCATGTGTCACAAATTTTTAGATTTGGTACTGATGTTTTGATGAGTGATCAAGATTCATATGTAGACATACTCATGTTTACTCAAGAATTCTTTTTATGGTATTTTTCTTGCTCGTTAATCTAAAAAATCTCGAGTTCCCTTCTTCAGACTCGTTAAACTCATACGAAGTTGATATCGAGTATTCTTTTCATATGGTATTTTTCTTGCTCATTAATCCGAAAAACATAGAGTTCTCTTCTTCAGACTTGTTAAAACTATGAAGAAGCACTGAGCTTTCTTTTTAAGAAACTTTTTTTTGCTCATAAAACTGAAAAAATCCCGAGTTGAATTTGTCAGGCTCGTTAGACTACCAGGACAGAGAATAAGGAGCCATTATTTTCCTCCTTTTCAAAGCTCTTTAAACCGAAAAATTAATCGAGTTTTCTCCATGTGACTCGTTAAAATTTCACGGAGCTGATTGAGTTTTTCTTTGTTGGACTTGTTAAAATTTCACAAAGAGTACTGAGTTTACTCCGTCTCCTTGTACTCATAACAAAATGAGGTAGACATCCATCGAACATAGATTTCTCACTTTTCCGACTTCGATGGACTAACTTACAGAAAATGAACTATTCCGAGCTTACTATTATCCCTTTGTCGTGCCTGGTTATCAAGACATTACAAAGGTACCCCAATGGAGTCATCTTTTACGATATTTTTCAGACTCTATAAACATGAAAAATTCACCTAGTTTACTCATCTGGACTCGTTAAACCTAATCAGATGGGGCACAAAGTTGTCTTTTATGATATTTTTCAAACTCTATAAATATGAAAAATTCATCGAGTTTACTCGTCTGGACTCGTTAAAATTAATCAGACGGGGAAAAAATTTGGACAAAATGGATACTACCTTCGTTACATTTCAGAAAGGTCGATTTGGCAGGAAAATTCTTGAACATGGAACTTCCCAGAAAAATCTTTCGCAGTTAGCCGAACCCTACCATCTATGAGTATTAGCCTTCATCTCCCAGTGTCCCTACACCGGTAAAATCCTAACACACTCTTTGGTGCTCATTGAGCCTCAGCTACCTAGTACCCTATTACAATACCTTCTATTGGTCAAGCAGATCTTGCTATCTACTACTCCTGTTATCAACCAAACCGCTCATTATGCCAGAAATTATTTGTTGTCTGACATCCCCATTTACTCTTCATTATCTCACTCATAAAAAAAATCAATTGGTTTCCGTTTCATGTTGACTGATGTAGGACACCTTAGTGCCTAACTTTCAACAGATCTCTTCCTATCAACTTCAACATCTTATCTAGGAAGTTGAGCCAGAAACCCATCATTACCCAGATACTTGCAGACATTAGTGGCAGGTAGTCTTGTGTTTGATCAGGATTCTTCATCATTGGCTCCTGGTCGAATGATTCTATGAGTGTTCGACTTCAACTCATTTTATTCACACTCGCTAGATTGTATTGTGCATCTTAGGGACCATCATCATTATCAGTGGCCACCTTCGTGTCTGTTAACAATTTTCATTATCGATTGGTAATCAGATGATTTCTTACATGTTCAATGACATCTCCTTCATTCACATGTTGAGGAATATGCAGTTTAAGCGAATCAGCGATGAAGACCTTGGGGCAAAGGTTACATCATTAAAGTTGTGTTCCCTTCCCCAAGTTGTGATATTGTTTATAGAGACAGCTTCTTCAACCTGATCCTATTATGACAGAAACTCCCACATTGTGCTTATCGGTCGACAGATTCTTCATATCTCTATTCTAGAGAAATCATGTTGTTTAAGCTACTGAGCATGGGAATGTCTGACTCAAGGCAGATACTATATTTTCTGACATACGTTGTTGTTTCAGGTTTTCCTCAGTCTTTCAATCTCTTTATCTCTACTACACACTTTGTAAATTATTTCAGCCATCGTCTTCATCTCTGACCTCACACTTTAGGGGGCATCTGTTACAGGTCAAAATACCTCCTCATCAGCTCAGAGGAGAAGACAAATATGGAAGGAATACAAATACCTAAATTAAACCTGTTTCTGCCAAGGTAACGTCGTTCTATAACAACACAACAACGTTATAATGCAGTTGATCAGTGAATAGGCCGCATTAGTGGCAAGGGAAATGCTATGTTTACACTAGAGGGCAGCGTTACCTGTGTTTTAATTTTGAAACGGGAAAAACCTGTGGAAAATGATTTGAATCTCCACTTTTTCTCACAAGAGAGTCAGTACAAAAAGGAAACTGCAAAGCATTAATCTCTTATTGGGCATTGCCATAAAAAATCTAAACTCTCAAAGAAGGCAAAAGCATGGAGGTTGGAGAAACATCTTGGTTTTTTCTATTCAGGACTGGTGGAAAGAGAAGGGCAATTATTTCTCTATCCATATCTTATAAAATGGAGTTGAAGGCTCTTGGTTCAAGGTCGAAGGATTGTCAAGTTTTCGAATAATTCTGAAGTATAGATCATTGCTGTAGTGTGAAGGTAAAAGGTCAAAGAGGTTCATTGAGAAATTGTTGAACAAGACATCACCACTTTGAGATTTATAGAGATTGGAAGGCTGAGGAGGGCTTGGTGCAACTGACGGTTGTAATCCTCCTTTTTATAAATCAATAGAACTGTATCTGTTTTGTCCATTCTGTGCGTTGATATTGTCAATAATATTTAATCACTTATATAGCATGAGATGAGTGGCTTATATGTGCATGAATTGAATGTTTATTATATATTGCCTTAATTGATAGAAAATGTATGTTATGTTAGAAATTACACAGGTGCTTTAATTTATTGCAGGACATAGAGTTGGATTTGGTGAAGGAAGACCGCTTCTTCGCTGCCTAGTGCTCTCCAAAGGACTCCAAGATCATTAAAGAGGTAATCTTCTATCTTTTTCTATCAAGTGGTTTTAAGTTAATATGAACATGCATATGCCATCTTTTTGAACTGTGCTTCTAATCTTACTATCTGCCTCGGGCACCGGAAAGCCCTGAGAGGGATATACGATAACCAACAACCCAAACATTTTACCCTATAGCAGAAATATTTGGCACTCGTCATAGCTCATCATGGTTATATATATATGCAAAAAGGGTAGGCCAATAATATCCAACCCTCAAGACCTTATGTTCCATGGTTTTTCAAAACAAGTGGCCTCCACAATATCCCTTCTGGAAATCAATCATTACATCCATGGCTTCATTTTCTACTAGACACTTCAGAAAGACACCTCCCAGGTCTTTCCAACATAGATCGTTGTACAAAATGCAATATTTGGAAGCCTTCAAATTTAATGACCTACCCTTACCTTTAGACATGTCTAGAGGAGGATTAAAATTCTTAAGAACATATATGATGTTAGCATACCAAGGAGATGAGAGAAAAATATCTAATACCTGCATGAGGACACCATCAACTTCTTCATTGGACAAAAATGAAATGAGATTGATATCAAGAGCATGTAAATTGGATTCATCCATGAGATTAGCTAATCCCTGACCTTTGGTCAGCTTTGTAGGCTTCATATCGAGGTCATAATCTAACAAAACTGCTATCCACTTTCCTCTTCTACCTTCTAGATCATTTTTCATTAACACATCCTTCACTGCTGCATTAGGGACATATGCTAGAATATGTGAATGAAGGGTATACACTCGAAAGTACTTCAATGCCTTTACTAGTGCCAAGGCTTGATTCTCAATGATGTTATATCTAAGGGTTGCATCCCTAATGGTACATCTAAAGAATGAAATTGGATGCCCAGTCTTATCATTCTTTTGCATCAAAACCTTAGCCAAGGTATGTTTGGAGGAAAATGAAAATATGATGAAATCAATGGAGTAGTCGGGGCTAATACAAATAGGATTTGTAGTTAAGGCAAAAATTAATAAACTAAAATAATTTTTGGCATCCTTCGGCCACCTTACCTCACTGTCATTTTTCTGCATATTGGTCATCTCTCAAATATACTCGACAAGATTTGGAATAAATCTTCTCAAGAAGTTCATCTTACCATTGAAAACTTGGATCTCTTTCTTGTTGCGTGGAAAGTATATTTGTTGAATAGCCTGAATATGAGAAGGATCAATATATATACCATATTTGGAGATGATATAACCGAGAAGCTTTCCCTCCTCCATGGAAAAAATACTATTTTTGGGATTCATTGAAATCCAAAATTTCATGCACTTCTAAAATACAATTCTCAAATGATACAATTTCTCGTCATCAAAATGAGAGAAGACTGTCAAATAATCCAGAAACACTACTAAGATAACATCCTTTTCATTTGAAAAGGATATTTCCATTTCCCGCTAAAAGGTGGCTCCTGCATTCTTGAGCCTAAATGGAATTTTAGCATACTTGAATGTGTCCCAAGGTGTCGTGAAAGCAGTCTTGTCTTGATCATCCTTATGCACTAAGATTTGATTGTATCCCGAATATCGATCAAGAATCAATATTTGGGAGTCCCCAACCACTCTTTTTAGGATATGGTCCATTTTAGGAAGGGGATAATTATCTTTTAGAGACCTTATTCAAGTTTTTGAAATCAACACAATGATGGATTTCTCCTATTTTCATTCTCACCAAAACAATTTTTGACATCCAATCAAAAAATATAATGGGAACAATGATACCATCTTTAAAAAAAAATGTACCTCTTTCTCTATCGACCTAAACAACCTTGGGTTGATTCTTCTCAAATTTTTTCTATAGGGATTTTGGTCAGGATTGACCGAAATTGTATCCTAAATGATATTCTTATCATAAAATTTCAAATTTGCATACTCCCAAGAAAATACATTAGAAAATTCAGATAAAAATGTTACGTATTTTTCTTTTACCTTTTGGATATAAGGACATGGAAAACTTGACCGTCTTATTCTTGTCTATTGTCTCAATATTCACATCTTTGAAACCTTTCCTGACATGAACCATGGTAAACTTTCTAGCAAGACCATCTTGATTAGAAAACTATTCCAAAGGTACAATATCCCTTGGGATGTTGTTATCTTTCAGCTATAATAAATCAACCTGAGTAGCCTCAGTCACTTGATCATATTTATCATATACCTCATCAATAAAGTAATTTTCAAATGCATCTACCATCTGTATAAAATTATTTACATGTTTTTCATCCCAGAACACTTGCCAATACCTCAAGTTGTCAGTGAAAATAGGTTGATGTTTGACATGAATTTCAAACTTCCTATTAGAATATATGGGAATCTTAAAGTTACCTTCTGCTGTAGCAAGTGAATCTACCATAATATTCTGACTTATTGGTACTCCTAACAATGTATAATCGAGAAAATTTTTGAGGATATCAGGTACATCATTTCTATATTCTCTCATTTGAGGATGATTATCCTAGTATTTTCCTTTTACATGTTTGATTAAAATCTTAGAGTCACCATAAACATAAATTCTTTTCGCGCCCAACTTTTTTAGAATCTTGAGGTCAGTGATCAATGCCTCGTACTCATCTTCATTATTAGAAAAATCGAAAGCCAGCTTATATGAACATAATCTCACACTTTTTGGAACTTTACTTGGTTTATGAAGAGGACTACAGATCCAGATTATGATGCCTACCCAATCTTTCCCTAAGGCACCATCAAAATCTATGGTCCAAAGACCATTCTCATCATCCGCAAGTTGGAATTCTGCATTATGATTTATCTCTTCATTTCGGGCCACTTCTTCAATATGCTCTGAACCTTTTTCTGACTTCTCTGACAATTTCTCTAAAGAACTAGGCTAATTTCCTTGTTTTTCATCCAAACCTGCTCTGACACTATTGGAAATTTATGGAATTTCCTCAAATTCTATGAGCTGAATATATAAATCATTAAAAACACTATCATTAAACATAATAAATGACTCAATATCAGTATGAAAAACATTGATAGGATTATTGTTGGGTTTCTCTTTATTGGTAATCATATACTTTATTTCTGTCTCCCAATATAACTTCCTCATTTGTCCAAAAACCAGGATGGTAGCATAAGATAAATCCAATTGCAAAGTACCTCTTAACTTTGCTCCCCAAGACCTTGACAATAACATGCCAAATTGTGGCACTATATCAGCTACTACCACATCCATTAAGACATTTTTAGCTGGGATTTTCTCAAATGAAACTACCAAGTCTTTTATAAGACCAAGACATCATACTCTACTAGAATCAAAGGAGTAAAGATCATGGTAAGGACAAGTTATATCCAAGCCCAAATTTTCCATTATGGCCTTTGGCATTAGGTTATGAGAATTTCCAGATTCAAGCATGACATTGTGGAGGATACACTGATGAATTCTCAAACTCAAAGAAAATGGGGAAACTTCAATATCTTCTACTTGGGCCATCTATGGCTGGACCAAAAAATGATCTCGGGTTGATCATGTTCAACATTAACCATATCAGACATAGGATCTAATTTGAACATTTTAGCCACATGATATTTGTATTGATTTTTTTTTAAAAGCTCGGTTAAGTGGATAGAGACTTTTAACTTAGAGATTTCATTTTCTAGCCTAAAAAGATTCGATTGATTATCTACCTCTTTTACAACAGTTTCCCTCTTGTTGGGTTGGTCCTTTGTTGTAGCTTCATTTTTTTTAATTTATTTTTCTTTTCTTGGTGTGCTTGTAGATGCTTGATTTATCATGATATTATTTGTAGTTGCAAGCTCCTTTCCTTTATTATAACTAGCTTGAGTATTTTTCTTGGGCTGAGTATATTTTTGTTGGGATGTCCTCTTTTGGATAGGAGTGACAGGAACATCTATATTTCTCAATTAATATTTCCTCTTCTTTGAGCTGATTGCATTAAGATAACCACAGTGATAATCATTGGACTGAACCTCCAACTCATCATCATTTGAAAGTATGTAGTAGTCATCTTTCGAAAAATATGTTTTCTCAATGTATTCTTCATCCCGTGTCAAGAATATAGGTTTTCCATCTGCTGTGAAGAAATTATTTTCTTCCACAATATCATATTCTTATCTAACCCCTTGAGCATAATTTTTTTGCAAATGAGTATGGATTTGATGTTGTGATGGTTTCTTTGGAGATCTCTATTCCCCCTGTTTAATCCTAAACTGAGGCTACTACTGCCGACCTCGAAAATTAGGATTCTGAACTTGTGATTTTGGTTTTCTTTTAGTGATATAAATTCTATAAACCATTCTTTCCATAGTCCTGATCAGATTATCCAGTTTGACCTCAAGGGATGTGGATGGTTCTTCCTTGGTTGTTACCATTCTCTCACCTTTGGTATTTGACTTTTTAATTGACAAAATTTCTTTGACACTAACTACGTTTCTTTGCATATATTATTGTGTTGCAGGAATTCTCTCTCGGAGATGCTATGCCATATCCAGATCAAAAGAATCTCGATAGTGCAAGAGGGCCAAACTTGGAGGAGGTTTGATCTCATTTGGGATTGATTGATACACTCAATTGAAATGAGCAGTGAAATCTTGAACTGACTCATTTGGTTTTCTCTTTAAGTTCTCATATTCAGAGATAATTTGAAGTGGATTATTTTTCACTTCCCATCAAGCTATGAATGCATCAGTTAGCTGCTCAGGATTTCATATGGAATTGGCAATCAAATAACATAATAAAGTTTTTACATCACCAAAGAAGGTTTGGGCAATGATCCTCAATTTTTCATCATTGACATCTATTTCTTCCAAGTCAATGAAATCAATGAATTTGACTAAGTGTTGTCTGGCACTAATCTTGGAATTCTCATGAAAGAGAGGGAGTCTCTGACCATAGGCTTGTGATAGGGGTGCAAGTTGACCAGGTAAAATGATAGGTGCAAATCTTTCCATGAATCTTGTTGAGTGTGGTGCAGGAGTAACAATGGGATGGGTAGACTTAGAAGGTAATGAAGTAGAAGGGATGTAAGAGGAAGCAACATCTGATTGATATTGTGTTAGAGTGAACAAAAAATCTTGCTGGTACTGGATGATAGATTTTTCAGATGTATATTGGAGTCCATTAGCTAATTTTTCAAGTCTATCAAACTGACTCCAGACATTCCTATCAAAATATGATTCAGATTTGGATTCTTTAGATAGTAAGATATATTTAAGTTTCATGGAATCAAATACTACTTTAGACAATGATTTAAATTCATATAATCTCAATGGATAAAACACTATCTCAAACAATGAATTTTCTAACTTTGATCTAAACAGAGACAATTAAAACTTCAAATTGAATGGAATATCTTCAAAGGATAATAATTTTGCAGGTAATGATGAAGATCCTACCAATGAAGATGGATTCAACGGAAACTTTGAGTGCTGGGATCTCTTCTTTCAGATGATTTTTTTTTTATCTTCAACTGGAGAAGCTAGATGAGGATCAATATTCCATATTTGTACCTTCTTGAAGCTATAATTTTATTTTTTTGCAACTTAGTCCTATGAAATTTTCATATCAGCTTTCTCGAAAATTATTCTTGTCACCCACAAGACCAAATTTTGATGGAAATTTGTCATATATCCTAGGGAAGATATATCATTTCTTCCCCGGAAACTGTGTCAAAATTTTATCACTCCACCAATTATCTGAAGGCTGAAAAGGAGACCAGAAAAGGTAACCAAAGACAGCTTTGACCTAGTAGCTAGCCCTACTGGGCTGAGAGGTCTCTCTCAATGAGATCACATCCAAATTGTCTGGATGGTGGAGATTTTAAGCTATGTATAATAGGCACTATGGTTTTCGTTTCTTGTAATTTTTGTGTTGGATGAAAATGGATCTTTAGAGCTAGGCCTAAAACTCTAGTAGGGTTATAAGAGCAAACATAGCAAGGGAATAAAGGGGAAAGGTACACAAGCTTCAATTACCCTTTAGGATTTATCGTTATGGGGTTGGATGAACATAGATATGAGTAACATGCATAGAAGTATGAATTCATTCCTTAAGAAGAAAATAAACATAACATCATCATCTTATCAAAACAAGCCATGTATTGCTCATGAATCCTACTTAAAACCTTTAAATACAATGAGTGAAAGAAGTAGTTATGTAATGGAAAGAAAAATCATTCAATGGAGTGACATACAAAAGATAAACATATCCATACAAGTTCACCACATGAATCCCTAAATTTAAGCTGCAATTTTCTCTATATTCATTGTACTACTTTCTCAAACTGAAATACACTAGCTCAATATCCAAGACTCCAACACTTGAAAATGATTAAAAAAGGCCTCATATAGATACTGAGGTCGAAATATTCCCTTGGAGGTCTAATTTTCTAGCAATAAACTCAAATGCATGCATCTATCTGAAGTTTGCTACACACTAGGTAGGTTACACTAAAAATTCCTCCTTTATCTTACCACTAAGAGACATATCGTCAAGGAAATAAATGGAGGACAGACAGATATTCAAATCCATTTTACCATTTAAATTTAAATTTTTACTTTTACATTCATCTAAATTCACTTTTTAACTTTTACAAAATTCAAACTAGAAATTGGAGAAAATTACACAGTGACAATTTCACAAAAATCTCAGAAAATTGCAGATGCGTGGTGCTCTCTTGGAGGAAATTTTTAGGCACCTTCCATAAGTAAAAATTAAAATATGATAGAATGATAAATTATACCTATCATTATAGTTTCCATAACATCTTTAATT
>CM076583.1:1148441550-1148758162 GCA_034641835.2 Pinus albicaulis
ATTTCCACAACCTACAAGGTTGACACCACAAAAATTGGAAGAAAAAAGAGCAAAAGGGCTTTGCTACAGTTGTGATAGCAAATACACTAAAGGTCATAAGTGTGCTGAAAATAAATTATTTTACATAGATTGTGAAGAAGAAGAAGAAAATGAAAAAGAAGAGGATATACACCAGGAACCAGCCATAGAAGAGGAAGAAATGAATCCGACCATATCATGTAATGCAATGGCAGGAATTACCACTCAAACTCTCAATATAGCAGGACAGATCAAGAAGAAAAAGGTAATAGTGTTGATTGATTCAGGTAGCACCCATAATTTTATTCATTGTAAGGTAGCCAAGGAATTAAATTGTTTCCTATACCCAACACCAGAATGTCAAGTGATGGTTGCAAATGGAGGAACTATAAATTGCTCTTGAAAATGCCATAATATCAAGCTAACCATGGGGGAATATGTGTTGACTAGTCCAATGCTTTCCATTCCTATGGGAGGTGCTGATGTTGTACTAGGAGTACAATGGTTACAATCTTTGGGGATGGTAGCTTTTAATTTTCAAGAACTTTTCTTGAAATTTTTTTCAGAAGGAAAGGAAGTCGAATTATGGGGTATTGAAGGGAAGTCGGGAAGGATAATAAGCTCTAATGTCTTGAAAAAAGTTTCTAAATAAAGAACAACGAGGCATAATTGCACAATTATGCTCACTAGACGTTCCGACATCAAAATCATCTATTTCGGCAGATCTCCAACAACTCTTGGACAATCATTCCAAGGTGTTTGAAACTCCCAAAGGACTCCCACATATTCATGATCATGATCATTCTATTAATTTGATTCCAGGAAGTGTTCCTCCAAACATTAGGCCTTATAGATATCCTTACTTCCAAAAGAGCGAAATTGAACGTATGATTGTAGAAATGTTAGAGGCGGGTATAATTCAACCTAGCCAAAGTTCTTTCTCTGCTCCTGTAGTATTGGTACACAAGAAGGATGGATCATGGCGAATGTGTCTGAATTATAGGGAGCTCAATAACCTCACCATTAAAGACAAATTTCCCATTCCTGTGATTGATGAATTATTGGATGAATTACATGGAGCAATTTATTTTACCAAGTTGGATCTTCGTTCAGGATATCATCAAATTAGAATGAAGACTCAAGATATTCCAAAAACATCATTTCGAACTCATGAGGGTCATTATGAATTTTTGGTCATGCCTTTTGGCCTTACCAATGCACCTTCTACATTTCAAGGGTTGATGAATTCCATTTTCAAACCCTTCCTTAGAAAATTTGTGCTAGTATTTTTTGATGATATACTAATCTACAACAGTTCTTGGAAGGATCATGTTGAACATGTTGACAGGGTGCTCAAACTATTGCAGGAGAAACAATTATATGAAAAAACATCCAAATGTTTCTTTGGAGTACAAGAGGTGGAATATCTGGGTCATATTATATCTCACGAGGGTGTTAAACTAGACCCTAACAAAATTAAAGCCATTAAGGAATGGAAAGTCCCCAAGACAATAAAGCAGTTGCGAGGATTTCTCGGGTTAACAGGCTATTATCGCAAGTTTGTTAAGAATTATGAGAGAATAGCAGCACCTCTAACAACATTATTGAAGAAAGAAAAATTTTCATGGACTCCTGAAGCAACTAACGCCTTCGAACATTTTAAAGAGGCAATGTGCCTAGCACCTGTATTAGCTACGCCAGACTTCACAAAAACCTTTATTGTGGAATGTGATGCCTCAGGAAATGGAATTGGTGTAGTTTTAATATAGGAAGGAAGACCCATTGCTTTTGAAAGTCGTCCAATCAAAGGAAAGTATTTACAAAAACCTATTTATGAGAAGGAAATGTTAGCAATACTGCATGCACTAAAGAAATGGCTAACTTACCTAATGGGAAGACACTTCAAGGTAAAAACTGATCATGATAGTCTTAAACACTTTTTGGAACAAAGACTATCTTTAGAAGAGCAGCAAAAATGGGTCACAAAGAGGTTGGGTTATGACTTTGAAATAATCTACAAAAAAGGAAAGCTTAATGTTGTTGCAGATGCACTCTCAAGAAAGAATGAAGAGGTGGAAGCATTGCTTTGTGCCATTTCTATTATCCAACCAGATTGGATAACCGAAGCAAGAGATGAATGGAAGAAGGACAAAGATGTATGGACACTCATTCAAAAGTTGCAGCAAGATCCTAGTACATCTGATACATTTAGTTGGAAAAATGATTCCTTATGGTACAAAGATCACTTATATCTTTGTAAGAATTCCCAACTGAAACAAAATATTCTTCTGGAATTGCACACTTCTCCTTTAGGAGGACACTCAGGATTTTTAAAAACTTACCACAGGGTGAAGAAATATTTTTTTTGGGATGGCCTTAAATCTGATATTCAAAATTTTGTGGCGGAATGTTTGGTTTGCCAGCAGAATAAAGTGGAGACAATTAAGACCCCAGGACTTCTACAACCTTTATCCATTCCAAGTCAACGTTGGGAGGAGATTTCAATGGATTTTATCACAGGTTTACCGAAGTCTGAAGGCAAGAATTTCATCATGGTGGTAGTGGATAGACTTACCAAGTATGCACACTTTTGTGCATTATCTCATCCATTAAAAGCAAGTACAGTTGCTACTACATTTGTGGATAGAATTCAAACGCTACATGGAAGCCCAAGGGTTATTGTGAGCAACAGAGATCCCATTTTTACGGGAAATTTTTGGACGGAGTTATTTTCTTGTTTGGGTACTCAATTAGCTCATAGCTCATCTTATCATCCTCAATCTGATGGTCAAACAGAGATAGTAAATAAATGTTTGGAAGGATATCTTCATTGTTTTGTATCTGATAAACAAACACAATGGGTCAAATGGTTACCTCTCGCTGAATGGTGGTATAACACTTCCTTCCATACTGCAGCAAAAATGACCCCATTTATGGCACTTTATGGATATCATCCACCATCCATCACATCATCTTTAAGAGAAAATTCGAAGGTTCAAGCAGTGGAAGATCACATCGAGCATCAACAAGAAGTTCTCCAACTCTTAAAGGATAACCCGAATTTGGCACAAAATCGAATGAAACAACAGGCAGATCAACATCGCAGCGAGAGAAGTTTTGATGTAGGAGATTGGGTATTTTTACAGCTACAACCATACAAACAAATGTCCCTCAAGCAAGCTAAGAAGGATAATAAATTATCACAAAAGTACTATGGTCCTTACAAGGTGTTGCAAAAGATTGGTACTATGGCATACAAATTGGAGCTTCCTGCTTCTTCGCGAGTACATCCAGTTTTCCATGTTTCATGGTTAAAGAAGGTTATAGGTGAAAATATTCCAGTTCAAACAATATTGCTAGAACTTGATGAGGAAGGAAAAATCATATTGGAACCTGAAGCGGTCACGGAAACAAGAACTCGACAACTATGAAATCGATCAATTTCAGAGTATCTCATCAAGTGGAAAAACTTACCCACTGAAGATTCTACATGGGAGGATGAGAATTTTATACAGAAGCACCCAGAGCTACTCAAGCGTTGAGGACAACACTTTTTTGAAGGAGAGGGGCATGTTAGGTCCCTATATTACTAGTATAGTCCCTTATTGCTGTTAGTGTAACCCCCTTATTGTTATTATTGTACCCTTGTAACCCCCATTTTGTTATTATTGTGCCCTTAAATTATTATTGTTAGGTTGGCTAGGATTACATTGTGGCCCACTAGGATTACATTATGGCCCCATGGACTCCTATATATAGAAAGGAGGTTTTGTAAATTGAATCATCCAAGAATTGTTCATTCATGTAATATATTGGAGGTTGCCCCCTCAAAGTGGCTTATTTCTAAGGCATAGATATCTCTTTTCTTCTCTATTTTTGGAGCTAGTTACACAACAGTCCCAAAGTGATTTTATACTTGTCACAAAACTCAATCATTCTTTTTGACTTGAAAGGTGCTGCGTTATCAGTGATTAACTTATTCGGGCAACCAAAACGAGACAAAATATTATTCTCAAGGAATGAAATTATTACTGAATCCATAGCTTTCCTGGTCGGAATTGCCTCAATCCATTTCATGAAATAATATGTCGCTATGTGGATCCACCTATGCTGAGATGAAGAAGCATGATGGATTTCACCAATGAAATCCAAACCCCATTGCTGAAAAGGAGCACTTACCTCAATGGTCTTAAGCGCCAAAGGCTACAATTTCTGCCTCCCTTCAAAAATCTGACATTCATGACAGCTTCTGACAGTCTTATACACATCAGAAAAAAGTGTCGGCCAATAATATCCCACTCTCAAAATCTAGTTGGCCGTTGTTTTCCAAAAAAGGTGACCCCCGCAATCTCCCTTATGAAAATCCTCGATAACTTCCTTTGCTTCTTATTCAACCAAAAAATTCAGCAAAACACCTCCAGGATCTTTCCAATAGAGTGAATTATTCAAAATACAAAACTTAGAAGCCTTCAATTTCAAAGTTCTACTTTTGTTTCTAGCCATGCCGAGCGGTGGTGACAAATTTTGAAGCACATATACAATATATGAATACCAAGGAGAAAGCACATAGATTTCTAATACCCGAACTGATGAACTTTCCTCATTCTCCTTGGACATAGTAGCAATGAGACTAATGTCCAAGGCATGCAAATTCAACTCTGCCATTAGCTTAGCAAGCCCTTGTCCTTTGATAAGCTTTGTAGGCTTTATCTCCACATCATACTCCAACAAGGCAAAAATCCATTTGCCTCGTCTCCCTTCCGGATCTATTTGCACTAAAACATCCTTAACAACAGCATTAGGAACATAAGCAAGAATATGAGAATGCAGAATATACACTCAAAAATCTTTCAACACTTTAACTAAAGTAAGAGCTTGCTTTTTAATGATGTTATACTTAAGGCTGCATCTCTTATGGTTTGGCTGAAAAAATAAATTGTTTTTTCATGCTCATCTCTTTTCTGCATCAATACTGTTGCCATATTATGCTTCGAGGCAAATGAAAACAAAATAAAATCTTGAGTATAGTCCGGGCTAATCAAAACCGGACCTGAAGAAAGAGCCAACTTCACTAAATTGAAAGACTTTATCACCTCCTCGGTTCACTTCACTACATTGTCTTTCTTAAGCATGTTTGTAATCTTTCTTAAATGTTCTGCAAGATTAGGCACAAAGCGGTGTAAGAAATTCTTCTTAACATTGAAGGATTGGATCTCCTTTTTTTTCCAGGGAAGATCAATTTGTTGAATAGCTTCTACTCAAGTTGGATCAATGCGGATGCCATATTTTCAGATAATATGACCAAGAAGTTTGCCCTCATCCATGGCAAACAAACTCTCCTTTGGATTGAGTGACACACCATACTTTCTACATCGCTGAAAAACAATATTCAAATGGTAAAGGTGCTCTTCATCAGAATTAGAAAAGACTGTCAAATCATCAAGATACACAACTAGAAAAACATCCTTCTCATTTGCAAATGCCATATCCATTGCTCGCTGAAATGTTGCGCCAACATTCTTCAAACCGAAAGGCATTTTAGCATAATGGAAAGTTCCCCATGGAGTGGTGAACACTGTTTTGTCTCTATCATCCTCATGGACCAGAATTTGGTTATACCCAGAATAACCATCGAGTAGCGACATACGAGATGCTCCAACTACTTGCTGAAGTATGCGATCCATTTTGGGCAACGAATAATTATCTTTCAAAGAAGCCTTATTCAGATTCCTAAAATCAATGCACAAATGAATCTCATCTGTCTTCTTGCATACGAGCACCAAATTGGAAATCCAAATTGAAAATCTTATAGGAACAATGATACTAGCCTTGTACAAGCGATTGACTTCCTTTTCAATTGAGGGCAAAAACTTTGGGTTTATCCTTGTCAACTTCTTCCTGAAGGGATTTTGAATTGGCTTAATAGGAATGGTGTGCTGAATTATATTGGTATCATATGTCTTCAAATATGAATATTCCCAAGCAAATACATCAGCAAAAGAATACAATAAACTAACATATTTTTCTTTTACCTCTGGTGGCAATGATTTGGAAAATTTCACCATCTTTGGATTCTCAGCTGATCCAACGTTCACATCTTCAACTCCCTTTTCAGTTGGCCGCAAGTTTGGTTTTCGAGCCACGTCATCTTGATCGAAAAGCTCCTCTAAAGGTATCAAGCCTTTAGGAATGACATTATCCCTCAGCTGCAAAACTTCCATCTGATTTACTTGCGCATCAGCCTCACCATCATCATGCTCCATATCAATTGAATTTTCTTTGAATTTACCTTTGTTTTGCAGAAATTCATCAATCTCTTCATCATTTTGGAATACTTTCCAATGCCTTTGATTGTCCGGGACATTCGGACAATGATTCACATGAATTTCAAATTTGTTACTTGAGTTCATCGGAATCTTCAAATTACTTGCTGCCTTTGCAAGTGCATCTGCAATACCATTCTGAATACGAGGGACACAAGTGAAAGTATAGTCTGAAAACAATTTCAAGATATCAAGAATAGCATTTCGGTAAGCCTGCATTCGAGTATGCTTAGTTTGGTATTCACCTTTCACTTGCTTAATTACCAAATCAGAGTCGCCATACACTGCAATCCTCTTAGCATTCAACTTTCTAAGAATTTTTAGACCAGCAATCAAAGCTTCATATTCTGCCTCATTATTTGAACAATCAAAATCTAATTTATAAGAGCAGACCCTTACATTACTCGGTACCTTGTTTGGGGCAGAAAAATGGCTACGTACCCAAATGCCAATTCCAGTGCCATCACTCGCTACTGCACCATCAAAATCCATGGTCCACAAACCATCTTCATCTTCTTCCAAGTACTGAAATTCTGTTTTCTATGTTATTTCTGCTTGTTGTCCATCAATTTTCTGCTACTGTCAGAAGGCTGATTGCTCAGCGTAACTTTCAAGTTCTTGTCTTTCTTTCTTCAAAACCTCTCTAAATTTTTCGATGATTTCCGGAATGTCCTCTTCTTCAACTAACTGACTATTTACATCGTTGAAACTATCTGAATACAAAACAAATGACTCTAAATCTGTATGTACATAATTGATTGGATGATTTATTGGTTTCTCCTTGCTAGTAATCATATACTTCATCTTTTGCTCCTAATATAATCTTCTCATCTGACCAAAGACAGGAATGGTAGCATAGGTGAAATCAATCTGCAATGTTCCATTCAATTTCGCTCCCCAAGATCTGGAAAGAAGCATGCCAAATCTAGGAGGAATATCCAGCACAACCACATCCATCAAAACATTCTTAGTCAGAATCTGATCTAAGCTGACCACCAAATCTTTGATAAGCCCAATGCATCTTACATTGCTAGAATCGAAAGAATAAAGATCATGATATTTTCTAGTGATGTCCAATCCCAATTTCTCCATGATTTCCCTCGGCATGAGATTATGAGAGGCTCTGGAATCAAACATGGCATTATGTAACACAAAAACATGCAATCTAAGGCTGATATAAAAATGAGGCACATCACTATCTGGAGACTCACCATCCAATGCTGGTCCAAATATCAACTTAGGCTGATCATCTTCCACATTCACCATATCAGACATTGGATCAAAATTCAAAATTTTAGATACCTGACCCTTATAGCTACTATTTTTCATCAATTCAGTCAAAGGAATGGAAAATTTTAACTTAGCAATTTCACTCTCTAAGTTAAAGACTGAAGCTTTTTCTACCTCTTTGGTTGGAACATCCTTCCTTTCAGCTTTCTCCCTCGATACAATTAGCTGATTAGATCTTTCATGTGCTGATGGGGATTTGCTAGTAGTAGGATCAACTATCTCTTTTCCCTTCTTTTGTGTAATGGGTGCATCATTCTTTGGTGCTGAAACTTCCTTTCTCTTTTGGATTGGGTTAATAGGCACATCTCAGTTTATAAGTGAATATTGAAACTGCAGGGCAGCCAAAGCATTCATATAACCTCTCTGATACTCATCCGACTCTTCTTCAAGAGCTGTCTCATTTCCCAAGATGAAATCCTCGTCTTTTTGTACAGCTGAGTTTTCTTCATACTCCTCATCTTCAGTGATAAAAGTTGGCATATTACCAGGTGTAAAGAAGTGATTCTCTTCCCCTATTACATTATCTTCATCATTTTATTCCGGACCAACAAAATTCTGCTGTAAAGGTATCTTTACCTGTTATTGTACTGCTGCTTCTTGTGCTCGCTACTCTCATTGTTTAATCCTGAATTGTGGTTGCTATTGGCCACGGAAGTTAGGATTTCTGATCTGTGGTTTAGGCTTATCAAGTGTTAATCTTTCAATCATCCTTTCCACCTTGCGAAGTACTTGATCTGAAGTAGAAGCCTCTTCCTTTATTACTACTTTCTTTTCAGCTTTCAATCTAGCTCTCTTGTCATTCAAATTAGCTTCAACACTCACTGCAATTTTCTGCATGTCTTCCAAGGTGGCCAGATCTCTTTCTCGTAATTGATAGGCCATGTACAGAACAAAACCATCCGGAAATTTAAGCAAAGCTGACCTCCTAGATGGCCTTAAATCATCAGGAATTGCGTTGTAAACAACATTGAATCTAATACAATAATCTTGGACAGACTCACCAACATTCCACTTGATTTTGGTATATTCAGAAGTGATCTAAAGAGAATATTTCTTTACTTCCCATCAATCCAATAATTGTCTCTGAAGCTCAGCTAATGTAGCAATACTTCTAGGCTGCAAAGCTCTGAACCACTTTCTTAATTCACCTCCAAAGGTTTGCACAAATAATCTCATGGTCACATTTTCTGCATCGATCTCATGAAGGTCAAAGAAATATGCCATTCTATCAACATGTTGTTGAGCAGGAACACTTTTAGGAGTGCCATCAAACAATGGAATCCTACTTTGATAATCAGCGAGCATGTCATCCAAGTTCTGAGGCAACACAAGAGGTGAAAATCGGGCACCCATTGCTCTTGGTGGATTTATAACCGATCTTGGAGATATAGGTGGAGTAGGAGTAGTAGATGTATGAGGTGTATGTGGTGTGGATGGAGGTGATACTATTGCATATTGTTGATCATAAATAGATGGTTGCACGGGAATGGTAGGAATGAAAGGAGGCTCGGTATGAACTTGTGAATCAGAAGTAACTGTTGATGGCCCAAGTGTTTCAGATGCAGACTCCATAAACTCGGGAATGTTTGTTTCCACAATGGAATTTTGAATATTCAATATGTAACTGTCAATGGATCTATTAGCTTGTTCAATTTCAAGATACTTGATAAACTCTGGATTTATGATAGTAGAACCAATAGCACTTTCAGACTTAGTCTCAAACAACGACAACTCAAATTGTTCATCAAATTCAAGGTCTTCAAGGTACTAAAAAACAGCAGGACATGAATGAGATTTAAACAGAGGAATCACGGGACTTTCTTGATGAAGAATTCTTGAAATAAGATTGGGATTTTCATACATGGGAGGTGGATCGGGATCCGGATTTTCTCTGGTATGTATTCTGGAAGCCAATGTGTTTAATTATTTTCAAAATCAAAGGGACAAACCCAACTTATTCAGCCTATCAAATTATATACTCATCACCCAAAATTCCAGAATGATCTAATGTACTGGGGGAAATTTACAAGTCAAGTGTCACGTTTACAAACTAGACGAGAGATTGACTGAAGCAGCGTTTATCTGCTTTCACTAATGCAAAGCAAAAGCATTTCAAAGGCTACCTGGCATAACTTTAGGCTCCGTCTGTAGCTTATAAAACAAGTAACACTAACAAGAAAACCATTTTATCCCCAGTATGGTCGCCACTGTGTTATAGCCTAAATCTACCTCAGGCTGAAAAAAGGCAGAGTTCAGCATAACATCAAACCATGCTCAGTCTGGTAGCTAGCCCTACCAGATTAGGAGAGGGCTCTCTCCGGGTCAATCTTAGCAAAGAAAATAAATAAGGCTTGAGATGACTTGAAATAAAGGCTAATTCTAGGCTAGGTATATAGGTGAAGGATTTTGATCTTGTTTTTGGGGGTTTTGTTGAAATCAAAGGGAAAGGAAGTTTTGGGTTCGGGGATGAGGACTAGTTTTGGCAGAGCTCTGAATGGGGCAAGGAAGGAAATTGTTTTGATGCTTTGGATTGAATGAATGGATAGTTCAGACTGGTGAGTAGCTGAAGAGGGCATGAGGTTTTCAAGAATCCTCTTCAAACAGATGAAAACATGGAAAATTAAACAAAATTCAAGGCAGAGCAAAGCAATCTAATGAATTCCACCTTTATAACTCATTTTCTTAATTTAAGAAGAAAGGATAAGGGAAATGATACACATAAAACATCAGTGAACTTACAATCACATAGAGAAACACACCATCAAAACACAGAGCCACATGGATCCCAAAGAGTGCTGCAAACCCTGGTCTATTCCTTTGCCAAAATTGCAGAGATGAAATGTACAATGAAGTGCCAAGCAATCCCAAGTGTCCAACCCTGAAAATGACTGATGAATTACATGTAATAGATAAACCTAACTCATCCCCATGCCTCTAGGGTTTGAGTTCATAATTCTAGGAGCTATTTCAACCATATCTAAACTAAGAACTAGAAAATAATCAATGAAACAACTTGCCTCTATATGATAGGAAACTGATTCATTCACTTACATTTCACTTGTTGGTGAATGAATCTACTAGGATGAGTAAAAATATTCCAAAATTACATCAAAGTCATGAAATTACATCAATTTACATCAATATTTACATGAAAAAATCAAACTAGCCAGAACTAGGTGAAAATCCAAGTTGCTGAGTGAAAAATAGGCCAAATTTCCCAATGCACCACGCCTGAAATATCTATACGTAGCACAACTTTGACGCTGATTGTGAGGGCCTTCCCGAAGTCAAAATCAAGTGCAGGATAGCTCGTTGGAAATCTCTACCTGTATAATTTCCAAACCAAGTGGAATTTCTAAATTTGGTTGCCATTTTCCCCTCCAAAAATCAAATCTCCCAACACTGCTTCCTGTGTGTCCAAAAAGTGGCAGAAAGGTCATTTTTGAGGTGTTTTTGACCCTTTAGGCAACCCAAAACTTGATAAAATTTTTAGGTAATGGGTAGGTGTGCATAAATTTTGATGAAAAATCTAGAAATGCAAAGTTTTCCTCCAAAATATCTGACAATTATAAGCGTGCGCCAAGTGGCGCTACGCGTCGGGCAGGAAAATCTGTGTTTAGGCCAAAAAATTCAAAATTGACAAAACTTTTCCCAATTTTCTTGAAATTTTGGCTGAATGTCCACCATCAAGCACTATGCTGGGCCAAGGAAGCTTTGGCCAAAATTTGGAGTCTACATGCCTTTTACAACGCTTTAGTGCCCTCCTTAGCCTTGCTTTTAGGATCTTGATCCTTTCTTTGCAAACATGATTTCGTGCCCAATAATGGTTCTTCATGTGCCTGACCATGTTCTTTTCCTTGTTTGCCTTCTATAGTAGCTTCTCAAGATGAATATTGACCCTCTCAAGCCAAGTCTCTCTATCAGCCTCAATCTCCCACTTAATTGGTGTCATCTCGGTTTGGCTTCTTCGGCTAGCTTGCCGGTTCTCACGAATGTTTTGCAGCTCCATGATTATTTGTTGAACCTCCAACTGTTTGTTCCGCTGATCTAAGTAATTTATGATCCATTGGGCTCTTTGCAATTTGACGGTCAATGTGTCTATCTCCGCCTTATGCTTCTGAATATTCTCTCTCAACTTTGAGCTTGGAGAGCTCAAATCCTCATCAATCAATATGAAATTAGTATCCTAGCCTCCTGAAGGTCCCTCATCCTGCATAGGCCTCTTAGCTATTTCCTGTACCTATGCTGCTGATGACAGAAACAACACCCCTTCCACCCCAGGTGGAGATAGTACTCGCCAGGCTGCTGCAAATAATACTCTCGTGCCTCTCTGATAAGTAACAAACACTGGAAAACTGATAGGCTCTGTCTCGTGACCTTCAGGCTGATGTGAAGGTTCACCTGCATCATGGACAACCTTCGGAGGAACCTGAGGAGTTGTGAAGAAATCAAGGGAAATGAAATCCTCCTATGAAGTACCCTGCAATCCAAGCTGATGTACAACCACGATCTTGATGAGTCCATAGTGATAAATACTATTGTATTTCTGCTCGGGAGTTTTGTTTTGCACAAGCATGGTCATTCTCTCGATATTCCAACACATGAAATAAAGAATGTTCATCATCCTCACTCTGGTGAAATGCATCAATAACCTGATGTGGTAGGCATAGAGGCGTAAAAACCGGCCCTCACAACTGAAATTTTTGATAATGAGTTTCATCAGAGGCGCATATGATTCCTTTAGGAACTAGAATGGAAACACCCTGCTGATTTTTCTCACAAAGCTAGGCCTAATGTATGGCTCATAATGCACACTATCCACTTGCTGTCTTTTTTTCCACTGTTCACCCTGTTATCACTTAGATTTTCCTTCAAGTTGTTGGAAGAGGAAAGGGGTCCGAGGTAACCAAAAACCAACCTTTAGATACATAATCTAGCCAATCTGTATCCAGAGAGGGCTCTCTCTATAAAATATAGCTTTGTTTTTAGAAGATATTAGGCTAGTTGTAAATTCCAGGGGTTTTGATTTTGTTTGAGTTGATGGAATTCTTTAGCTGAGATTAAGATCAGATAGTTTCAGTCCATTGGGCTATGGAGTCAAAGGATTGGCTGCACTGGCTTAGTTTTTTAAACAAAAGATGGTTTATCAGGGCAGGATAATCAAACTAGAAACAATTATAGATCTAAATTGAATGGAATGGAATTCAAACAAATGAAAGGCAATAAATAATCTTTCAACACATTCAAGAGAAGAGAAGTAAATTAATTATCAATAAAGAGTAGTTAAGTTTTCTTTACTAAATAACCAAAGATGTATGAACTAGAAAAACAGGAGCAATTAATAATTCGTTGTTTAAACCAATTTAGAAGAAAACATTTAGAATAATAACGACTGAAATCAAATTACACCTAAGTACTTTCTGATTTAATCCTTTTCGTTAAATATTAAGATAATGAAATACAGATGATATTGTAAACAAATATAAAAATTCAAAACATGAGATAGAAATGACTTATTGATCCTTCATTTGATGCATGAATCCTGAGAAAAGTCTTCCGCCTCAATTCCTTGTCCATTTTTGCCACGAAAATTTTCTCCAAAGCTCTTTATTCCAAAATGTTCAATGTTACATCAGAGTATAAGAATCCACCCTCAATAATCCGATTGAGGGCTTATTTATACAAAAAATCATACAAAATATCTCTTAACAAAACGAGATATAATCTAAGATGAATCACAAATAAGTTACAATAAAAATAGAGACAGATGGTCTCATAGATAAGAAAAAAAGTAACTAATGTTGTGTTGTTTCCTCCTTTTCAGAATGTGCTGGAGCCAGGACCTATATTTTAGCATCGTTGTCCTCTTCAATAATTTTGTTCTAACTGACTTGCTTCACTAATACTCTTTGTTCTTACTGATACACTTTAACTGAACTGATACTCTTTGACCTTTGTTTGTCCCTTTATGCTTTATACTGTAGTAAATAGGAAAAATTTCATACAAGGATAAATTTTACAAAAGTTCCAATAGATCTTCCCACCATTTATCTTCTGCTATCTTGGTCCATTGAAGCTTCCTTAATGTTTCATCAGCCTTGGTATATTTGAAGAAATTAGGTTGATTAGGAAAAAAATGTCTTACTTCATGTTCAGGATAAAACCAAGTCTCTAATCTGTCATAAAGATTCCTTCCTATAGGTAATGTTGCTTCTGATGAAATGGTTGAGGAACTGGCTTGATTGTGAGCATGTATTTCAAATTTCTTAACATAAGTTTCCAGGTCCATTATTTTATCTTCCAAAACCATAGGGTTGGGCAAGCCTTTATTCAATAAAACATTAAACCTTTCTCTGAAAGCAATGATTTCACTTTGCATGTCAAAACACCTTCGTTCTAAATTTTGCATAAGAGTTCTTTTAGTAAAAACTCTTTTTATCTCCAAGATTGTTGCAGTCCTGTCCTGAATACCCTGATCTGCAAGTTTTTGTCTGGTTTGGGTGTTTAGGAATTGTATGAGCTGATTGGCTTCCTCAGGCCTATTTCCTAATTCTACTCGTGTATTCTCAACTTCATCCAGAGCTACTTTGACCAAGTCATTCTGCTCGTATATTATCTAGATTGAAGACTAGATATCTTTTATTGACTGAATAATATCATCCCAAAGAATGTCATTTATTTCTCTTAAATTTTTCTCCAATGTAAGATCCCTTTCCAAAGCTTTAACTAATTTTTCCAACTTTTTAACTTCTCTTGTTTTGTCAGCAACAGTCATTTTTGAAAGATCATATTTCTGTTCCAAATTAATAAGCTGTAACTTTGTGCGCTGAAGTTCTGTTACTTGAAGTTTTAAGTAATTCATTGATTTTATTAGTTCTTCTGTACTCAAATTTGAAGTATTTACCTGTGATGGCTCTGTTGGCTGACCTATTGGTTGACTTGTTGTACCTGTGATAACCTCTGTTGTAGATACTGGAACACTGGACTGCTTGTCTTTTAAATCTTGTTCAAGCTCTTTTTCTATTTTAGTCAGTTTCTCATTCATTTTTAAGAGCAACTCCATCATTTCTTCTTCAGAATTTTTCTTTATTACTTCTTCAGTTTGAGGATGTCTAGAGGTTGGAAATTTCAACTGCTTTCTCAAAGCTGCAATATCATCATATTTTTTCTTGATTAGAGCTTCTATACCTTTGACATCCTTTGGATTGTGCCCCAAACTAATTATTATTTCTTCCAATGTTTTTATCATGTTGTCTTTGGCTTGAAAAGAATCCTTCTCAGGCTATAACTGTGTATTGGTGTTCTCCAAAGAATCCTGTAACCTGTGAATTGCCATTTCCTTATCAGTTAAAGTAGAATAAATCATTTCACCAGTCTGCTTATGTAACTCAATCTGATCTAAAGGATGGATATCCTTTGCTAGGACTTCAAAGTTTGTCCTAATATAATCAGCAACTGTTTGGGGTTGTTGCACCTTGGGTTTGAAATGGCTCATTATCATTTTGCCCTATTGGATGTCAAAAGATGACATCAATCTTTCTTGATTCTTTGGAGCCATTTTCAGATATTGATTATATACTTGAATTCTCAGTGGATCATTCCTAGCCTTGATATTTATAAATGTCTTCTTTATATATCCTGTATCTTTAACTGGTGTTTTCAAAGAAGATATTTCAACACTCTATTGCTTCTGTAGCTCTTTCCTTTGTGCGGTTGTGGATGCTTCACTGACTGTTCCTATTTTTTGACTGCCCAATTGTTCTAGTCCTTGACTATCAAGGATTTCATCAATAGATTCTACTTCTAGAGGTGTACTCAATTTCTGCCTCTTGGTTTGAGGCTGTTGTGAAGATCCAGTGAGAGGGGTAGCAGCTTCAGCTTCTCTCTTTTTTTCCCTTTTCCACATTTAATGGAGTCTGCAAAATTGACATTTCTACTGGATTGGTTTTAACGGAAGAAACCTGTACTTGATCCTATCCCTTGGAAGTTTGAGGTTGTTCTGTCATAGTGAATGTTTATTTAACTTGTGTGTCAACCTCTTTCTCTTTTCCCTTAGATGATACTGCAATGTTTTCTTGTAACTCCTGTTGAATAATCCCAGTTGAGGAAGGACCAACTTCTGATCTTGGTACCTATGCAAAAGTGTCTAGGTCAAGCATTTTTTCAAGATCTTTCATAACATTGTCTATATTGACCTGCTCAATATCTTGCTCTATCAATGTTCCTTCTATCCATTCATCTGTATTAGCATATTTTTCAATCTCTGGGATTCTTTGATGTATGCATGGTGCTAATTTATTCTTCATTCTTTTATCACAAATGAAGTTGAATGGGTCATAAGGCACCCAATAAAAACTATTTTGTAATCTGAGACGGTCTTCTAATATCTTTTCAACTTCTTCCCCTATATCTCTAGAGTTACAGATAAAGGGATCTAATTGAATTTTGATCCAAAGTTGAGCCTTCTTCTTTGCATTACAAAAATGAATTATATCAGAATTGTTCATCTGCATGAGATATTCTAAAGCAAATATTCTCATGGGGACATGTTTGGCAATTTGAATGGACATAATTCACATCCATAGATTCTGACTTCTGTGTGATTTTTGTATAAGTACCAATCACCAACTTTGTATTGTTTTGAAAGCTGTAAAGTTTTCTTGATTTCATTCCTGAGTCTTGGAGGAGAAACTCCTGTCAACAAGGTGGTTGTAGGGTGTATAAAAAGATCAATGAACTCACTATAGGAATAGGGAGAATCTTGAGAACTATGAGTGATGGCTGACCAAAAGATAACAGACCTAGGATTCCTTTGGGCATCAAGCTTTTTGATATAGAAAGGGAAATTTTCCGACTTGTAATAGAGCATGAGATGGTAAATGACAGAGGAATACTTGAACATTTTCTCATTTTCTAATCTCATGAATTGATCATGGATTTTATCTGCAATGTATGATGCAAAGTCATACCTGACAGGAGGAGGTTGTCCAAGGGTGAAAATAAACAATAATACTAGAGTTAAATGGTCCAAAAATTCACTGGTATTAAATCCCATTATAAAGGATATCATTTCCAAAACAAGCCTACCCTCCTCTGTGAAAAAAACATACCCATAAGGAGGAGGGCCTTTAGGCTGATGATCAGGCAGCATAAAGGTCTGGCAGATGTGGCTTAATTCTTCATGGGATAGTTTGGTGGATTTCTCAAGTAAATATCCCATGGATAGGGGAGTGAGGGCTTGATCAGGTTGAAAATGTAGCATCTCATTGATAGACTGAGCAGTAATCGGGAAAAGGACATCTTGATTTTGGGATAAGACTTCTCTTTGGTTAGGATCATAATTTGCATGGCAAAAATGGATTATTTCAGGGAAAATATGGATAGAGGGAAAAAGGTACCTGGGAAGATTATATTCCTATAACCCAATCATATCCAAGCCATTCAAATAATTGTCTCTGCAGCGGCAAAAAATTTGAAGAGGAATATCACTAAAAGCCAGGTCTTTAATTTGGAAATCCTTGTCGACTAATGATAAATAATCCAGGTCTCTGTGAGGGGCGTTTAATGGGGTGACATTTAAAGCCACAGGAAATTCCATTCTTGGTTCTTGTGGATTCAAAAATGAAAATTAGGCTTATGGTGAAAAATTGAGAAAAAATACAAGTTTCGATGGGAGAAACAGGTACAATTGTAGATTGGGAATTCAATTACAGTTCTTGAGATTAAGGAATGAACTAGAAATTAATTTTAACTATGTTTCAGTGAAAGGAAAAGGAAAGCCGAGTTTATTATAGAGTTCAGTGTGAATTTAGGGTAAATACCTATTTTTTCTTTTGGAGATAGCAGGTACTGGTTAAGGTGGATAATCTTCTGAGAGGTTTGACTGCAATTTTCTTCGACAGGATAAAGGTTGTTGGACTTCAAAAATTTGAAATTCGAAATTTCTGCATGGAGGGTGTATTCATTTTCTGCGCACAAAATAATGAAAAAGACGCGAATTTTTGTTTTATTGGCAATGTCAAATGGGGGGTGAATTTTTTATTATTTTAATAAATGACGTCATCCTGTACGAAAAATGAGTCACAGGAAAAGGTGGTAAGTGGTTTATTCTGCATCACTTTTGAGGGAAGGCGGCTTTGGGTGGAGAGGCAGTGAATCCATAGAACACACGACAGGTGGCCAAGGTACTATTTGAAAACCACTGCATTTCGCGCGTTAATGATCGGATCAGGGATGGCCAGCGGAATTAACGACAGTCGTCGATCTTGGAGCGGCCGATCGAATGGTGGATGGGACAGGGAGTTGATAGGATTTTAATGGTGCGGGCCCGACACGTTTTATTACGAATTAATCATTTCGGGAGCGTTCTGATTTGTGGGGATCGATTATTAACTAATCATAAGGATTAATTAATCCCTTGTATAGTGGATGGTCAGGGGTGAAAAATACATGCGGGGTGGGTTACTTTCGAAGTTTAGTTTAAATTAAACTTCATGTTCTAATTTTTTGTTTTAAACATATGAATCATACGTTTAAAATTTTTTTCATAGATTTTTTTTATTATATGATAAATAGACCAAAATGATTGACTTACCATAGGGGCGGGAATATTTATAATGATATATTTTAACCAAAGGGGTTATATAGTGGGTTTTTTATTTGAATCAGTGGGAAATAAACACTTTGGTTAAAATCTTAATACATGGGTTTTTTGGGATATTAGATAAAAGGAGTTATATATAATAGTATAAGGTTATTTCTATAAGGATCTAATATATAACATTAACGTTAATATGACAAAGGGACAAGGTAAACTTCAAAATACATTAATATAACTAAGAAAGTGAAGTTTTTAGAAGCAAATTGCATTATGATTACTTCATCACTTAAACTTAGGATAAAATGTGATTTTGAGGGCTTTTGTGAAATATCTCGTGATTTTCCTAAGTGAAATGGGATTTTACATAGGAAATTTCTTTTTGAAGTAAATGAGTGTGATGATGAATGATTTTAAGTACTTAGGCTTTTTCCAATTATCGGGCCGAGGGTCCGGTCCCTCCAAAAGTCAAGGAAATACCTTGAGCCCCTCTAATCTTCAAATACCTTAGCACTTAGGGGAAATTAGTGAAATCTTTAGGGAAAAATGAAGGAGAAGTTAATAATCTTGACTTTTCTTTGCCGTGAAATTTTCCAATGTAGTATATGCCTTTGTACTTGTGATGAAAGTAAAATTGAACACATTTAGAACCATCATTCATCACATGTAATTCTGCAACAACATCTACCTACCCTACCTACTTACTCTACCATTTTCTCTTCTTTATTAGGGTGCATTTAGACTGGAAAACCCTTATCAATCTTCTTTTTCTTTTACATGGAAAACCTATCTAAGTCTACACTTATTACATCCAAGGGCTCAAATTAAACTGTTGAGCACCTTTTATTAACTCTACCTATCTATTTATCTGCCAAGATTAAACTGTTTGGCTAGATATTTATTCTCTATTCTACAACATGAAATTAAAAAATGAATGAGTCAAGTTTAAATGGTTTGACTCTTCATAAATTGTGGCAAAAGTTTGACAAGTTGCACACAATTTTGTTTATTACATCAGAGAAAAAAGTAGTGGCATTTAGAGTTGCACACTTTCCTTGGCCTTTCTTTTGATGGGGTTCATTTTCTTTCACTATTTTGGCCAATTTTATTTTTTCACCCTTTGATTTTTCTTTTAGGGTATACCCTCTTTACATTTTTTAAAAATTTTTGATTTTTTGAATAATATGGAAAACCTTTGCAACAAAAAGGTATGAGTGTATTACAGAGTTCATCAAGTCAATCATGAAATATGACAACTATTGGTATAGGAGTCTAACACTGGCTCCACTTGGGGATGGCTTTTCCTGGTGAAAAGTAAAGAACAACAGGTCAGTTGGCCTCAAAATGATTTTGACTGAACCATGGAATCTTATTTTTTTTGTTGCTTTATTGTATGTATGACAGTAATAATTATGAAGCTTAGGGCCTTCTGCTCAGGCTTCAACTCCAGTAAGGTCACTATCCACTCAAAACCGATGCTTTTAGAAAGGATATATTATGTACATGTTAAAAAATCAGAACATCCTAGTAAATAGGATCAAAGTAGTGTTTTAGCATTCGACCATTGACTGGTCCTTCCTTAGCTTCTGTACCATCCAAATTCTTCAAAAAATATGTGTTATTTCCCTGTAAAGCATGAATGATGTAAGGTCCTTTCCATAAGAAATCAAATTTCCCATGTTTCCCTTTATCTTCCCTTCTGGAATCCCATCTTAAAACTTTGTCTCCCAGTTGAAAATCTTCTACTTTGGTCCTTTTGTCAAACATTTTCTTTAATTTTTCTTGCAAACTTGGGATCGTTGATACACTTCTTGTCTAGTCTGCTGCAAGTGAATTATTTGATTTATTCTTCTCTGAATATCATTTGGTTCTACTTGAGCCTCCTGAAGTAACTTCATTACAGGAATTCCCAAGGATGATGGAAATCTAGCCTCAATACCATAAAATAATTCATATGGACTGGTCCCAATTGATTTTTTGGTAGTAATTTTGTCTGCCCATAATGCATTGGTAAGTTTCTTATGCCAATTCTTCTTATTCTCTTCCAATAATTTTTTAATGATATTAATGAGGCTTTTATTGGAAGATTCAGCCAGTCCATTACCATAAGGATAATAGGCTGTAGAATGGCCTAAATTAATGTGATATTTATTGCAGAAACTAATCATTTCCTTAGACCTGAAAGCAGTAGCATTATGAGTTATAATTTTCTCAGGACAACCAAATCCTGAAAGTATATTGGTTTCTAAGAATCCTATAATTACAGCATCATTGGCTTGTCTGGATGGGATAGCTTCAATCCATTTAGTAAAGTAATCTGTGGTAGTGAGGATCCATATGTGTTGCCCAGAAGAAGGAGTATGGATTTCTCCAATAAAATCCAGGCCCCATTGTTGAAAGGGTTTCTCGATGGAAATTGGTTTTAATGGTAAAGGTAACAATTTTCTCTTGCCTTCAAAGATCTGACACTTATGGCAAGCAATTACAAATTTCTTAACATCTGAAAACAAGGTTGGCCAATAAAAACCATCCCTTAAGATCTTATCTGCAGTTGACTTCCAGTAGAGGTGTCCACCACAATCTCCTGCATGGAATTCATTGAGAACCTTGTCAGCTTCATCTTTTAATAAACAATTTAATAGAATTCCATCATGATTCTTCCAAAAAAGAGCATTATCTAAAATACAATACTTTAAAGATGTCATTTTCAAAAACCTTTGTTTCGTTCTGGATAACCTTGGAGGAGCTTGCAGGTTTAACAAAACATAAATGATATCAGCGTACCAAGGTCAGTCTAAAAAGGCCTGACTAATTTGTGGAGTTTCCATCTCCTGTTCATCATCCAATTCATTAATGTTAAGGGCTTGGCAATTTGTTTCAGTCATGAGTTGAGACAAACCTTGTCCTTTTATGAGTTTTGTAGGTCTTATTTCAATATCATATTCTAATATGGTATATATCCATTTACCTCTTTTGCCTTCAATACCATCTTGAGTTAAGATGTCTTTAACGACAACATTAGGTACATAAGCTATCACATGAGAATACAATATATAATCTCTGAAATCTTTAATTTCTTTCACAAGTGAAAATGCTTGTTTCTCCATGATATTGTATTTCAATGATGCAACTCTAAGTGCTTTACTAAAAAAGGCTATAGTTTTTTCACATCCTTGATCATCCTTTTGTAATAAAACTGCTACAACTGTATGTTCAGAAGCGAATGAAAAAATTATGAAATCTCTATCAAATTTTGGACTGGTAAGAACTGGTGTTCTGGTCAAAGCCATTTTGATTTCTTCAAATGATTTCTTGGCTTCTACTGTCCACTTAATACTCGAATCCTTTGTTAACATGTTAGTAAGCACTCTAAGTAATTCAGCGAAACTAGAAATGAATCTTCTCAAAAAATTGATTTTACCTATGAAAGCTTGAAGTTCTTTAATATTCTTGGGATGAGGTATCTGCAAAATGGCTTGTATTCTTTCAGGATCAATTCTAATGCCATATTTTGAAATGATATGACCTAGAAGTTTACCTTCTTCAAGACCAAACATTGACTTTTTAGGATTTAAAGAAATACCATATTTTCTGCATTTTATGAACACCTGTCTAAGATGATCCAAATGATGTTGATCTGTCTTGGAAAAAATAGTCAAATCATCCAAATATATGACTAGAAAATCATGAATTTCTTTGGCAAAGGCAATGTCCATTGCTCCTTGGAAGGTCGCTCCTGCATTTTTGAGTCCAAAAGGCATCTTAACATATTTGAATGTACCCCATGGGGTTGTAAAAGCTATTTTGTCTTGATCATCAGGATGAACCAGAATCTGGTTGTATCCTGAGAATCCATCCAGAAGAGAAATCCTTGAAGATCCTACTACCCTTTGTAAGACATGGTCCATTTTAGGCAAAGGATAGTTATATTTTAAAGAAACTTTGTTTAAATTTCTCAAATCGACACATAGTCTAATCTCTCCAGTCTTCTTCCTTGTTGGTATTAAATTAGAAACCCATTTAGAAAACTTAATAGGACCAATTATTCCTGCTTCATACATTCTTTTAATTTCTTTCTTAATTGAAGGTAGTAGCACAGGGCTGATTCTTCTAAGTTTTTGTTTTAATAGTTTTTGATCTGGTTTCAAAGGTATTGTATGTTGAATTATTGATGTATCATATGATTTAAGATCTTCATAACTCCAGGGAAAAACATCCTGGAATTATTTTAAAAGTTCAACATATTTAACCTTTTGATCCTCTGGCAGAGATTTAGATAACTTAACCATCTTGGGATTTCCTTCAGTTCCCAAATTGTATTCTTCAATATCAGCTTTTAATGATTCTGTTTTGGGTTTTAATGGAATGTCATTTGAGTCAAAAGGATCTTCTAAAGGAGTTAATCCTTTAGGTAAATGATTATCTTTCAGATTAATAATTTCAGATTCATCTTCTATAATCTCATCGAATTCCATTTGTTTCAAATCCTGCATATCTTTTTTAGTGAATTTGGTTGGGTGAAGCATGTGAATTGCAGTCTCTTCTAAAATATCCATTTCTTGTTCATCTATTTGATCAAATTCATTGATTATTGTGTCTTCATCTATTCTACAGTTAGAGAACTCATTTTCTAAGGTCAAAAAATTATTAATCTGATTATTATTTACAAACACTTGCGAATTCATAAGACTATCCGGTATAGCAGGTCTATGTCTAATCTCAGCTGTGAACTGATGACTAGGTCCAAAAGGTAATTTACAAGTGCTAGCGAACATTGCAAGACTGTGAGCATGTAAATTTTGTTTTCTAGGAATTTTGGTAAGCTGAGCTTGTAGAAAAGTATTGAGAATTTCCACAACTGTTCCTCTGTATTCTCTTAATCTGGGGTCTTTTGTTTAACATTCACCATTGATCTGTTGAATAATTATCTCAGAGTATCCTATAATTGATACTCTAATTGCTCCTAATTTTTTCACATGTTTAAGCCCTAGAAAAAGAGCGTCATATTCTGCCATATTATTAGTGCATCTAAAGTTCAATCTATAAGAATGGCCTTCAGCATGATCATTTTCAATATTATGTATCCAAATTCCAGCTCCAGCTCCTAAATTATTTACTGAACCATCAAATTCTAAATGCCAAATAATTTCATCTTCATAATCTTCGTCGACTGTTTTAACAACTTTCTTAACAGGGAGCTCTGGTTTTTCAGTTTTTCCTGGTATTTCTTGAATTTCTGATGTTTCTTTGTTTTCAGAAATTTCTTTGATTTGAATAGTAGATTTATTTGCAGTTTCTATTTCTGGTGCCTCTAGTTTAGTAGGAAGGTCAAATTCAGCATTATAAAGGATGAATGAGTCCATATCATAATGTACTGAGTAGACAGGGAAGTTGTCAGTCTTCTCCTGACTATTGACTAAATATTTCATCAAGGTCTCTCTTTATAGTCTTTTAGGTTGACCAAAAAATGAAATAGTAGCATATGACATATCTAATTGAAGAGATCCTCCGAGTTTGGCACCCCAGGATATGGACAACAACATACCATATTTGGGAGGAATATCTACTACTACTATATCCATCAGAATAGATTTCATAGGGTATTTCACCAAAGTAACACACAAATCTTTAATCAAACCTAAAAATCTTACCTGACTTGAATCAAAAGAAAAAATATCTTTATATGGTCTGGTAATGTCTAGATTTAATCTCTCCATCACAGCCTTAGGCATTAAATTGTGAGACGCTCCAGAATCAAGCATGGCGTTATGAAGTATTTTGTCATGTACATTCAAAATCACATAAAATGGAGGAGTTCCTCCACTTTCTGGTTTTCCATTTACTTCAGGGCCAAAAAGTAATTTGGTTTGATCATCAAAAACATTTACTGAATCATCCATTCTAGTAATGTTAAGGGATCTGCTGATTTGGCTTCTATAGACATCTTGTTTAGCTAATTCTGCCAATGGAACAATTATCTTTAATTTACCTATTTCAGCTTCTAGATTGAAAGATTTTTCTGTTTGAGCTCTAGTATTTTGAACAGTTGGATTTTCTATGTTTTTCGTGTCTTCAGTATTTTTCTCTTTTTCAGGTGCGGGATTATGAGTTGAAGGTGTTTCTGAATTAACTTATGTTGGTTCTTATACATTTCCTATAGGAGGAAAAGTATTGGAAAGTGGTTTATTATTTAGGTGATTATCAGACACATCTTCAAGTATTGGATTAGTGGGGTTATGACTTACTCTAGAAAGAATTTTTACAGGAGGAGTGTTAGTTTTACCTTTGATGTTTTGTTTTACATCTTTCTGTTTGCTATTTTTTGAGGAGGTAAATCCCCTCTGTGGACAGAGGCGATCCCTACTAGCCCAGCAGGGGTCTAGCAACAATCATAAAATGCTACAGTGCAAATTCCTAATTGCGAATAAATAAGCCAATGATGGAGGCCTACCTGGAGTCTAGTGCTATGATTCGTAGAAGAGACAGCGTTCCCGTTCCTCAGCCTCGATAGATCATGATCCCCACGATCTTTGTGAATGGACACCTGCACATGCAAGAAAAAACACGAATACAAGCATAAAATCTAGAATACGCAACTATATATCAGTCAGAAAGGATATAACTCATTATTAACATAAGTGCAAAACAGAGTGGAACCATAACCAGTAGTCATTCATTAATAAACAATCGAAAGAGAGTACAACCAATGTTTTGACGCCGTGGTCTACTTCGGATGGGTCCCCAGTCGTTCACGTCTCGCAAAGCTCACCAGGGAAAGGGAAAACATCTCTAGAGTCTCTCGACAATAGTATCCTTGCTTGAGTCAGCCTTAAGGGAAGAATGAGGGCTCTTACAGCACAAAGGCTCTTGGGAATTTGGAGATTCAAAGCTTAGGTAATTCAAGACTAGCTTGCAATGGCAATAAGCAAGCTTTTATAGATGGGGAAGGAGGGAGTTGGGATCCCTATTATTGTGGGATTGGCCCTATCATCAAGGAAGGTTCCATGAAAGGTGGCAAACCACTTCCCTTCCATGGAACTCCCGTAGCCAAACCTCCCAACTCAAGATAGGAAATGGTTTCTGAGTTTGTTGAAACACAACTTCCACCATATTTATTTAAAAAACACTCCTTAAATTGGCTGGCGTGACTGCTGCTCTGGGATAGAGCGCCAATTGGCGCAGCATCTTTGTAGGATTTTCCCCATTGGCGCGAGTGATGAACTGTCTGCCCACGCTAATGCAAAAGGAGATTTTTTCATCGTTTTTTGCAAGGAGATGTCTTTAGGGCAATTGAAGCTCATGCTTAGAGGAATGCATTGATGATGATTTCAAGGCATGACAATGTTCACAGGTCATAAAATGGGTCCTCCATTGTGCGGGACGAGGAATGGTAGGGACGGTGACAAATTACTATGTAACAGATGCCCCCTAAAGTATGAGGCCCGAGAGAGAGAGAGGGGTGAAATGCTTTATGAGAACATGTTCAACTGAAGCCCCACCGTCGGAAAACCTGCGCAGAAAAATACAACTGATATCTCAAGTACATGATGTATATGCGGTATGGGCGCAGCCATCAAAGCAGTAAAAGCATAATCCGGATCAGGTATGGGCGCGACATCAGCGAGGATCAAATAAATAGACTCGAGGTATGGTCGTAAGGTCGTAGCCATCCAATCAGTGAGTCATGCACATAATGATAATAATCCACAATTGCAGCCTGGATTACAACAGACACAATCCAGGGTCTTGCGCTCCATCTCGACCCAAACAAAGTACAAGTTCAAGCATGAAAATATGTGAGCTGAAGTCGAACATGCAAGAACATCGTCTGATTACCAGCCAATGATGAGAGATGTTAACAGACGCGAGAGGAACCACCAATAATGAAAATGGCCCTCAAGGTACTACAGGTACAATCTACGACGTGTGAATCAATGAGCTGGCATTGAACACCCATAGAATCACTCGATCGGAGGCCAATGATGAAAACCCCACGTCGAATGCGACGAACCTGCCATTGAGGCATGTAGGCTCCAAGGTACCATAAAGGAGTCTCTAGATCAGCTTCCTGGATAATGAGCTAAAGTCGATAGGAAGTGACCTTGATCGAAGGTGGGCCATAATGTTTCCCACATGATTGACACGAGACAGAGGAACATGATGTTTTTGTTGTGAATCAGGATTGTATGAGAATCAGAGGAAGGTTGATATTTGTAGAGGTCAACTTCTCTTGAACATATTGACGGCACGACAGTGGATTTGGCAGTATTTGACATCAAAATATCATAGGTCATGGTGACGAGGAAAAGAGCAGATGAGAGGTCAAAACGGATTATCCAAACCCATGGAGGAAAAGTGAAGAAACGAGATGAGATGTCCCCAACCCGACACGAATGCAGACAAGTGCCATGTTCAAGAGCGACATACTACTGACACGACAATGATATTGGTTCCATTTTTTCCCCCACCATTTCTGGCGAGTACCTCTTTATTTTTACATAAGCTTGAAGATGATACCATATGCTTGTCATATAAATTTGTCCTTCGGACGAATCCATCCTAGTACATTTTACGAGCCCTAGGAAGGAGAAACCCGAATAACATCATGATTGACAATTTTCAATGTCATTTAGGTTTAACGAGTCTGACAAAGGAAGAACTCAGCATCTTTTCATGTTTAGAGAGTTTGAAAAGATAGCAGAAAAGTAAACTCCAGAGGTCTCTTTTCGTAAATAGTTCCTCAGATCCAAAAAGGTAGAAAACTATGTCTGAGAAAACCTCCTAGTCGCGATAGGCTAGGGTATTCCTTTTTCATAATCAATCTATCCCAGCCCAAAAAATGGGTAAACGTACACTGGGTAGATGTCATTTCATGACCACTTTAATGAGATCTAAATGATAAGGAACTTGACAATATTTTCAATTTTCAAGAGTCAGAAAAGAGCTGAAAGATGACTCCTCTTGGAGGAACGAGTGGTATAAAGGGTAGCAACTGGTTCCGGTAATGGTGGAACTGCTCAAAACAAGTGAAGGTCAAGAGGCTGGCTAACAAGACCACTCATCGCAGCGGTTCCTCAGGAATGGGTGGAACAACTAAGTGAAGGCATATGATCGGCCAAGCAGATAGTGACGATGGAAAGGAAAACCAAGGCTCATCTGGCAACAACAGGCTGATAAAATGGCAATCACAAGAGGTAAAATGGGGATGGTTTCATTTTTATACAAGCTTGAAATCAGAAAACTCTACTTGAAGTTGGTTTCATTTTTACACAAGCTTGAAACAAAGATAAACTATGCTTGAAACCGGTTTCATTTTTACACAAGCTTGAAACAGAAACAAACTATGCTTGAAAAAGTAAGCATGCCCCCAGCATGTTGACTCAATTCGAGGTACATGCCCCCCAAGCTTCAGTCCATATGAAAGGCAGATGGAGTGAAGGTTCAAATTACGAGATCAAGAGAAAGACTCGACTGGGATTCTACAAGATCTAATCAAAGACTCGAATTGAACAGGAAAGTGTTTCATTGTTTTAACAAGGTTGACACATTAAAAGAACTATCCTCAAGACACCTTGTTTCATGGTTTAAGGAGCTTGACACAAGACAAGAAACTCTACTCCAAAAAACCCAGTTTCATTTGTTAAGGAGCTTGACACAGGAAAAGAACCATGCTCCGACGACCTTGTTTCATTTTTTAAGGAGCTTGACACAAGAAAATGAACTATGCTCCAAACAACCTCATCATAATGAACAAGAAGTCATCACTTCCAAGAGTTCCATTCCCGATGGAAGAAAAACATCTTGGAAGTCAGGAACCAATGCCCCCAGCACCTGATGTGCGACGACATCATCACTGAGCACAGGCATGGGGTAGGTAGCCACATAGTTGATCTGTGGTGGGGCAGATACAACGGGTGGATAAAAACTAGGAAGGGATGATGGCGGACTAGTTGCCACATCAGGACCAAAAAACAAAAGCTGATCAATGGTCACAATCCATCCTTCATGTGGAAAACAAACCACATGAAAGAGGGAGGAGACAAGCACTCCCATGGCATAGGTGTAATCGCGCCCCAAAGGTAGATTGAAATCCAAGGGGCCTAGAACAACCATCACGTCCATATGGATGGTTTTACCTCCCAAAGTAACAGGTAACCTTGGAAGGATCCCTAATGGTTGAGTCGTTCTTCTGTTAAAAGTCAATAGATTCTGCGTAACAGGCGCAAGCGGCGGTGAATCGAAAGCTTGCCAGGTAGTTGAGGATAGAATACTAACAGAGGCACCTTCATCTATAATGGTGCTGGGTACGACCAGACCAAGAGTCTGTACTGTGATCTCGAAAGGCACGTAAGATGAAAGGCAGAATCCTGCAAATCAACTCCAATAAAAGGAGGCGACCAGACTACTTGGAGGGGCTACCATCAAACTGATATGGTCTTCCCCTGGTGTTACAGAAGAAGAAGGAGCATCCTCTACGACCTCCATCTCGAAGGCGGGAGGGGTATCCTCCAGAGCCTCCATCGTGGGAGGCAGAGGAGTAGCTTCTCGAGGTACGTAGACCAGAGAATATTTCTCCAAGTCCAAAGAATCTGAAGAAACAAGAAGAACCTGAGGGGTATGAGGTCCACTCTCAACGGAAAATACCTGGCGCACCGTAGACGGGACCAGTTCAACCGATCCCACGACCTATGATTGGTCAGGGATGGATTCGTGAATTTGAATTTCTGGGGGAGTGGGATCAACCAAGGATGACTCTTGACCAATCGTAGGATCAGCTGGTGGAGGACTCAAAGACAACTTCTGGTAACCAGGCGGAAGGTGCGGTGTAGAAGGAGTTGCGTTGTCCAAGACTCGCTTGGCTTCATCCATATAAGGACAAAGGTGAATGGCATGGTACCCTTCACACAACTTATAGGGATTTGTAATCTTACCCTGCTTCTTAGGAGCCTTACCAGCAGCAGCTAAAGACGTTCCCCCAACCTGACTCCCGGAAGCCAAAGGCAATGGCGGACGACCATTGGACCATGCTTCGAGCACCTTGGGAATGCTAGGGTAGTCTCGAAGAAGATGGTCTCCCATGCACAACATGCAAGGGAACTTGACTTTCCATGGAGGGTTGGAAGGCTTATCAAGAGGAGACTTCTTAGGTGCAATAACCGCAGAGCTAGCCTCTCCTTTATCGGACTTCTTCTTCTTCTTCTTAGCCACCTGGTTACTCGAATCCAGGCTTTCACCAGGCGAAGTAGAAGAGGAGGACGCAGAAACAGGCGAAGAAGGGGAGGGGTCCACCTTGGAATCAACATGATGTTGTTCAGGTGGAGGAACTGATTGAACAGTAGCGGAGATATTTGGGACCACAGAGGTTGAAAACAACCAAAAAGGCAACCCAACAGTTAACCCAGGGAGGGACAACGTTGCCATGTAAGGAGCACCAACATTCCCAAAAGGAGGAAAATGACCAGGATTCCCTTCTGAGGGGATTCCTTGGTTGGTGAACTTTGGAAAGGTTGCCATTAGAAACGATCTTCAGAACAACACCCTAAGGAAACTAACTTTAACCAGGAATATTTCGTGGGCAGTTAATTTTTAAAACATTGAAAAAAAACTCTACCGTTTCATATTTTAAGAGTCAAGAAACAGGCAAAAGGTGACTCTATCACTTTTAGATTGGAAACAAGCGTGAAAGGACAAGCACTTGATGACCTTTTCAAATTTGAAGAGTCAGAAAAGATCGAACTGACTACTCAGGAATGCTAGGCAAAGGGTGTACCAAATAACCGTGAATTGCAATATACACCTTGGTTTCAAAAATGAAAGAGAAATCAACCAAGGACTTAACGTATGTGCAGGCAATCTCCCCGAATGCTGTGTCCGGTGTATCATGGGTATAAGGCGGCAGACTCGGCTTCCTATGGATAAAAGATAGCAACCTAGTGGGGTCTCCCTTTATAGACACGATGGTACGGGGAGCACAAGTCCGTACTAGTGCTGTCTAAAGCCAAGAGGCGAATGACAGCTACTATGTTTAACGACGCCGGAACACGTCTCTAGCCTAGACCTCTAAATATTTCGTTAATGTTTCAATGCTTCCTTAGGTAAATTGAGTAAATTTTATGTTTGATCTTCAATTATGTTTCGGTTTCAAGGCCCTACCGTATGTCATCTGATAATCTCCTAAATGCAGCTATATGAGAAAAGAAATCTTTCAATTCGATGAATGCTATCTAGTTAAGGGAAGAGATTCAAACAATGATGCAAAAAACAACAACACCGAAAACGAAACTTTTCCAAACTAGATGACTTTCACTATCCGAAAGTAATTTCAAACATTCAACGATGCGAATTATGCAATGTAATCTATGCAAAACCCTTTTCTCGAAAACTATGCAATTGTAATCTATGCACAATTTCTTTTTTCCTTTCAAATAATAAAAATGCACTCAAAGCGATTTTTAGTTTTCAATCATTAAACAATGTGATCTAAGTTCAATGATAAATCTCAAAAAATACTTTTCAATGCAATGTGATCTAATGCATCTTAACAAAAAGAACACTTTGAGACAAAAACTAAATAAACGCAAATCTTCTTAATGAAGGATGAAAGCAAAAGGGATGCAAACAAACACTAAGAATGCAATCGTTGTTTCAAAATACTTTGTGACAAAATCCCTCAAAAGTTGACAAGACATATGTGGTCAAACACAAAAAGGACTTCCGAAGCAAGAGATCAAAACAAGGCATTCATTCCCTCTTACATCAAACAATCATGGAAAGAAGACATTCCAAACAATGAGCAATGTAATCTATGCTCATATAGAGGAAATCCCAGAAGGGAAAGACACACTGGTGAAGGATTTAGGGAAAAAGTCTCAATTTTCATACATCCTGAAATTGGCACAACTTGTCCATTGACAAATAACGCCAATTGGCACCAATTGGCGTGACTTGATCACTGAAAACTAGCGCCAATGGAAAATTGGCGTGGGTTGCTAACTGAAAAGAAGTGCCAATGCCTAAAAAGGAAACAAACAAAGAATTTATCCCAACCAAGACCAGACTCACCACTTCAGGCAGAATCCAAAACAAACCCAGAAGCAAAGTACTGACCAAAAGAAGCTTCTGAACAAGGGTAAACCCTAGCACCTAAAGGAAATGGCACGACTGTCTGGCTGTAATCCGCGCCAGACAGGGAATGGCGTAAGTGATGAACTGGAAAACTGTGCCAACTGGCGCGACTGTCATGACTAAACTTGCGCCAATCAAGCCAACTATGAAAAGGTGAAAATTCGGAAAAGCAGAGGTCAGATCTGATCCTCTGGGGCTGAACCAAAAGCCAAAACACAAAAAGAGCCAGCCTAAAAGAGCCAACCAAGCAAGCAAGGCCAAGATATAATCAAAACGAGACAATAAACATGAGACAATCAAAACTAGACGAGTCCCCAGTGGAGTCGCCAAATTGTTGAGGAGGTAAATCCCCTCTGCGGACAGAGGCGATCCCTACTAGCCCAGCAGGGGTCTAGCAACAATCATCAAATGGTATAGCGCAATTTCCTAATTGCGAATAAATAAGCCAATGATGGAGGCCTACCTGGAGTCCAGTGCTATGATTCGTAGAAGAGACAACGTTCCCGTTCCTCAGCCTCGGTAGATCACGATCCCCACGATCTCCATGAATGGACACCTGCACATGCAAGAAACAACACGAATACAAGCATAAAATCCAGAATACGCAACTACATATCTGTCAAAAAGGATATAACTCATTATTAACATAAGTGAAAAACAGAGTGGAACCATAACCAGTAGTCATTCATTAATAAACAATCGAAAGAGAGCACAACTAATGTTCTGCCGCTGTGGTCTCCTTCGGATGGGTCCCCAGTCATTCACGTCTCGCAAAGCTCGCCAGGGAAAGGGAAAACCTCTCTAGAGTCTCTCGACGATAGTCTCCTTGCTTGAGTCGGCCTTAAGAGAAGAATGAGGGCTCTTACAGCACAAAGGCTCTTGGGAATTTGGAGATTCAAATCTTAGGCACTTCAAGACTAGCTTGCAATGGCAATGAACAAGCTTTTATATATGGGGAAGGAGGGAGTTTGGATCCCTATTATTGTGGGATTGGCCCTATCATCAAGCAAGGTTCCATGAAAGGTGGAAAACCACTTCCCTTCCATGGAACTCCCGTAGCCAAACCTCCCAACTCAAGATAGGAAATGGTTTCTGAGTTTGTTGAAGCACAAATTCCACCATCTTTATTTAAAAAATACTCCTTAAATTGGCTGGTGCGACTGCTGCTCTGGGACAGAGCGCCAGTTGGCGCGGCCTCTTTGTAGGATTTTCCCCATTGGCGTGAGTGATGAACTGTCTGCCCATGCCAATGCAAAAGGAGATGTTTTCATGGTTTTTTGCAAGGAGATGTCTTTAGGGCAATTGAGGCTCATGCTTAGAGGAATGCATTGATGATGATTTCAAGGCATGACAATGTTCACAGGTCACAAAATGGGTCCTCCATTGTGCGGGACGGGGAATGGTAGGGACGGTGACAAATTACTGTGTAACACTATTCTTTGGCACGTCAATCCATCTGCTTCTCAAATTGTATTTTTTATGAACTTCATAAATTGTTGAATCATATCCTTCTTTAAAATCAAAAGTTTCTCCTGAATGAGTTTGAAATGTTTCAAGAATGTGATTTTCTTGATCATATTGAGATAGGAAAACTTCTAGTTCACTCTTGTGTTCAGTCAAGTTATTTATTTCAACATCCTCAGTTGGTTCCTCAGAAGATGAACCTTCAACAAAATTTTCCTGGAATGGTGGCCTGATGTTTTGGTCAGGAACATTTTTCCCAGTATTTTGGTTTTGATTTCTTCTGAAGTTTGGGTTTCTAACAAAATTTTGACCATCGCCAGAAGACTTTATTTCGATTGTCTCTAATCTATCTCCCAGTATTTCCATCCCTTTAATAATTGCATCCAGCTTTCTTTCAAAAGCCGAAGGTTATTCGTTTATAGGCATCCTTCTTTCAGCTCTAGCTCTAGCTCGTTTTTCTATGAGGTTAGCTTCAACACTAACGACTATGCTTTGCATTTCTTCTAGAGTTTGGGGAGCTCTTTCCCTAAGTGAATATGCTATGTCAGAATCAAACCCATCAGGAAATTCAACCAGTACTGAATCTGGAGGGGGTCTAAGGTTTTGGGGAACAACATTGTAGTCTTCATTGAATCTAATGATATAATCTTTCACAGCTTCATTAGGTCCTCCTTTCAATTTTCCAAAGTTAGATAGGATTTGAAGAGGGTTTTTATTCTTCTCCCATCTATTTAAAAATGCCCTATACAGGGCTGGTAAGTCAGCAATATTGTTTGGAGCAAGTGCCCTAAACCATGTCCTGACTTCCCTAGTAAGACTCTCGACAAAAATTCTCATTCGAACATCATCAACATCTATTTCATAAAATTCAAAGTAATTAGTCATCCTTTTGGTATGTTGTTGAGCAGTGTAAGTACCAGAACCATCAAAAGGGGTGATTTTACTGTGATAGTCTTGGGGCAAAGCAGCAAGGTTGCCTGGTAATCTTAAAGGAGCATATCTGTTGGCCATTGGAAGGTGTAATGGAATAACATGTGATGATGGTTTGGAAGTAGTGGGTGGAGGAGTAGAAGGAGTGGCTTGTGTTTGAGAAGTTTGGGGAAAAGTAGACGAACTTGGGGAAGCTGCAGTAATTACAGAAGTGTTTGAAGTTTCTTCAAAGGTCTGCTCAGATTGAATGGAATTTTGTAAATGATTTTCAAGATGTGAAGTGATAAATTAAAATTTCAAATCTTCAAGAAATAATGGATCAGGAACAATATTGGACAACTCAGATTCAGAAAAATTTATGAATAGAGAAGTTTGAAAATGTTCATCAAATGGTTCGTCTTCAAGATATATAAACTTCACAGGACAAGAGTTTGATCTAACAAGAGGTTGAGAACTGCCAGAGCTTTCTTGACTCTCTTGTCTTCTCAGAATTCTGGGAATCAAATTTGGATTCTCAAATATCGGTGGTGGGTTAGGGTCAGGATTTTACCTGGTATAATGAGTCTTTTCTGAAGCCAGTTTTCTGGATGATTTATATTTTTGGTTTTTGTTTTTAAATAAAATGAAAGTACAACTTCGACAAACTCTTTAAGAAATTTAAGATTTTGGGTTAATGTTTTCTCAAAGATTTATTGAACTAGAGAAACTGATTGAATGTTTGAAACCAAAATTTAGTCTATAAACTAGACTAGAGATTGACTAAAGTAGCATTTATTTACTATGCAATTGCAGAGAAAAAATCATTTCAAAGGCTACTTGGCTAATCTTCAGACTCTTTCTGTAGTTTATAAATAAAACAATAGTAACAATAAAATGATTCAGGTCCCCAGTATGGTCGCCACTATGTTATCACTCAGATTTTCATTGAAGTTGTTGGAAGAGGAAAGGGGTCCGAGGTAACCAAAAACCAACCTTCAGATATAGAATCTAGCCAATCTGTATCTAGAGAGCGCTCTCTCTATAAAATATAGCTTTGTTTTTAGAAGATATTAGGCTAGTTGTAAAGTCTAGGGGTTTTGATTTTGTTTGAGTTGATGGAATTCTTTAGCTGAGATTAAGATCAAATTGTTTCAGTCCATTGGGCTATGGAGTCAAAGGATTGGCTGCACTGGCTTCGGTTTTTAAACAAAATATGGTTTATCAGGGCAAGATAATCAAACTAGAAACAATTATAGATCTAAAGTGAATGGAATGGAATTCAAACAGATGAAAGGCAATAAAGAATCTTTCAACACATTCAAGAGAAGAGAAGTAAATTGATTATCAATAAAGAGCAGTTATGTTTTCTTTACTAAATAACCAAAGATGTATGAACTAGATAAACAGGAGCAATTAAGAATTCACTATTTAAACCAGTTTAGAAGAAAACATTTAGAATAATAACGACTGAAATTAGATTACACCTAAGTACTTTCTGATTTAATCCTTTTCGTTAAATATTAAGATAATGAAATACAGATGATATTGTAAACAAATATAAAAATTAAAAACATGAGATAGAAATGACTTATTGATCCTTCATTTGAAGCATGAATCCTGAGAAAAGTCTTCTGCCTCAATTCCTTATCCAGTTTTGCAACGAAAAGTTTCTCTAAATATCTTTATTCCAAAATGTTCAATGTTACATCAGAGTATAAGAATCCATCCTCAATAATCCGATTGAGGGATTATTTATACAAAAAATCATACAAAATATCTCTTAAAAAAACAAGATATAATCTAAGATGAATCACAAATAGGTTACAATAAAAATAGAGACAGATGGTCTCATAGATAAGACAAAAAATAACTAATGTTGTGCTATTTCCTCCTTTTGAGAATGTGTTGGAGGCGGGACCTATATTTTAGCTCATCGTTGTCCTTTTCAGTAATTTTTTTCTAACTAACTTGCTTCACTAATATTCTTTGTTCTTACTGATACAATTTAACTGAAATGATACTTTTTTACCTTTGTTTGTCCCTTTATCCTTTATACTGTAGTAAATAGGAAAAATTTCATATAAAGATAAATTTTACAAAAGCTCCAATAGATCTTCCCACCATTTATCTTCTCCTATTTTGGTCCGTTGAAGCTTCCTTAATGTTTCATCAGCCTCGGTAGATCTGAAGAAATTAGGCTGATTAGGAAACAAATGTCTTACTTCATGTTCAAGATAAAACAAATTCTCTAATCTGTCATGAAGATTCATTCCTATAGGTAATGTTGCTTTTGATGAAATGGCTGAGGAACTGGCTTGATTGTGAGCATGTATGTCCAATTTCTTAACATCAGTTTCCAGTTCCATTATTTTATCTTCTGAAACCATACGAATGGGTAAGCATTTATTCAATAAAAGATTAAAACTTTCTCTGAAAGCAATGATTTCACTTTGCATGTCAAAACACCTTCGTTCTATATTTTGCATAAGAGTTATTTTAGTAAAAACTCTTTTTATCTCCAAGATTGTTGTAGTCCTGTTCTGAATACCCTGATCTGCAAGTTGCTGTGTGGTTTGGGTGTTTAGGAATTGTATGAGCTGATTGGCTTCCTTAGGCCTATTTCCTAATTCTGCTCGTGTATTCTCAACTTCATCCAGAGCTACTTTGACCAAGTCATTCTTCTCGTATATTATCTGGATTGAAGACCAAATATCTTTTATTGAATAAATAATATCATCCCAAAGAATGTCATTTATTTCTCTTAAAGGTTTCTCCAATTTGAGATCCCTTTCCAAAGATTTAACTAATTTTTTCAACTTTTTGACTTCTCTTGTTTTGTCAGCAACAGTCATTTTTGAAAGATCATATTTCTGTTCCAAATTAATAAGCTGTAACTTTATGCGCTGAAGTTATGTTACTTGAATTTTTAAGTCATTCATTGATTTTATTAGTTCTTCTGTACTCAAAGTTGAAGTATTTACCTGTGATGGCTCTGCTGGCTGACCTGTTGGTTGACTTGTTGTACCTGTGATAACCTCTATTGTAGATACTAGAACACTAGACTGCTTGTCTTTTAAAGCTTGTTCAAGCTCTTTTTCTGTTTCAGTCAGTTGCTCATTCATTTTTAAGAGCAACTCCTTCATTTCTTCTTCAAAATTTTTCTTTATTACTTCTTCAGTTTGAGGATGTCTGGAGGCTGGAAATTTCAACTGCTTTCTCAAAGCTGCAATGTCATCATCTTTTTTCTTGATTAGAGCTTCTATACCTTTGGCATCCTTTGGATTGTGTCCCAAACCAATTATTATTTCTTCCAATATTTTTATCATGTTGTCTTTGGCTCGAGAAGAAGCCTTCTCAAGCTGTAACTGTGTATCGGTGTTCTCCAAAGAATCCTGTAACCTGAGAGCTGCCATTGCCTTATGAGTTAAAGTAGAATAGATCATTTCACGAGTCTGCTTATGTAACTCAATCTGATCTAAACGATGGATATCCTTTGCTAGGACTTCAAATTTTTTCCTAATATAATCAACAATTGTTTGGGGTTGTTGCACCTTGGGTTTGAAATGGCTTATTATCATTTTTCCCTGTTGGATGTCAAAAGATGACATCAATATTTCTTGATTCTTTGGAGCCATTTTCAGATATTGATTATATACTTGAATTCTCAGTGGATCATTCTTGGCCTTGATATTGATAAATCTCTTCTTTATATCTCCTGTATCTTTAACTGGTGTTTTCAAAGAAGATATTTCAACACTCTGTTGCTTCTGTAGCTCTTTCCTTTGTGAGGTTGTGGATGCTTCACTGACTGTTCCTATTTGTTGACTGCCCAATTTTTCTGGTCCTTGACTATCAAGGATTTCATCAATAGATTCTACTTCTGGAGGAATATTCAATTTCTATCTCTTGGTTTGAGGCTGTTCTAAAGATCCAGTGAGAGGGGTAGCAACTTCAGTTTCTCTCTTTTTTCCCTTTTCCACATTTAATGGAGTCTACAAAATTGAAATTTCTACTGGATTGGTTTGAATGGAAGAAACCTGCACTTGATCCTGTCCCTTGGAAGTTTGAGGTTGTTCTGTCATAGTGAATGTTTCTTTAACTTCTGTATCAAACTCTTTCTCTTTTCCCTTAGATGATACTGCACTGTTTTCTTGTAACTCCTACTGAATAATCCCAGCTGAGGAAGGACCAACTTCTGATCTTGGTACTTGTGAAAAATATTCTAGGTCAAGCATTTTTTCAAGATCTTTCATAACATTGTCTATATTGACCTGCTCAATATCCTACTCTATCAATGTTCCTTCTATCCATTCATCTGTATTAGCATATTTTTCAATCTCTAGGATTCTTTGATGTATGTATGGTGTTGATTTATTCTTCATTATTTTATCACAAATGAAGTTGAATGGGTCATAAGGCACCCAGTAAAAACTCTTTTGTAATCTGAGATGGTCTTCTAATATGTTTTCAGCTTCTTCCCCTGCATCTCTAGAGTTACAGATAAAGGGACCTAATTGAATTTTGATCTGAAGTTGAACCTTCTTCTTTGCATTACAAAAATGAATTATATTAGAATTGTTCATCTTCCTGAAATATTCTAAAGCAAAGATTCTCATGGGGATATATTTTGGCAATTTGAATGGACATAATTCACATCCATAGATTCTGACTTCTGTGTGATTTTGGTATAAGTACCAATCACCAACTTTGTATTGTTTTGAAAGCTATAAAGTTTTCTTGATTTCATTCCTGAGTCTTGGAGGAGAAACTCCTGTCAAAAAGGTGGTTGCAGGGTGTATAAAAATATCAATGAACTCATTATAGGAATAGGGATAATCTTGAGAACTATGACTGATGGCTGACCAAAAGATAACAGACCTAGGATTCGCTTGGGCATCAAGATTTTTGATATAGAAAGGGAAATTTTCCGACTGGTAATAGAGCACGAGATGGTAAATGACAGAGGAATACTTGAACACTTTCTCATTTTCTAATCTCATGAATTGATCATGGATTTTATCTGCAATGTATGATGCAAAGTCATACTTGACAGCAGGAGGCTGTCTAGGGGTGAAAATAGACAATAATACTGGAGTTAAATGGTCCACAAATTCACTGGTATTAAAGCCCATTATAAAGGATATCATTTCCAAAACAATTCTACCCTCCTCTGTGAAAAAAGCATACCCATAAGGAGGAGGGCCTTTAGGCTGATGATCAGGTAGCACAAAGGTCTGGCAGATGTGGCTTAATTCTTCATGGGATAGTTTGGCAGATTTCTCAAGTAAATCTCCCATGGATAGGGGAGTGAGGGCTTGATAAGGTTGAAAATGTAGCATCTCATTGATAGATTGAGTAGTAATTGGGAAAATGACATCTTGATTTGGGGATAAGACTTCTCTTATGTTAGGATCATAATTTGCATGGCAAAAATGGATTATTTCAGGGAAAATATAGACAGAGGGGAAAATGTACATGGGAAGATTAGATTCCCATAACCCAATCATATCCAAGCCATTCAAATAATTGTCTCTACAGCGACAAAAAATTAAAAGAGGACTATCACTAAAAGCCAGGTCTTTAATTTGGAAATCCTTGTCGACTAATGATAAATAATCCAGGTCTCTATGAGGGGCGTTTAATGGGGTGACATTTAAAGCTACAGGAACTTCCATTCTTGGTTCTTGTGGATTCAAAAATGGAAATTCGGCTTATGGTGAAAAATTGAGCAAAATTACAGGTTTCGATGGGAGAAACAGGTACAATTGCAGATTGGGAATTCAATTACAGTTCTCAAGATTAAGGAATGAACTAGAAATTAATTTTAACGTTGTTTCAGTGAAAGGAAAAGGAAAGCCGAGTTTCTTACAGAGTTCAGTGCGAATTTAGGGTAAATACCTGTTTTTCTTTTGGAGATAACATGTACTGGTTAAGGTGGATAATCTTCTGAGAGGCTTGACTGCAATTTTCTTCGACAGGATAAAGGTTGGCAGACTTCAAAAATTTGAAATTCGAAGTTTCTGTATGGAGGGTGTATTCGTTTTCTGTGTAAAAAATAATGAAAAAGACGCAAATTTTTGTTTTATTGGAAAAGTCAAATGGGGGGTGAATTTTTTATTATTTTAATAAATGACGTCATCCTGTACGATAGATGAGTGATAGGAAAAGGTGGTAAGTGGTTTATTCCGCACCACTTTTGAGGGAAGGCAGTTTTGGGCGCAGAGGCAGAAAATCCATAGAACACACGACACGTGGCCAAGGTATTATTTGAAAACCACTGGCATTTCACGCATTATTGCTCGGATCGGGGATGGCCAGCAGAATTAACGACAGCCGTCGATCTTGGAGTAGTCGATCAAACGGTGGACGGGACAGGGAGTTGATAGGATTTTAATGGTGCGGGTCTGACGCGTTTTATTATGAATTAATCATTTAGGGAGCGTTCTGATTAGCGGGGATCGGTTATTAACTAATCATAAGGATTAATTAATCCCTTGTATAGTGGATGGTCGGGGGTGAAAAATACATGCGGGATGGGTTACTTTCGAAGTTTAGTTTAAATTAAACTTCGGGTTCTAATTTTTTGTTTTAAACATATGAATCATGCGTTTAAAAGTTTTTTCATAGATTTTTTTTATTATATGATAAATAGACCAGCATGATTGACTTACCATAGGGGTGGGAATATTTATAATGATATATTTTAACCAAAGGGGTTATATAGTGGGTTTTTTATTTGAATGAGTGGGAAATAAATACTTTGGTTAAAATCTTAATACATGGGTTTTTTGGGATATTAGATAAAAGGAGTTATATATAATAGGATAAGGTTATTTTTATAAGGATCTAATATATAAAACTAATGTTAATATGACAAAGGGACAAGGTAAACTTCAAAATACATTAATATAACTAAGAAAGTGAAGTTTTTAGAAGCAAATTGCATTATGATTACTTCATCACTTAAACTTAGGATAAAATGTGATTTTGAGGGCCTTTGTGAAATATCTCGTGTTTTTCCTAAGTGAAATGGGATTTTACTTAGGAAAGAATTTTTTGAAGTAAATGAGTGTGATGATGAATGATTTTAAGTACTTAGGTTTTTTCCAATTATTGGGCCGAGGGTCTGGTCGCTCCAAAAGTCAAGGAAATGCCTTGAGCCCTTCTAATATTCAAATACCTTAGCACTTAGGGGAAATTAGTGAAATCTTTAGGGAAAAATGAAGGGGAAGTTAATAATCTTGACTTTGATTTGCTGTGAACTTTTCCAATGTAGTATCTTCCTTTGCACTTGTGATGAAAGTAAAATTGAACACATTTAGAACCATCATTCATCACATGTAATTCTGCAACAACATCTACCTACCCTACCTACTTACTCTACCATTTTCTCTTCTTTATTAGGGTGCATTTAGACTGGCAAACCCTTATCAATCTTCTTTTTCTTTTACATAGCAAACCTATCTAAGTCTACACTTATTACATCCAAGGGCTCAGATTAAAGTGTTGAGCACCTTTTCTAAACTCTACCTATTCTACAACATGAAATTGAAAAATGAATGAGTCAAGTTTAAATGGTTTGACTCTTCATAAATTGTGGCAAAAGTTTGACAAGCTGCACACAATTTTGTTTATTACATTAGAGAAAAAAGTAGTGGAATTTAGAGTTGCACACTTTCCTTGGCCTTTGTTTTGATGGGGTTCATTTTCTTTCACTTTTTTGGCCAATTTTATTTTTTCACCCTTTGATTTTTCTTATAGGGTATACCCTCTTTACACTTTTTAGAATTTTTTGATTTTTTGAATAATATGGAAAACCTTTGCAACAAAAAGGTATGAACATATTACAGAGTTCATCAAGTCAATCATGAAATATGACACCTATTGGTATAGGAGTCTAACACACCCACATTCGGTATTTTGGTTGCTTGAGAGATGGTTTCACGTGTCAAAGTGAAATTTAGACCAGCAAGAGTTACCTGACCATCATGTAAATGCAATACGAACAAACGAGCCAACTCCTGGTGATGATGAATCCTGTCAATCATCTCACAATACTGATAGCATGACTGCTCTCGAAAACATGCCATGGCAAGTGGGCAAGCCTGCAATTGATTCAATGAGGTGGGCTCTTCTCTCACATGTCTACACCTTTACAAGGCCTTCTAGGTGCATGTAGCTCAGTGGTAGAATCACTATATCTGTCATATGATGTATCAATGTCTGTCTCCGTGATGTCCATGCAAGGTGTATATTGGCTTATATGAGATGAAAATGAGAATTTGGTGCTTTTGTTTTAGTTTCCAAATATATGTCAAAGGGAAGGTACTAGAGGAGAAATAGGACAGTAGGAACAATGGAATTTAATTAAGTGATAATTTGAAGTGTAAGGACAACCAATTGACTGTTTGGGAAAATTGGGGTTTGGGAATTTTTTTTACAAATGAGATGGGAATGGGAGAGTGATAGGAAATGAAATGATTTAGGGATAGGGAAATGGGGCTTAGAAATGAGTGACCTTTATAGGTGTAGGGAGACGGGAAAAGTACTACAATGATATTATAATAGTGAGAGGGAGGAATAATCAGTGAGGAATGAACAAGTTTGGCACCACAAAATTATTTTAAAACACCAACTTCAAACCCTAAGAGAGAACATCAACAAGATGATAGGGTTTGGCCTTTGTGTATTCAAATTCTAAAAACCAATCACATAGCCAACAACAAGCATGAGTTATGGGACATGAAAGATTGCATGAACTTACTTGGAGCGAAGGAGACTGATTCAATTTGGATTTTTGTGAAGCAAATGACAAAATTTTGGTTGTTTGCCTTGTGTGCCGCGACAGTGGCCCAGTGTGATACGACTGTTGTATGCACCATGCCAGTTCAAAAATGCATAGTGGTGAGCGGCCTTAAGCGCCACGCTCAACCAGTGTGTCGCGCCCAATGCCCAATGCGTCACGACAATAAACTTCACCCACAGTCCGCCCTTCAAACACTGTTTCGCCCTCCACGATTTGTGTTTGCCTCTTTGATGAATTTGGAATGAAAATGAAGTTTTTCATTTGGAAAGATCTTATATATACAAAGGATTTTTATTTTTTATTTTAAAAATGGACTTTGTAAAGTTTGAAAACTTTGGCACTTTTCACATAAACTTTGTTTTTGTTTCCTTTGTACTTTTTGATTTTTGGCTTGAATGATGAATCTCTTGTTTGTATTTGTAGCGATAGTTGGCATAAGGTTTTGGAAAAGGAAACCAGGGCTACACCTGAAGAAATTTACAACTGAAAAAAATTTTAAAATTACATTGCATTTATTACAAACGGATAAAATAGACAATTTTTCTTCAAAACAGAGTTTTGAAGAAAAATCATTATCAAACATTATGATGATGAAATTTTTGCAGTGAAACCTTATTTGAATCTTTCTCATGTGCCTGCTGACATTATTAGACATTTTTAGAACTAAATTAATGAAACCCTAGACCTAATGAGACTAAAAACCCTAAAATGACTTTTTGTTGACGAGGAGACCAAAAATGACTGTAAATGATTGTAAATGATTTTAATGAACAAACACGGACCAGCAGGTACATGACATGAGGGATATGAGTGACAAGACCCTATCATCAGATGATCCTTGCTCCTAATGGAATGCAACTAACTGAACTGAATGAGACACCTAAAATGAAATGCAACAAGAGAAATTTGATCTCTGACGAAGGGATGAAGATACCAACTCTAAACCTGCCCGACACGTGGCCTCAAGAAATAGCTTATATGACGCGACCTTTGGGATTTTAACCTTTGTGATGAAAGTTACATGATATGAGATACTGGTCGTTAGATCTGGGATCTCAGATCTGACGGCAGAGAGCGAGCGTGAATTTGGGAAGATGCACGGTGGAAAGAGAATGGGCAGTTTCAATCTAGGCAGTTGGATCAAGGATTGGACGGCTGAGATCAAATCTTAAAGAAGGAAGGACCCACGGGAGGTAGGATATCAGGATTAGTATGAGCTTTTGGATGTAGAAGATCAATGGCCAGGATCAAATCTGTGTTTAAAATGAATTAATACACAGGCAGAGAAAGGGTGAACGAAGACCATTGATCTACAGAGATCAATGGCTATGATTGGCCAAAAACATTATGAGTCGGGCTGCATGCTTCAATCCAAATTCAGGAGGTGTGATCTGGACCGTCCGATTCGGACACGTGGACAGTCCAGATGAAATCGGAGGTATCGGCATTAGCGGGGCAAAGAACATGGAGGCGTCGAAGCGATTGAGCGCTGGCCATTGATCTGAGGATCAGATCAATGGTTATGAGTTAATCGGAGGATTTTGAAGGTAGAGGAAGGATAATAATTAGAGAAAATGTGGGCCATTGGATCTAGGAAAGTGGGGAGGAGATCAACAGTTCACGATAGATTGGGGAATGGCCAATCGAAGGGGACACAAAAATGAGCCCAATAAAACTTGCGATGCGATGCTGCGTGGGCCGTTTGATCAACTTTTAGATCAACAACAGAGATTATCTTAAGACACGCACCAGCGGAAAAACCTTTAATGCATATGAAAAACCCAAATTTTAATAAATACAAAGGTTTTGGCTATTGGGGCGGTTATATTATAAAGTGGCATGGTGCCCGTCTACTGGGCCTTTGATTATATGGAATGCGAAGGCCCGGGGCTTATATGATAAAGGGCCAATCACAATTGAAAGGTCGGGCTTGGTATTTCAATATACCCATTTACAATTTGCGATGCAATTAGCGCTTCAGGACCTTTAACTCTTGGTCCTAGGAACAAGTTATGGGGAGTAAAGCGGGGGGGGGGGGGGCGGGGGGCGGATTTTATACAATGGGCTTCAATCGCATCAGAACTTTTGATGCGGGCTTTCAATCTACCCAGTTTTCATTAAAATTCATTTTATGGGCATGATTATACCAGAACCTAGGAAAAATTTGGTTTATCGATTTACAAAGGAAAATATTAATCAGAGATGGAAATTTATAATGTTTTTGCGCCCGATTGCAGGTGAAAAGGTTATATGAAGCGGCTATAGGATCAGGAGTTATGTAATAAAAGGCTTAATCACATTGGAGGTTTTGACATGGCACAAATACTTGTGCGCTCCGATTTTTCCGATGTGATAAGCATTGAAAGGGCTTAGTGCTCGATTGTAGTGCTAGGGCATGTGGTGGGGAAGTGATTTAGGATTTAGCCCAAAGGGGCTCAAACACTTAGTGAAAAAACTTATTTTTTATGAAATTTTCAGAGTTTTGTAATGGATTTGGGGGTTTCGACAGAGTTAAAAAGGAGTTTTAAACACTGTAGAGAGGATTTTATGATGGGGAAAAGGGGAAAAAATGGAAAAATAGAGGAATTCCATGGGAAATAAAGGGGAAAGAAATGAGGTTAGTGTTGAGCCCTAGAATTGCCTTCTCTTTTACAAACCTTCACTTCATTTCATCATTCTTTTATCACTTCATAAGCCTAAAATCAATGAAGAATAATTAGGATTGATTAAAGGTTACATGCAATTGATTAACATATTTTATTTTCATGATTTTTGCTATTTTAATAATTTTCTGCAAAATAGCTACAGAATACAGGTGTTCCATAGTTGATCACGCGTTTTGCAGCTTTTTTCATGTTTAAATGGGTTACAGGTGTCGTATAAAAGAAAAGCGCATATGGGCGAATTCCAGACTTCATCCACATCATTCCTTGCTCCCTACAAAGTTTGAGTACAATTCTACAGGTGGTTATGCACGTGGGAAACCAAAACCAAGAGGTACACTTCTACCGGGACACAAACTCTACAGTTGTCTGCAGCAAAGTACGAAACCTTCAATAAGAGTTTTAATTTGATTAGGAATGGGAAAGACACTTATCCTTGTTTTTCTCAAGAAATAGTTATGTAATTTCATTATAAGTATGACTTGGGAGACCGAGAAATGCTGGTTGGATTTTGTGTTTTACTGCTAGATTTCAGAAGTACAAAAACACTCTGTTTTGAAGAAATTTCTCTTTTAATGCAAGAAGTATCATTTCCTTGAAAGCGTTGAGTCAATATTGAAGTAGATTTCATGCTACTCCGGTGGTAGAGGGCCCCTGCCTCCTGAGCAGCCTTGTTTATACAGTTTAGATAAGTATCTTAGTCTCGTTTTGATTTCTAGCTTAGACAAGTTTCTGAAGTTTATGTTCATAGTTGATTTCATTAATCATCACAGTTATACTTACTCTAATAAACTCTTCCAAAATATCATTACAATGAATAAGGCATAGCTATGGTGTTGTAGATTTTAGTTGCATTTCCTTTCATTAATGATCACAGTTAGACTTACTCTAATAAACTCTTCCAAAATATCATTATGATGAATAAGTCATAGCTGTGGCATTGTAGGTTTTAGTTGCTTGTCTATACTTAGTGTCATAGCCAGTCTTACTCAAACAAACTCTTCCAAAACATCATGAACAATGAATAAGAAACAACTGTGGTGACTTAGATTTTAGTTGTATTTGCTTTCAGTCTTACATTTATGTTCAACTACATCGAATAATACAGCCATAATTTTTTGACAAACTCTTCCAAAATATCATTCCTATTGACGAGATGGACTGTAGAATTCCATAGACTAGTTACATGTTAATTTAGTTACAACACTCCAGAGGTAGATTGCATTTAGTTCGGCTCTGTCATTTCATTTCCAGTTTGATAGTGGCATTGTAATTTAACACTGTTCACTGTACTTCAAGTAGACTAGTGGCACTCTAGTTTAGTCTTAACTCACTGTATTAGCACTCCAGTTTATTTGTCATCCATTGCATTTTTAAATTGTAGTAGTTGTTAAATTTAAATACCACGGTCTTCATTATTTACAAAACTTCTTTTGTTCCAAACTCATATTAATACATAATCACTTGGATAGAAGTTAGTATGAGTCTAAGACCTAGAGTATTTTGCAACCTTTTTACCATTTCAAAAACAAGCCTTTTCTCAAAGACCATTCTAAAAAGGAAATCTATAACTTCTGAGTGAGGCCTAGTGGTGTTAAATTGAGTTGCAGAACATAATTAGAAGCTATTTTAGAGTAGAAATCTTATTATGCTACAAATGTTCTTTTCAAAATATATTCCAATAAACCTTTAATCATGGATGAGATGTTGTAACATTGTAAGTTGATTGTTGATTCTTTAGTTAGGAGAACTTCATTTACACGTAACTTGTCCATTTCCCAAGCTCTTCCAACACATCTTTAATGAATGAATTGGATAAAGTTTAAGCTCATGTTGTGATTTATTTCCTTGAAGTCATTATCAAAATTTGCATCTGTTGTTTTCTAGCCATATTTTAGGCTTTGTTTTGTTTTAGTATTTGCATTTGTTGTTTTTCATCCATAGTTTAGGCCAATAGCTTCTTTTCACCAGCATTTAGTTGCTTCCCTTTTCAAACATAAAACCATAAAACCAAAAACATCCGAAAACACTAAACACAATGTAGTGAGAAACAAATACCTAGGCACATATAGTGCACCACACTTCAGTAGTTTACCAACCCTAGTTGACAATTAATGAACTCAATTTAGGAACACAAGGTTGAGCACAAACATTTTGGCGCCGTTGTCGGGGAAGTGTAACTAGGTATCTTGATTTCCTACATCCAAAAAAAAAAAAAAAAGCAAAATAACAAAAAATTCAATCACTTACCACACCCACTATATCACGTGGTGCAGTAAGAGCCACACATCCACATCATGAATTTATATTTTTGCAAGAAGAAGAAGAGGTGAAAAAGTAGGTTGAAGAAATGGATGGAGATGATGACAATGAGCAAGATCCTTTTGGATTTCCCATTCAAAAAACTGATATCAACATTCAAATGAAGAAAATCCATCCATCTGTACTTCCTAAATTCAAAGGTATGAGATCAGAAGACCCGAAAACCTTTCTTTTTGAATTTGAAATAATTTGTAGATCTTATGGCTACTCATTGCACATGCAAAAATTGAATTTGTTTCCAGCAACATTGAAGGATAGAGCTCTTAGATGGTTCATGACTTTAGGAACAAATTCTATAGGGACATGGGATGATATTAAAAGAGTATTTTTGGAAAAATATAAAGGCTATTGCATGCACCATGACATTAGAAATGAAGTCTTTAAGATGAACCAAAAAGAGGATGAAAGCCTAGAAGATTTAGTGGAGAGATTTACTTATAATATCAAAATATCTAGATTTCATAATTTAGGATCAGATGCATTAAAAACTCTCCTACTAAATGCTATAAAGGATGAATGGATTGATCTTCTTAATCTTGTGGGAAAAGGAGATATCTGTCAATTTTCATTTCAAGAAATTTATGAAATATGCAAGAACATATCAAGAGGAAAATCAAAGTGTGTAAGATCCCCTCAAGATCCATTTATGGCAAGAGTAAGTAAGTCAGCATCAAGATTGGTAAGTCAAACTGAACCTAAAAATTTGGTAAACATTCTTGGTAATTTAAATGAACAAACTGACATGCTAAGAATGCAAAACAAGCAAAAGGTTGCTTCATTTATATTTTTCCCTAAATGTAGAAAGAAACATGCTTTGCATAAATGTCCACTTGATAACATTAAAATGTGTAAAATTTGTGCAGGATCACATACTATTAAAGATTGCCCATCATTACCAGGGTTGAAGGAAATTTACCAGAAGGATAATGGAGCAAATCAAGCACAAGAGAAACTTTGTTATGTAGCTCCAAGAGGACTATGGCAGCCTCATCAGCCCAATATGATGCAATATCCTTACGCACAGTATCAAGGTTATGCACAACAATCTAAAGGTAATTGGAAAACACCCTTGCCTTGGCAACCTTGGGCATCTCAATCCCAACCTCAAAACCAACCTTGGAAACCTTGGCCATCTCAATCTGAACCTCAAAACCAATCTTGGCAACAAAGTTGGCAAAGGCCCTATAAAGGAAATCCACTATATCCTCAATATTTCCCTCTCTATCCTCAATACCATCATCAATGTTATTCATACCATTTGCCTCCACCACAACATCAAAATCACCCTCATTTGACCTCAATTCAACCTTTCCCATTATCATCCACACAAGCACCCCAAAAATTCATTCCCACTCCACTGCCTCCACAACCATTTCATATCCCCAACAATAAAACACCTCAATCAACTTACAATTTTGAGGTATTGAAAAATAATTCACCAGCTATCACTGAAGAACAACAACTAGAAGAAGAAGACTCAGATAAGGTCCAAGAATCATGGATGTCTATTGATAAAGAGAAGTTATTGGAACTAGAGATTGAAAATTCTCATGCATGCCTATCACCAGATTCTATGAATGAAGATCATATCTCCAAAGACTTGCATTTCATGATAGAGAAAAGACAAGGAAGGCAAGATTACATTGAATATTGGTTCAAGTCATTCATTGGATTCCCTTGCTCAATTATTCAATATCTTCTGACATCATCTAAATCAAGATATTTGGCATCTCATATACTGGTACATATTAAAGAGTATCTATCAAACCTGCATATGATTTTATCTATCATCTTGTTATAGACATGGTTCCATTGGAAGTATTCATATACTTGAACAAGATTTTCTTTTTCAAGTAGAGTAGGACATAAAAAAAAAAAAAAGTAAAGAGAAAAATAAGTCCTATTGTGAAAACCAGCTTGATGGCACAATTGGACATCAGAATTGCTTGAAAACCAGGCAATTGGCGAGAAAAGTTCACAATAAGTTCTGCAATTTCATGATGGTTTCAATCTTTCATGGTTCTTCAAATCATTTTTGGTTCTATGCTCGAGTTGGATGATGTGGAATTCCTTAAGGTCCACCTTCCAAGATATCTTGTCCCATCGACCTCAACACTTTATCTGGGATCAAGATTAGAGATTATTTGGAGTGCCTTGGAGCTTGCATTCATCAATGGCAAGCCTCCTCATTGATAACAATGGGAATACAACAATGTCTCTTGATTTTCAAATCTTGTAGGCGACTCGACTTAGACACATTCATTCGTCCCTGCCAAGATGCACTGAGGTACCTTGACACTCATTTACATTATCGGTGAGTTGTCTCACATTGGTTAACGATTTTCATTATTGATCGGTAATCCAATGATTTCTTCCCATGCTCGACTTCAACACATTTATTCGCATGGTAAGAATTGTACCAAGAATGTTGGCTTTGATGAAGATTAATGGTTTTATGGAATCAAAAACAACTTGCAGCAGTACATTTTATTAGTTTCTTGTAGCAGCATGTTCATATTTTTTTCAATTCAATAACAACTGCGAAAATTGGCAGTTTCTGCAGCTATTGCTGTAATAGCCTATTTTTGCTTTTTGCAACTTTTTCCAGAGGTAGTTTTGGTGCAAATATTGCAAGAGATTAGAGTAGAAATAAAAAATTATGAGCTTCTGGGTTTTCTTAGAATATGATAAATTGAGTAAGACGCAAACAGAATTTGGAAAAAAGCAATTTTTAAGGGCATTTCAGATGGGTTTTTATGGCAGATTTTCATTTTTCAGCATTATGGACAGATTAGGACAGATTTCAGTATTTTTGCACAGCAGCGCCTTTTCTTCATCAAAATGAAATTTTAGAAGCATGTAGTAGTAGAGAAGGTAAAAATACACAATTTCCCTTTTGAATCACTCAATTCGGCCTTGAAATGAGCTTGTGGCGTACTTTTTTTTTGCAACATTGGGCAGAATGAAGGGTGAAACAAGGCAGAAATTGATTTTATCATAAATTTCAAACGGTGCATCCATTGGTCTTGAAATTTTTATGGAAAATGCATTGAGGAAGGGTGAATTAACATAAAAAATTTGAGAAAATTTCAGTGTGTATTCTTCAAGAAATTAGCCACTTTCACCTACATCCATTTCTCATTTTTTGGGAGATCCGTGCAACCAATGGCAGAGATTTTTAGTCAGACGATGCATAATAATATTGGTAACAACCTCAGAAAATTTCAGTGAAGTCTGATGTACCATTTGAGAGAAATTGCAAAATTCATTTAATTCTACAATTCCACTCCATCTCACTCCACTTTCACTCCATCTCACGCCATTTTCATTCCATTTCACAAGTCATATTTCACTTTCACTCCATTACATTTCACATCCATATTCCATAGCCATACATCATTTATTTTTACAAATTGCATGTTGCAGCCACATCTTATTCAGCAGTTCTGACAAAGTTGTACAGCCTACAAAGAGATGATTATTATATGAAATTGAAGGATTATATTTTGAAGATCAACATGCTAAAAGAGGACCAAAGGAACAGCATCAAGCACAGCAATTAACAAGGTCAAAATTTTGAGGTAAATTGTGAAAATTATTTTAATAGAAAAAATTTAAAACATGAAATAGATACAATGTGTATAATCATATGTTTCCTAAACAACCTATCATTCGAATTGATTAACATATCTTGGCCATATCCCTTATCCAACAGTCCAACCTACTATTCCACATCTCCTTAAGATTGTATCATTCACTTATTTCACCACAAGTTCATCATAAATCCTCCATCAGATCCATAGCCACTTCATTTTCCCTTATAGCTTAATTACCTCCATCCATTCACCTCCATTACACTTTGCAGCCAATCCATCTCTAAGTGCAGAAAGGTAATTCTGAGGGTGAAGCATCATTATTCAACTAATCCATCTTCAGACACAGAGATACAGTTTCAAAATAAAGCATTAGACTCTGTAGTCAATCTAGCTTCAAGCATAGAAAAGTAATTCTGAAAGGAAGATAATCTGCACAAAGGAGGAATGTGGCTAATTGTCAGGACATAACCAGTTGGAGTCAAGTATTTGGAAGGATATCCACAAGTCAAGGAGCTACTACAACAAGCAGGGAGGTTAAATTTTATAGAGAAATTTGATGGCTTCCATAAGGAGATTACAAAATATTTTGCCAAATCTTTTGATGGAGCAGAAGAAGAAAAACTGACATGGTTATTGAAAATAAACTTGACACTCCACTACAAGAGGAAGATGAAGAACTAATTTCTGAAATGTTAACAGAGATTAGAAAATAGATTAGGGCCAAAAGAAGAAGAAAGATAAAGTTGGATGTTTTAACAGAGGTTTCAGAGCACATGGAATAAGTTTTGATGAAATTGCATGAGGACATGCAATAGTCTTGCAGTGGGGGTATATTGAGCCCTAGAATTGCCTTCTCTTTTACAAACCTTCACTTCATTTCATCATTCTTTTATCACTTCATAAGCCTAAAATCAATGAAGAATGATTAGGATTGCTTAAAGGTTACATGCAATTGATTAACATATTGTATTTTCATGATTTTTGCTGTTTTAATAATTTTCTGCAAAATAGCTACAGAATACAGGCGTTCTGTAGCTGATCATGCGTTCCGTAGCTCTTTTAGTGTTTAAATGGGTTACAAGTGTCGTCTCAAAGAAAAGAACATATGGGTGAATTCCAGACTTCATCCACATCATTCCTTACTCCCTACAAAGTCTGAGTACAATTCTACAGGTGGTTATGCACGTGGGAAACCAAAACCAAGAGGTAGACTTCTACCGGGATACAGACTCTACAGTTGTCTGTAGCAAAGTACGAGACCTTCAATAAGAGTTTTAATTTGATTAGGAATGGGAAAGACACTTATCCCTGTTTTTCTCAAGAAGTAGTTATGTAATTTCATTATAAGTATGACTTGGGAGACCGAGAAATGCTGGTTAGGTTTTGTGTTTTACTGCTAGATTTCATAAGTACGAAAACACTCTGTTTTGAAGAAATTTCCCTTTTAATGCAAGAAGTATCATTTCCTTGAAAGAGTTGAGTCAATATTGAAGTAGATTTCGTGCTACTCCGATGGTAGAGGGCCTCTGCCTCCTGAGCAACCTTGTTTATACAGTTTACATAAGTATCTTAGTCTCATTTTCATTTCTAGCTTAGACAAGTTTCTGAAGTTTATGTTCATAGTTGATTTCATTAATCATCATAGTTATACTTACTCTAATAAACTCTTCCAAAATATCATTACAATGAATAAGGCATAGTTGTGGTGTTGTAGATTTTAGTTGCATTTCCTTTCATTAATGATCACAGTTAGACTTACTCTAATAAACTCTTCCAAAATATCATTATGATGAATAAGTCATAGTTGTGGTATTGTAGGTTTTAGTTGCTTGTTTATACTAAGTGTCACAGCCGGTCTTACTCAAACAAACTCTTCCAAAACATCATGAACAACAAATAAGAAACAGCTGTGGTGACTTAGATTTTAGTTGTATTTTCTTTCAGTCTTACATTTATGTTCAACTGCATCGAATAATACAGCAATACTTGTTTGACAAACTCTTCCAAAATATCATTCCTATTGACGAGATGGACTGTAGAATTCCATAGACTACTTACATGTTAATTTAGTTACAGCACTCCAGAGGTAGATTGCATTTAGTTCAGCTCTGTCATTTCATTTCCAGTTTGATAATGGCATTGTAATTTAACACTGTTCATTGTACTTCAAGTAGACTAGTGGTACTCTAGTTTAGTCTTAGCTCACTGTATTAGCACTCCAGTTTAGTTGTCATCCATTGCATTTTTTAATTGTATTAGTTGTTAAATTTAAATACCATGGTCTTCATTATTTACAAAAATTATTTTGTTCCAAACTGATATTAATACATAATCATTTGTACCGAAGATAGTATCAGTCTAAGACCTAGAGTATTTTGCAACCTTTTTACCATTTCACAAACAAGCCTTTTCTCAAAGACCATTCTAAAAAGGAAATCTATAACTTCCGATTGAGGCCTAGTCGTGTTAAATTGAGTTGCAGAACATAATTAGAAGCTAGTTTAGAGTAGAAATCTTATTATGCTACAAATGTTATTTTCCAAATATATTCCAATAAACCTTTAATCATGGATGGGATGTTGTAACATTGTAAGTTGATTGTTGATTGTTTAGTTAGGAGAAATTCATTTACACTAAAATTGTCCATTTCCCAAGCTCTTCCAACACATCTTTAATGAATGAATTGGATAAAGTTTAAGCTCATGTTGTGATTTATTTCCTTGAAGTCATTATCAAACTTTGCATTTGTTGTTTGCTAGCCATAGTTTAAGCTTTGTTCTATTTTAGTATTTTAATTTTTCATTTGTCATCCATAGTTTAGGCCAATAGCTTCTTTTCACCAGCATTTAGTTCCTTCCATTTTCAAACATAAAACCATAAAACCAAAAACACCAGAAAACACTAAACACAACGTAGTGAGAAACAAATACCTAGGCACATATAGTGCACCACACTTAATAGTTTACCAACCCTGGTTGACAATTAATGACCTCAATTTAGGAACACTATGTTGAGCACAACAGTTAGTTTTGAAGTGGAGGGAAGGAAAGAATGGATTTTGCTGCAGTCTTCTTACTATGGGATCAGCAGAATCTTAAAGTTTAAAATGGAAACAACAGTGAAGATTGAGCCGAAGGAATGATGTCTCCATGATTTTTCAAGAGATAACACTTTTTTTGCAATAAAACTTGTTCCTTAAAGGCTCCAAAAAATTTTTTGCCACCATTTCATATGACAAATTTTATTGGTGGCTAACAGTGGCTCCACTTGGGGATGGTGCCCTCTTGAAGGCATCGAGAACTTCAGACTTGCATTCTCTAGGAGGCTAATTAGTGCCTCATCCATTGGGATGCCTTTATTTTCTTGGATGATCTTCTCTTGCTTTGAAAAGTTTTTAGCAACCATGAAAAACCAATGGAACTTTATCAACACAAGATTTCTACCTACCCAATCCTACTGATCTAACATTTTTTCTTCTTTAAAGTGCACTTGGATTGGCAAACTCTTTTTACAACATTTTTTTCTTTTGAAAGCAAAAAACCTAATCTAATTCTTCTCCTTATTTCTCCATGGACTCAGATTAAACTGTTGATTTTATATGTTTCTCTGGCTAATCTAACAATCTATTCAAATTAAACAGTCTAACAAATTTTATTCTCTAATTTCCAAAATATAAATTGAAAAGCATAAAAGTCGGGATTGAACAGTCTAACCTGATGCTGATCTATGGCATAAAAAACAAGCTACACATAGATATTATTTTGTAGAAAATTAAATAAAAAATGGAAGGCTTAAGATCTAAAATTTCAAAGCACTTCCTTCATCTTTTTACAGCTTTGTTTTAACTTCTGTTTGAGCAATTCTTCTTTTTTTGACTGGCTTAGATTTTGAGTTGATTAGAACCAGTCTTACCTCGGTTTTTGACTGATAAATTTAAAACAGATTTGAGTCATCTCTCTTTGGAAACTTAGGTTCATATTTTGAGCATGTTTGAACCTTTAATTTTTAACTTAATCTAATTATTAATAAGCCAAGATTAGATAGTCTGGAAAATCAAATTCACTATCCTATCAGCAGTAAATTTAAAACTAATTAGTCAAGATTAGCCTGTTTGACTAACTAGAAGTGTGTTTTTCATTAGTGGCATTTAAGCTTGCACACTTTCATATTTGTTTCTCTTTTTGTTGGTATGGGGCTGTACCTTTATTGTTTTTACAATCTGCCCTCTTTTCTTTCTTTGACTATTTTTGTATTTTTGATTTTTTAAAATTTGAATGCAATGGTGGATGAAATATTTATAATGGAAAAAAGATAAAAAGGCTTTCAAAAAATAATAGGATCAAGAGAAGTAATGCTTAAACATCTTACCATTGACAAGACCCCCAAACAGTTTAGCACCATTCAACTCTTGCAAGAAAAAGTCATTATTACCAGCCGTTGAATGAATGAAGTAAGGGCCAAGCCATAAGTTGTCAAATTTTCCATGCTTGCCCTTGTCTTCCCTCCTTGAGTCCCACTTCAAAACTTTCTCCCCAACATTAAAATTTTTGGCCTTTGTTCTTCTGTCAAAAATCTTTTTGTTGCTGTCCTGCTTCTGTAATGCTTTGTTATAAACCTCCTCTCTGGTTTGCTGAAGATGAACTGTTTGATTTATCCTTCTTATCATGTCATTTTCTTCAGTCTGAACCTCTTGAATCAAATTCATAACTGGCACACCAAGGCTGGTTGGAAAAATTTACATCAGTGCCATACACAAGCTGGTAGGGTGACATGCCAATAGATTTCTTCAAAGTCAATCTGTCAGCCCAAAGTGCATGAACAAACTTTGTGTGCCAAGAATTCTTGTTGTCCTCTAACAATTTCTTGATTATGTTCACCAAATTTTTTTTTGAGGATTCTGCAAGTCCATTACCTTGAGGGTAATAGGCCATGGAATACCCCAATGTTATTTGATACTTATGACAGAATTCAACCATCTTCTTTGATCCAAATGTTGTTGCATTATCAGTGATGATATTTGTAGGACAGCCAAATCTAGAGAGAATATTAGTCTCCATGAATTTTATAATAACAAGATCATTGGCCTGCCTACAAGGAATGGATTTTATCCATTTAGTGGAGTAGTCTGTGGCAGTGAGAATCTGTCTATGTTGGGAAGAAGATGGTGGATGGATTTCTCCTATGAAGTCAAGTCCCCACTATTGGAATGAAGCTTCAATAGTGATTGGATGCAGAGGTAAGGGTAGCATTCTTCCTTTTTCCTTAAAAAATTTTACATTTATGATAGTCAATTATCATCTTGTGTCCATCAAGAAAGAGAGTAGGCCAATAGTAACCAGCCCTCAAGATTTTGTTGGTTGTTGTCTTCCAGTATAAATGGCCTCCACACTCCCCTTCATGGAACTTGTGCTTAAACTTCTCTACATCATACTCAGGAAAAAATTTAAGCAATATACCACTTTCACTTTTCCAATAAAGACATCTATCTATAATGAAATAGTTTACAGCCTTTAACTTTAGAAACCTTGCCTTTGTTTTTGTCAAACCAGGAGGTGTATTCAAATTAAGCAAAACATAAAGAATATCAGCATACCAAGAGGAATTCTTAAAATGGTCTTCAATACTGGGAGTTGAAATTTCCTCTTGTTCATCCAAAGAATTAATCATATTGATATCAAGAACTTAAAAATTGGATTCATCCATCAATCTAGCTAGACCTTGGCCTTTGATGAGTTTAGTGGGCTTTGTCTCTAAATCATATTCAAGAATAACAGCTATCCACTTACCTCTCTTACCATCTGGGCCCTGTGTTAGAATATCTTTCACAACTAAACTTGGGACAAAGGCAATGATGTGTGAGTGCAAGATGTATACTCTGAAATCTTTCAAAACCTTAACAAAAGAAAAGGCTTGCTTTTCCATAATTTTATACTTCAAAGGGGCATCCCTAAAAGCCTTGCTAAAGAATGCAATAGGTTGATCTTGCTCTTTTGGATTCTTCTGTAAAAGGAAAAAATCTATTGTATTTTGATGCAAATGAAAAAATATAAAAATCTTTTGAAAAATTAGGACTGATTAGAACCATTGTTTTGGTTAATTATTGTTTCACCAACTCAAAGGACTTCTTTTCTTCCAAGGTCCATTTTACCCGTTTCTCCTTCTTCAGCATGTTTTTTATAATCCTAAGGAGCTCAAAAAAGTTGGGGTTGAACCTTCTCAAGAAATTAATCTTTCCAATGAAAGATTGCAACTTCTTGATTTTTCGAGGATGGGAGATTTCCAATATGGCCTCAATCCTAGTTGGATCTATCTTAATACCCTCTTCTGAAATAACGTGTCGAAGAAGTTTACCTTCTTGGAGACCGAAAAGTGGCTTCTTAGGGTTCAAAGATATCCCAAATTTTCTACATCTCTCGAAAAATGTTATTAAACGTTGTAAGTGCCCTTCATCTGTCTTTGAAGAATTAGTAACATCATCAAGGTCTATAATGATGAAGTAGCCCAATTCTTCAAAGAAATATCCATGGCTCTCTGAAAAGTTTCTCCAGCGTTCATTAGACCAAAGAGAATTTTAACATACATGAAAGTGCCCCATGGTGTAGTAAAGGTTGTCTTTAATTGATCATCAAGGTGAACTAAGATCTGATTATACCCTGAATAGCCATCAAGAAAAGAAATTCTTCTAGAGCCTACCACCCTTTGTAAAATATGATCCATCTTAGGTAAAGGGTAGTTGTCTTTCAATGAAGCTTTGTTTAAGTCTCTAAAGTCTATACAAATCCTGATCTCTCCTGCTTTCTTCCTAACTGACACCAGATTAGACACCCACTTAGAATATCTAATAGGGACAATAATACCAGCTTCATACATTTTCTTGATTTCCTTCTCAACCAAAGGCAACTAAACATGATTAATTCTATGCAGCTTCTATTTGAATGGTTTTTTGTTTTCCTTGAGAGGGATTTTGTGTTGTATTATCTCAGTGTCATAGGATTTAAGATCTTCGTAACTCAATGCAAAAACATCAGAAAATTCTCTCAATAGCTCTATGTATTTGAGTTTGATGTGACTTGGTAAAGTTTTAGATAGTTTAATCAACATAGGTTTAAGTTCACTGCCTATATTGAAATCCTCAACTTCAGTCTCTACAGGTTCCAGTTTAGGCTTTTTGGCCACATCATTGAAATCAAACAACTCTTCTAAAGGGGCTAGACCCTTCGGCAAACTTTGGTCTTTGGACTACAGGGTTTCTAACTCCTTTATTTTTAATTCTGTAGTCAGTTCTATTTTATTTTCAGGTTTTCTAGTCAACAGTTTTATATCAGCAATTTCAGGAGACGGTTCTTCTTCACCAAGAAAATTTTCTTCATTATTGCAGTCTATTTCATAATCTGAGTCTAAATTGTGTAGTTTGAATCCATTTCTGAATTGCATGAAGTCTTCTATTTTTTTGTCTCCATCGAACACTTGCCAATATTTTTGTTATCATGAACGGCTGGTCTAAATTTTATTTGAGTTGTGCAATATTTGGTTTCATATGGCGTTAAGCATGTTCTAGCTGCAAAAGCTAATATGTGGGCTACATTATTTATTTTTCTTAAGACAAAGATTACCCGAGACTCCTCAAAGGTAGTTAAAAGGTCCACGACATCATTTTGATAGGCCCTAAGTCTTGGGTGATTTGCATTGTATTCCCCGTTAACTTGTCTAATGATTAACTCAGAATCCCCATACGCTTTAATTCTCTTGGATCCTAAATTTTTTAACAAATGCAAGCCTAAAAGTAGGGATTCATATTCCGCTATGTTATTTGAACACTGGAAGTTTAATTTACATGAAATTTTCTCTTTGTGGTTGTTCTCAGTGTTTCAAATCGAGACACCTGCACCTGCGTTAGTTCTGGTGCAAGACCCATCAAAGTACATACTCCACAGAGGACTATTTTCAGTTTTATCTTGGTTAATGTCCTCTTTAACTAACGTTCTTTCTGATTATTGTTGAATGTCAGCACTTATTTGAATTCATTTCAAATCCTCAGGTTTTTCGTTGTGTTGAGGGTTACTTTGTTGACTATCAAGGTTTAAAAGCAAAAGACGCATGACTTTTAGTTCAAGACTTGTGTTTAGTTTGCTAAAGTTTAAAGGTTTAGCAAACTTTTTAGAGAGTTCTGTGTTGTTTACCTCCTCCTCTCTATCGGCTATTAGTCTTGTTAAAGTCATCTTTTCATTAAGTGTTTCATCGTAAACAAAATAAAATAATCAAGGCCTGTATTTACAGAATACAGAGGAGAGTTTTGAGGTCTGTCTTAACTAATAGCCATATACTGCATATGGGAATCCCTGTAAAGTCTTCTTGTCTGATTGAAAACAGGGATGGTAGCATAGGTCATGTCCATCTCCATAGTCCCTTATAACTTAGCCCCCCAGGACCTAGATAACAACATTCCATAGTTTGGGGGGACATCAGCCACAATAATATCCATAACCAAACACTTGGATAGAATCTGGGCTAAGTTAATGCAGAGGTCTTTAATTAATCCTAAACATTTTACTCTGCTTGAGTCAAAGGAGTAAAGGTCTTTATAAGGTCTAGTGATTTCTAGACCGAGGCTCTCCATCACAGCTTTAGGCATTAAATTATGAGAATACCCGAAATCATGCATAAAATTGTGAAAAATCATGTCATGAATGTTTAAACTCACATAAAATGGAGGAATAGGTCCCTCTTGATACGTACCTTCAATCTTGGGACCAAAAATAAGCTCTGGTTGGTCATCATTAAGATTAATTGTGTCATTATTTTCTTCAATGTTTAAAGCCTTCAAAATTTGGGTCTTATTTACATTTTCGGTAGCTAGTTCAGTCAAGGGAACAAAGATTTTAATCTTGTAGATTTACTGCTCCAGGCTGAAAGGAATTTGTTTCTTTGAAGTGCTTGTCTTAGCCTTATTAGCTGCCATTCTATTAGCAAAAAATGTTTGCTGATTTGTTTTATTTACATTTGAAAAAATGGTTTTAATAGGAGTACTAGCTAAAGTGTTAGTACTGCTAAGGTATACACTCTGTTTTTCATTGTTTTGAGTGCCTTTCTCTTTACCTTTATCAGAATTTACAGCTGCTGTTTCGTCCTTCTATTTGACAATTTTGGGTTTGTTTATAGTGCTATTTTTTGAAGATCTGTGAAAGGTTTTGGTGTTGGGAGTTTGTTGATTGGTTTTACTTCTAAGTTCATATTCTCTTTGATACTCTACGATGATATTTTCCATGTCTTGATAATAAATTTCATCATCATCTCTTTTGTCATCATAGGGTGTGTAAAGACCTTGTTTTCTATCATAATGGATCTCAAAATCGTCATTATCTACTCCTAGCATGTTAATATCATCTTCCTCTACTATTTCATCTGTTTCCTCAACCATGCTCACATAGTTTTGATGAAAGGGAGGAGTGATCTGTTGATCATCTTCCCTAGGTCTGTTTGGAGGTTGGTTCCTTCTAAAATTCTGATTTTGGTTATGGTTTCTATTTTTAGGAGAATTTTGTTTTTGATTTTCTTGTGCTGTCTCAAAGATGCTCATTCTCTTCATCATCTCCTCCATCATTCTTTCCATATTTGAGCTGGAAGTAGAAGGTTTGGATTCCTCTCTTAAGGATACTGTCTTCTCATTCTTCATTCTTGCTCTTTTCTCCATCAAGTTAACTTCGACAGTAAGAGCCCCCTTTCGCATATCTCCAAGAGTTGCAGGGTCTCTCTCTCTCTCTCAGCTGATAGGCCATCTCAGGGTCAAACCCTTCAAGAAAATTCTTTAGAGCTGAGCCTTGTGGAGGTTTTAGATCTGGGGAAAGTGCATTATACACACTATTAAATCTGGTGCAGTAAGCTTGTACACTTTCCCCAGTGTTTCTATGGAGGTTCTTATAATCAGAAAGGATTTGGAGAGGATTATTCTTTACTTCCCATTTGTTTAAGAAAGTTTGATGGAAGGCTTGGAGATCATTTATACTATGGGGGGTTAAGCATTTAAACTATTTTCTTACTTCTCCCCCCAGACTCTGAGAAAATAATCTTATTTTGAAAGATTCATCATCGATTTCATTTATATCCAAGTAGTCATTCATCTTATCCACATGTTGCGATGCATTTGTAGCATCGTTAGCATCATATAATGGTATTTTGGACTGATAGTCCTGTGGAAGATTGAATAATGGTATAGGAAGGACTAAGGGAGCATACCATGCTGCCATGATATGTGGTGGAGGTGGATTTACAAGAGGTGGATTAACAAAATGGAAAGTGGGCTGAAGTGGAGTGGTTTGGAAAGTGGATGTAGGATGAGCAGATGTGGATGAACCCGGAATATATTGCTGAGCTGACCTTGGATGAGAGACACCTAAGTTGAACAAGAAATGTGAATCAGGTGGTGTAGCTTCTCTATTACCAATATGTTCACTTGTTTCAGGAGATGAAAGTGAAGACTCAGAATCTATATGATCTAAATCACCAAGAGACCTAGTTCTAAATGGATTTATTAGACCTGCTTGTGACTGTTGTAGAGCTACAAGATTTTCAGGGATTGAATTAGCTCTTAAGGGTGATCTAAAAACAATTGAAAATTTTATCTTAGGAGACTTCCTAATGATACTTTCTGGGTTATCAACTGTCTCAGGTGGGTTTGGGTCAGGGTAGGCTCTAGTATGAATCTTTCTAGAAGCCACTATGTTGTGTTTTTCAAAACCAACTAAACAAGAACAATTTAACCATATATGACAATATTTAAGAGGTTAACTAATCTTTCAAACAAGAAAATTTTAATCCTACAATCCTCTAACTGAGTTTTAATGATATTACAATGATAATGGTTCTTCCTAGTTGAGTCTTAAGGTTTGTTTAGGATTATGGAGTCACCAAGTGGAAGTTTTTAGCTCATTTGGAGGTAAAATGTTTTATGGTCCACCACCATGTTTATTGAATTCCAATCTAAAATATTTTTTGGGTTTTCTGAGCTATTTTTTAGTCTGGTTGATTTTGAAGAGTGTCATAAATTTGTTTCACAACTTAGCTACGGTTCTGAGACAAAGAGAGTCTACTCTTATGGCTAAGCTAGCTGATATTTCAAGGTTAGATAAAGACTTATGAGAATCCTAGGGTGTGCCTAGCTTGTCACTGATTCAAACAAGTTTCACCATGATTACCATCTGATTGGTAGTTCTTGAAAGGGCTGCTTTTACTCACAATGTTTTATACAGTGTTTAAGGGAACCTAAGATGAAAATTTGACTCAAGTCCCCAGTGGAGTCGCCAGAAATTTTGGCACTCTATAATCATTATGATTGGAAAAAGTCTGACTGCAGGGATAACATCATTTCAACCACTTTGGGATTCTAGCATCTAGCCCTCCTGAATCCGGAGAGGGATCTATCCAATAAGTGTAAAGATGGATTTATCTTTAAGGTTTTGGGTGATGATATTAGGCTAGTTATGAAGTCCAAGGGTTTTGGTTTGTTTTTGGATGGTTGAGCATGATTATTTTTTGAGTGGAAAGTTCTAAATGGAAAGAGTTTCAAAGGTGTGAAGTTGCAAGAAATCAGAACAAGCTTTGGCCAAAAAGATAGATAATTGCCGGTTTTAGTCCATTGGGCTATGGATTCATAATAGGGTTTAATTGAAACAACAAGGGGCAAGAGTGGTCCATGGGGCAAGTCATCTATATCTAAGGATCTGGTAAGTACTTCGAAACTAGCCAACCTTTGATACACTCTCAATAGAAAAACATTTAAAAACGAAGAGAAACTTTAAAAGAAACTTTTGGAGAAGAAACTAGTGGGCAGGGCTCACCACAAACCTCTCCTAGCTCTACTTTACTTGGTATACTTTCAAGAAAAACAAAAATATAACAAAGAATGGTCTAAGATCTGGTAAGTACTTTGAAACTAGCCAGCTTTCAACACACTCTTAAGGAAACTTTCAGACAATCTTTGGGAATAAAACTAGGACTAGGGCTCACCATATCTTCCTTAGTTCATATCTACTAAACATAAACTGAAAATAACATTCAAAAATAAAAATTAGGTAAGATACTAGGCTGAGTGAACGCCATCATTCCTAACTTCTTGGACTAAATTAAATCATTCTTAAACAACACAATTTGGAAGAAAACATTTAGATAAAGCTTATCAATCAGATAAGGGTACTGATATACAGTAAATCCCAACTCTATGCTTGTTGTTATTTATCAGAGAAGATGGAAAAAGTGAAAAAAAAATGAAATAACAATTTACAATAAGAAAAAACATCACCATCGACATAGACCAGGATCCCATAAATCAACTTGTATTGATGCTTCAAACCAGTTATAGCTTTAAGTCCAGTGTTTCAGGTTAGCAATCATATTCACTTCTCAGCCTAACTATTCTATCACAAGAAGAGCTTCAAGAGCGAGTGAACACTATTTACAAGTAGAAGTCTCAAGCTCAAGTATATTTCAAAGTTCAACAACCAACCTTTTCTCATCTTCTAGACTAGTATTTATAGAAGGAATGAGGAGGTGGGAGGGGATAAAATATCTCCCAGGTCAATTAATACAGATTTAAGACTTCTCGGCCTTTGATGGGCTTGATAGAGAAGTTTATAGATGTTCTATCTGTATTAATGTTTTTACATTTAAGAATTAATCTCGGTGAGAGCTTTTGTTGACTTTAAAGGCTCTGTTTCATGTTATAATAAATCTGCTGATATTTACATTAAGTTTCTTTGGCAGAATTAATTCTTCGGCTACACTGAGTCTAATATCTTCTTTTTTATCAATAACTTCGGCCTCTGTTTGAATGCTTTGAGGCAATAGGTGGCACTATGTAGCTGAGAGGAATCAATTGGCCTCTGTTGTGGTGGTGGAGGCCTTTTTGTCTGTAGATCTTTTAATTTTCTTTCAATTGTGTTTTAATTTGGAAGATTTGGCTTTTGATAATCAATCTTAGCCATAATCCTCAAACTTTCTTCAATCCTTTGTTCTGCTGTGTTAGGTCTTTGACACTGATACTCTTTTGATTATTTTATGCATTGTTGTCTATCCTATTGATGCGCAGGGCTGCACAGGGCTTGTGTGGCATCAATGCCCATGAAGCATTGATGAAACGTGGATCCTAACCCTGTGGAATGATCTTCTTTGTAAGCACAAAGGCATAAGGGATCATCATCCCCAACCTTTGGTTTTCCTTTAATGTAATGGGAAGACCATTCAATACTTGCAAAATACAAAAATAATTAAGAAACCATGCGTTGATGGGGAAAACAGCTTAGGAGGCCATGGGGATGAGCGTGGTCGTTGGATGGAAACATCCAATGGTAGAGATCTATTAGAGGAGGTCAAAAGGAGAGAAGAGGGAGCTTTTAAGACGAATTCGTTGATGTGCAGAGATTTGACGGTCAGGATTAATCGAGAGTAAAATAAAGAGAAGGAGTTTCTTTATAGAGAAATGGAGAAAATATGAAGAAACAAGGTAAAAAACCTTAGGCAGAGGAAAAAATGAATTTAAACACCAAATGGGTTTCGGGAGGAATGTGAGCTGTTGGATGAGATTGGCTCTTAAATATCAACGCCTGAGGAGGCACGTGATTAATTACAAATGGAAAGAGGGAAAGTGGTTTTAGGAGGTAAAACAGTTGTTTTCGCGTGGCGAAAGGGCGCGGAGGCGATTTTTCTTTTTTGAACGCGATATGCATTCCCACCCGACACGTGGCATCGAAAAACAAATTATATTGCATGACCTTTGGGTTTTTTACCTTCGCGCTGAAAGTTACACGATATGAGATACCGGCCGTTAAATATGGGGTCTCAGATTTGACGGCAGAGAGCCAATGCGAATTTGGAAAGATGCGCAGGAGGAAAAAGAAAGGGCGGTTTCAATCTGGGCCGTTGGATCGAGGATTGGATGGTCAAGATAAAATCTTAAAGAAGGCAGGACCTACAGGAGGTAGGCCTGTCAGGATTAGTATGAGCCATTGAAAGTAGAAGATCGATGGTCGGGATCAAGTTTTTGTTTAAAACAAATTAATACATAGGCGGAGAAAGGGTGAAGGAGGACTATTGATCTGCAGAGATCAATGGCTATGATTGGCCAAAAACATTATGAGTAGGGCTACATGTTTTAATCTGAGGTCAGGAGGTGCGATCTAGGCTGTCCAATCTGGACACGTGGACAGTCCAGATGCAATTGGAGGTATCAACATCGGCGGGGAAAAGAACACGGAGGCGTCGAAGCGATTGAGCGATGGTCGTTGATCTAAGGATCAGATCGACGGTTAGGAGTGAATCAAAGGATTTTGAAGGTGGAGGAAGGCTAATAATCAGAGAAAATGTGGGTTGTTTGATCTGGGAAAGCAAGCAGGAGATCAACAGTTCACGATAGATCAAGGAATGGCCAATCGAAGGGGACACAAAAATGAGCCCGATAAAACTTGCGACGCGACACTGCGCGGGCCATTTGAGCAGCTTTTAGATCAACAACAGAGATTATCTTAAGACATGCATCAGTGGAAAAACCTTTAATACATATGAAAAACCCAAATTTTAATAAATACAAAGGTTTTGGTTGTTGGGATGGTTATATTATAAAGTGGCATGGCACCCATCTGTGGGGCCTTTGATTATATGGAATGCGAAGGTCCAAGGCTTATATGATAAACGGTCAATCACAATTGGAAGGTCGACCTTGGTCTTTCAATCTACCCATTTAAAATTTGCGATGCGATTAGTGCTTCAGGACCTTTAACTCTTGGTCCCGGATACAAGTTATATGGAGTAATGCGCGGGGGGGGGGGGAGTTTATAGAGTGGCTTCAATCGCATCGGAACTTTTGATGCGGGCTTTCAATCTAACCATTTTTCATTAAAAATCATTATATGGTCGTGATTAGACCAGAACCTAGGAAAAAGTGGGTTTATTGATTTACAAATTAAAATACTAATAGGAGATGGAAATTTATAATGTTTTTGCGCCCGATTGTGGGCCAAAAGGTTATATGAAGCGGCTATAGGATCGGGAGTTATGTGATAAAGGGCTTACTCACATAGGAGGTTTCGACATGGCACAAAGACTTGCGCGCTCTAATTTTTCTGATGCGATAAGTGCCAAAAGGGCTTAGCACTGAATTCTAGCGCTAGGGCATGTGGTGGGGAAGTGGTTTAGGATTTAGCCCAAAGGGGCTTAAACCCTTAGTGAAAGAACTTATTTTTATGAAATTTTCAGAGTTTTTTAATGGATTAGGGGGTTTCAGAAAAGTTTAAAAAGGATTTTTAAACTCTGTAAAGATGATTTTATGAAGGGGAACAAATGGAAAAATAGAGGAATTCCATGGGAAATAAAGGGGAAAAAAATGAGGTTAGTTTTGAAGTGGAGGAAGGGAAAAAATGGATTTTGTAGTAGTCTTCTTACTATAGGATCAATAGAATCTCAAAGTTTAAAATGGAAATAGCATTGAAGATTGAACCAAAGGCATGATGTATCCATGAGTCTTTAAGAGAGAACACCTTCTTGCAATAAAAGTTGTTCCTTGAAGGCTCCAAAAATGTTTTAGCCACCATTTGATATGACAAATTTTATTGGTGGCTAACAGAATTCAGAAAAGGATGAAATAAATGTAGCAGTTGTCACAGAATAAAACTTTCAAGCAAAAATTAAAGATGAAAATTGGTTATGGCATTTGATATTTGGTCATATAAACTTTATAGGTTTGAATTTTTTTGCATAAGAAATGCATGGTGAAGGGATTGCCACTCATAGAAACACTAGACAGCCTATGTGAATGATGCATCTTAGGCAAACAACATAGAGAATCATTTCCAGCAGGAAATTATATAAGGGAAAAAAACCCTTTGGAAATTTTCCACTCAAATTTATGTGGACCAATGCAAACACCATCAATTGGTGGAAACCATTATTTTTTGACATTCATAAATGACTACACAACGAAGACATGGGTCCATTTCCTAAAACGGAAAAAATGAAGTGTTTGAGTGCTTCCACCACTACAAAGTTCTTGTTGAGAGGCAAAGTGGGCATTGCATCAACGTGTGGAGGACATACAGAGGTGGAGAATACATCACAAATGACTTCCTACATTTTTTCAGGGAGCATTGAATTCAGAAGGAATTTATGACAAGATATACATCTCGGTAAAATGGTGTCACAGAAAGAATGAATAGGACCATCATGGAAATGGCAATGAGTATGTTGAAGGAAAAGAATTTTCCAAATGATTATCGGGCTTAAGTTGTCACTTGTGCATCATATATTATTAATAGGTGTCCAACCAAAAGTGTGATTAATATTGTTCCTTAAGAGGCATGGAGTGGAAGAATGCAATACGTCACTCATAAGAGAGTGGTTGGATGTATGGCGTATGCACATGTCACGGATGGGTTGAGGAAGAAGTTGGACAACAAAGGGGATAAATGTATATTTGTTGGATACATTGATGAATCCAAGGCATACAAGCTGTACAATCCATCAATGAATAAAGTCATAAAAAACAAAGATGTTCTATTCATAGAATAGGAAGCATGTGACGGAAGATTAGAGAAGATAGTCAATGTGAAGACATGTATGTCACTTGAAAACTGTTGGCTCCCTGTAATTTATGAGAGTGGAAAAAATAAATGCTGTAGGGGCCACATCAGAACCACTTTGGAATCCTAGGATCTAGCCTTCCTGGATTCAGAGAGGGATATCTCTATTAGTGTCTTTGAAAGATATATCTTTATGATTAATTATGATATTAGGCTAGTTATGAAGCTCAAAGGAACTTGTTTATTTGATTGGTTGGTTGAGATGGATATTAGAAAAGGGAAAAGGTCACTAAAAGGGTGAAGGTGAGAGAAGGTTGAAGAATGTTTCAACTGATGGGATAGGTCAAAAGATAGTATCAATCCATTGGGCTATGGAGTCACAAAAGGATGTAATTGTACAATAGTTCTACAAGGGTTTCCATGGAGCAAGTCATCTATATCACAAGATCTCTTTAGATTGGTTTGTGGCATGAAACATCAAAGTGTTGTGAAAGAAGAAAAGCTAATAACCAATTAAGAGTCTATTAAATTCACTAAACAATAAAAGCCTTTCGAAGTAATTGTTTGAAACAAGCCAAAAGACAGGGCAAACCATAGACTTATTTGGACAAACTTTCACTAAAGCACACATTTCAGACAACAATCCAGTAACCTAAAAGACTACTTTCAGAAAGGAGAAAACATATAATAAAATGAAGGGAAACCTAAGATCAGGTAAGAACTTTGAATCTATCTTGCTTTTGGCATACTCTAAAGGGAAGCTTTCAAAACAACTGTTAAAGACATGACCAAAGGACAGGGCTAACCTTAAACTTCCTTGGTTTAGACTTTACTTAGCATGCAATGAAAATATCATTCAAGAACAATGTCTCAAGCTTTACACAGCAAGACATGGGCTCACCAGCATTCCTTGACTGGTTATACTCTGTTGAATCATTCCCAAATTAACTGTTAGAGGAAAACATAGAGATAAAGATTTCAGACAGAAATAGTGTACTTTGCAGTAAATCCTACTCTAAATTTTTTGTTCTTTATCAAAGAAAATGGATAGGATGAAAAACATGAGGAAAAAAAAATACAGTGAGGAATAACATCACCATTAACATAGACTAGGATCCCATGAATCAACTTGTATTATTGATTTTCAAACCAGTTACATTCTTCAAGTCCAACAGGTCTTTACAGCTCTAACTACTCTTCTCAGCCTAGTATTCTTCAATTACATCACATCACTTTAGCAGATTCAGTGACTATTTACACTTGATAATAATTCATCTAACATCAACCAACCAACCCTTTACAATGTGCTCCTCATGAATTTTTTAGAGAAGAATGAGGAGGTGGAGTGTAAGAGAGGTTTCTAATGATCTTAAAGACAAAGTAAATGCTTCTTGACCTTAGGGATTTTACATAACCCAACATAAATAATATCTGATGTTTTAACCCTTTTAAATAAATATTTTATCAACTTATGAGCTACTTAGTCACTTTTGTTGACTTTTAGCCATATTTGATAGGCTCGAAATAACTTCTGAGCTATCTATGTAAAATATATCTAACTATGCATTCAATTTGTATGCTTTTGAATTAAATAGGACTGTAGGTGGAATTTTTTGTCTTTGGAGGAATAAATACCTCAATGGTCTGGAATTTTGAAATAATCTTTCACTGATCTGTCTTGCTTTGTCACTTTAAACACTGATTTAGCCTTTAATTTTGTTTTAAGGCCTTCTTTAATCATCTTTGGTCTTTATAATTGTGTATTTATCTTTAAAATTGTAGATTAAGATTTTGATCTTCAAAATTTTGTTTTAATCCTTTAAATTCATATTTTGATACTCTTCACTGTCTTGGTGTATAGGTGACAATGATGCATTGGAGGATTTTACTAAATGACGAGTGTTCATGATGCACTGGTGAAAATATGGAATTTTAATCCTTTATTTCACTTTTCTGTATTGAATTAGGCTTTGAGGATTGTCATCCTTGGCCTCTTTGTCACTTTGATTGATTGTGGGATGACTTTAATATCTTAAACGCCATTAAACCTACACAGAACAACAAAACCTTTCATAAAAATCTGTGTTTACATGGTTAAACTACTTCATGGAGGCTCAGGGTGGTGGAAGAGAAGTGTAGAGGAGGATGAATGTAGTGGAGGTGGAAAACCCATCGCGAAAGAGAGAACTAGGGTTTAATTCGAATTATGGAGCGAAATAATGATAGGTAGTTTCACAGAAAATTGGAGGTGGTTTTCACGTGGGGTGAGAGTGGTTTGTGGTTTTCCTTAGGGTAGATACGATACGCATCAGAGGCTTCCGCATGTCCATTAAAAATAATCATTTTCATGTGCAAATAGTGCGATCAGGAGGTTTGGCGATGATGGGCATGAAGACGAATGACAGTCGTTGGATCGGGGAGATTAACAGTTGAGATCCTTTCGCAGAGAGGATTTGGTAGAGGGTGATTAGGAGGAAAGATGGTGATGTAAAGAAGCACAGACCGTTAGATCAAGGGGTTCTATATCTATGGTCGGGATCAAATCGATGGAATATGAACAATAAGAGATGTCTGGGAAGTGGAAATGGGAAGTTGCAAAATTCGATCCGCCAATGGGAAGGTGGGACTGATAGCTGATGTTGTCTATTTTATCATTTAGAAGAGAAGTTTGGTCAGCGGGGTAGAAGGGCGAGGATCTACAGGATGAATGGTAGCCAGTGGATCGGTAAAACCAACTATTGAGATCTTTTCTACGGGAGAAATGGGGTAATGAATGGTTTGTGAGAATGGATTATGGGGAAATGAGGGTCATTAAATCTTGAGGACTGATGGCGGAGATTAAATTAGGGGAGAACACATATCGGCGGTGAACCAAAAAGAGAAGGGAGAGGGAATGAAAACTTGCGAAGTGTGACGGCCGATGGGAAGGAGGGAAACCGATCACCATCCGATCTGAGAGAGATCAATGGTCGGGATTTTATCGACGGGGGATTCCATCGGTAGAAAAAAGGTTTGGGAACAAGGAATTTGGAATCATCGAAGCATGATGGTGATGGGGGCTTAAGACTTTTAGCTGATGGTCTCAGGCCTCGGTCTTTATAAAGAATGAAGGCCTAGGGGTTTAAGCCGAAAGACGCTTAAAGCCTTATACTAAAAAGGAGTGGAAAAGGCCAAAAAATGAGGTTTTTTTTCAACCTTTTTGAGGGGTTCTGATAGGTATAAAGAAGGGGTTTTAAACCTTATAAGAGGGATTTTACAAGGTTTAAAGGGATTTTTTGAGGAAATGAAGTATAATGAAAAGGAGAAAAATGGGTGCAATGAAGGGAATATTTTGAAATGGAGAAATGATGGCTTTTGAAGGTAGCTTTCTTTTTTGAAACAACAGGGCTACTTGAAGGCTTTTTAGATGAAGAAATTAGAGAGATGAGTTATTAGGACAAAGGACACAGCCAAGCTTCATGAAATTTACATACTTTCTCGAAATTTGTTTCTTGAAGGTTGCAGACTTGTTTTAGCCACCATTTTATATGACAAAATTTATTATTGATGCCTAACAAAGACAAAGAGGAATTGACCACAACAAGTAATTCCTCAACGGTTACTCCTCCTTCACCAAAAAAATCTCAACAAAGCAATGAACATGTGACACAACAAAAAAATAATAGGAGAACGTTTTGCAACCAAGAACTCCATCTACTTCAAGCATAACACCATGTCCATCTCCCGCAAGCATAGGAATACCAAAATTCATAAATTTAAATTAAATTTATGAGAAAAATGAATTTGATAACAACGCTAGTATGAATTCATTATTTGCATTATTTTGTCATGTAGATGATCCCATACACTTTGAATATGTAGTGAAAGAAGAGAAATGGGTTGTGAAAATGGATGAAGAAATAGGATCAATAGAAAATAATGCCACATGGGAGTTAGTAGGACTTTCGCAAGGAAAACAAGTCATTGGAGTGAAGTGGGTCTATAAGACCAAGAGCAACATTGAAAGAAATATTGAAAGACATAAAGCAAGGTTAGTTTTTAAAGGATACACACAGCATCATGTAAGGGAATATGTGGAAACATTTGTGTAAGTCACGAGGATGGAGACAATGCATAGAGTGTTGTCAATTTCCACGCAACATAAATGGAAAGTGTATCAAATGGACATAAAATCAGTGTTCTTGAATAAAGTGTTGAAAGAGGAAGTGTATGTTGTGGAACCTCCTCGCTATGAGGTAGAAGGTAAAGAAGACAAGGTATGTAGGTTGTGGAAAGCTCTCTATGGGTTGATGCAAGCACCACGTGCATGGTACAATATGATAGATGCTTACTTGATGGACAATGGGTTTAACAAATGTGATGGTGAACCTACTCTCTACATCAAATAAATCGACGATAAGCTTCTTATTGTTGTTTTGTATGTAGATGATTTGATTTTTATAGGGAGTGATGATTTTCTCATTGCTGATTTCAAAGTAGTCATGAAAAGTGAGTTTGAAATGACTGAATTTGGGTTGTTGAGATATTTTTTGGGCATAGAATTGAAGAAAAAAGAAAATAGAATTGTTATCTCTGAAGAAAAGTATGTTGCAGGAATTTTAGAGAGGTTTAATATCCATAACAACAAGCCAACAACTCCAACTGTCATGGGGTTGAGATTAAGCAAGGAATATTGCAGGTGAAATGTCAATTTGACATTATACAAAAGTATGGTGGTCAGCCTAATGTATTTGACCACGACTAGGCTTGATATAATGTATGTAGTGAGTTTGGTGTCAAGGCTCATGGAGACACCCAAGGAGACATAATGGCAAGGAGCGAAAACAATTTTAAATTATGTCAGTGGGACAAAGGAGTATGGCATTTTGTACTCTCCAATAGATCATTTTAGGCTGGTTGGTTATAGAGACAGTGATTGGGCATGAAGTGTTGATGATAGAAAGAGCACATGAGGATATGTTTTTCATTTGGGTTCGAGAGCCATTTCATGGGCTTCCAAGAAGTACTCACTAGTTTCATTGTCATCAGCAATAGTGTGTCAAGAAGTTTGGATGAGAAGGATGTTGTGGGATTTATGTCATGAAAAATATGGAGCAACCACTATTTTCTGTGACAATAGTTCAGAAATTGCACTCTCAAAGAATTTTGTCTTTCACAAGAGGACAAAGCATATTGATACTAAATATAATTTCATAAGAGAATTAGTTAACAATGGTGAGATTGTGTTGCAACATTGCACGTCAGAGGAAAAATATGGAGACATCTTCACAAAGCCATTGGCAAGTGAAATTTTTTTTTATCTTAGATATTATTTGGGAATGGTCAATGACGGCAGTTACGATTGAGGGGGAGTGTTTGAAAATTAATCACAACCACCGCGTTTAATTTTTTGACAACAACCATACCTCAATGAATGTTTTGCAGATTGCGGATTTTGTTTGTAGAGAAGGAAAAGTTCAGAGCAGAGTACATTTTACCCATTCCAAAAGAGATTAAACTATTAAAGTCAAATATAAATTTAAAGCATGGTTATTAAAAGAGTATGGGAAAACATTTAATCCGCAAGTGTTATTTGCCTCATGCAAGCTCTGTAAAATTTAGAAAGTCATGTTAGCCCATCCCTTGTATTAAGTTATGTATTTAGTGAATTAAATGTCGTATATATATATATATATATATATATATATATATATATATTTTTTTTTTTTTTTTTTTTTTTTTTTTGATTTTACATGTTTGTATTTAATGGAATGTAATGTGGTAGATGTAAGTCTCTAAAGACAAGAGGGAGAAAATCGTGGAGCCAATTAATGGTGAAGGAGTCACAACCTTCATATTAATGTATATGTTGTGTTTTTGAATCATAGTATAAAGTTTGATTAGTTGCGATTTGATTGTGAAAATTTCACGTATGAGTTTTACCGCAACAACTCTATTTTTCTCTGTTTCACCATGACTAAAATTGTTTGAATATATTTCATTCACTATAGTCAATATGTTTTAATCTCCTCAATTGTGTATTAAAAGGATGACCTTCATGATTTGATTTACGCAACTGCATGGCCTGGATTAACTAAGTTCTGCAACTGTGTTGTCTTGATTAAAGTCATTTCCAACTATATGTAAAGTCTTTGTGTTGAGGAAAATGATTTCTTCTATCTTAAAAAGTTTAACAAAAGATTCTAGAGTGCCAAACCATAAGCTATGAACCTTAGAAACATACCATACACCTTTAGGAGGGGAAACTTTATTACCATGATGAGTAAGGTGCGAGATGTGATGGTGCGCGCACCAATATGACACCACAGAACCTCAACTATACACTAATGCTTCATGGAGAAAATAAAGTGTCTCTTTAAGGCTACACTGCAACCAAAAAAGTGTCGAATGTGGAGAAGTAACTCCTCAAATTTAGAAAAGGTGGGCTAGGGTTTGTGTGGAACGATCTGCACTCTTTATCCATGCCTCCCGAGGATCCTTGCTTCTTCACGAGAACAATAGGTGCATGGAAGCATGTAATGTATCTATACTTGAAAACTCCAAGGACAATTTACTCAAAAAATATTGACAACAACATAATTATTACTCGAACAAGCACTCTACAACGTAGTATGGGGCCATGTTATAGTGTCTCTAGATGAGTGTAGATATTTAAATGTTTGTTCATATGAGGGAGATGTTTGTAAATGACTATCAACATTTAAATGTGGGTTTATTATGGAAGAGATGTTGAGTAAAATTAATCATTAAAACAAATAATAATAATAATAATAATTACAATAAAAAAAATAATAATAAAGCACATCATCCACCCAATTCAAAATGTAATTGAAAGTAAAAAAGTAAATTTATAATAATTCTTATTTATAGATAAAGACATAGTCAATTTAATTCATAAAGATATAACTAAAAAACTAAAAATATAGAAATGAGAAATATATGTGTTATAAATTAAGATCCATTAGATTATATAAATTAAAATAATAATTCATATTTATAATCTTTATATTTTAGAATTTCATGTTTAAAATTAATTTATAAGGACATGAAAATTCACTATTTACAATATTTTTATTAATAAGTTATAAATTTATAAATTTATCTATTTATCTATATCTATCTATATCATCATTGTTATGCATATTATGTTAAAAAAAATAATTTTAAAAAATATAAAACATGTAATTATGTATTATGACATTTTTAATAAAATTAGAAACCGAAGCTAAATTTATATATATATATATATATATATATATATATATATATATATATATATATATATATATATATATATAAATGTAAATTTGACATAAATATAAATAAAATTATATAGAACAATAATAACTCCATATATTCCATATATTCAAACCCCTAGAGGAATGAAAATCTTTCTTGAAATTTTCCATTAAAAATCAAATTTACATTTTGAAAGATTTAGTGACTCTTAACATTTAATAAATTGAAAATAAAAATAAAAAATATATTAATTATTATTTACAAATAATTTTTAACAACATTTTTAATATAAACATTAATTTTAAATATCTAATTTTAAAAGTTACTTATTTTTATGTGTATACATAATATTATATATAAAACATAAATTATAATATAGTGAAAATATAACTACATTGAATCAAATATTCAATATAAGATAGATACATTATTTACTTAACACTAAAACATAATCATAGAGCTTTGCTCTACAAGTCTACATCAAATAGAATCTATAATTGGTGCATCCATATCATACACGTTTAATATTTAATGAAAATTTAATCTTTATTAGTCCCTGCTGCCTGCGGCTAAGGCAGGGACTATAGGAATCGAAATGGAGGGGTTAGCATTATTTTTAGCTGCTTAAACTTATAAGCACCAACCAATAACCAAAGTTTTAATTTTTATATTCTGAGTATATTCTTCGGCATCCAATAAAATGTTTTACCATCTTATTTGCCGCATATCGAGGCCATACCAATATATTAGGTAAATTCAAGATTGTTATATGATGAATTCAAGATGACTTTTTTGAGACATGCGTAAAGCTAGCTTAATGCTATCATTAGTTCTCAGGCATTTAATGTTTGGGATAATATTGGTCCATATCTCATTTTGGCGATATGGACAAAGTTATGTGGTATCTCAGACAGGTGGCTTGCATGAAAATGCAAGTGGAAAGTAAAAGTGAAACTTGTTTTGGCTTGCAACAACTGGAACAACAAACCAACTCTCTCATAGCCATCAGAGCACAGAGGAGCCTCAACCAAATTTCAAGTGGTCGTCCAGTACTAACTTCAGTATGTGATCCAACCAGATTTCAGGTCGTCCAGTGCTAACTTCAGTATATCATTAAGCATGGAACTACAACATATAGAGTCTTGGAACTACAGCATATAACATCCTGGGGATTTCACTTACTGCTCTTCATATCAGGCTGTGAGGAGATATCATCTGGTTTTCCATCAGGCCACGGTGGAACTTGGAGAGCTTCAGGGCTCCACTCCGGATGGCCTCGGGCATGGTTGAGCCTGAACAATAAAATAACAGGTAAAAAACAAAATAACATGATCACTTACGTTTCTGTAAGTTCTATTCATGGTATAGAAAGCAGATAAAATGTAGCAATTGCCCTCTCTGGTTTTGGCACAATGTAAATAGAAATTGAACTATGAATTAATGCCAATCATCGTTTCCCTACATCTATCAGTACTTTGGCAAAGATTCGAATAGCACAGCAGCTGCTTCAACGGAGGTGATAGATCTATCCTATTTTCACAGAGAACCGTCTTCAAATTACTCTCTGTTACTATGCATTGTTTCAGTTTGCTTTTTTTTATCCGCAAATTGTAATTTCTCTTCAACAATATAACTTGGCTAAATGAAAATGAACCATATTATATCCGAAATAACAGATGGATAAGGCAGATGTGGTCAATTGGAAACATCATGGAAATAATATGTTACCCATTCTAAAAGGATCTCCATTTTGGGCGATAAGTTTTATCTTCAACAATATAACCTCGCTAAACGAAAACGAACCATATTATATCTGAAATAACAGATGGATAAAGCAGATGTTGTCAATTGGAAACATAATGGAAATAATATGTTACCCATTCTAAAAGGATCTCCATTTGGGCCGATAAGTTAATATCAGCGTTCTTTCTTCCCCCCATACGCTCCAGAACAAGAACCCCAAAACTATAAACATCAGCTTTAACAGACAATTTCCCCTGCATAACGTACTCTAGTGCCATATACCCGCTACAAAATTAGAATAACGCTTTAATAAATATGTTTCACCATTAAGAAAAATACAAGAAATTGAAATACAAATTGTACAATTTGTTCATTCTCAATACTGCCGTAATTAATATAACATGAATTACCCTAAAACTGAATTAATATAACATGTCTTACCGAGTTCCAATAGCTGCTGTGCTTTGAAGACAGTACCACTGTGCGCTTTAGCGTAACGATGTTATACAAATTATTCATCACAAGAAATTCTTCCATATTCGTGGGCTCTTTATGAGGTAGTCAAGCTCAGGTTGGGTCTGAAACTGATAAAAAACAGAGAAGACATATAATACATGAAGGTCCACCGAGATTTGGAACCCAAGATCATATACGCCAAGATAACATAGAATGCATTGCATTAGACTGTTGCTAGACTGTCGGTGATTGGAAGAGTTGCTGCCCAGCCACAGCAGGTGGAGAAAGCAAGTGTCCGGAATGCTGTACATTTACCATTTTAAGTTCTTAGATACAGGGCTTCAACAAAATCCATCTTTGACGCATCGAGAAAGTGAGCAAGGTATTGGATGTAGATCTTTGTTTATGTTTCAGATAATGAATTAAACAACAAACTGCTCAAACAACCTGTTTGATCCTATATTCAGGAAGGAAAGAACCAAACCATTGATACCCACAGCAACCACGTGTACTACATGCAAGATGCTCAAGATGGTTGATATCGACACATATACACATTATTCTATTTATTAACTATTAACTAGCACAACCACATTTACCCATGTGGTTGATATATGCCGATAGGCCTATATCCACTACCCATTACATTAATTTATATATCAATAAATAAATATTATATATAATAAATTTATTATATTAACTTGAAATATATATATAATATATATTAATATAAAAATAATATTTATAATATATAATAATTTAATATTTATTTATATATTAATACCATAGATGGTTATATTATTAATAAACCAAAATAACTAATAATATATTAATAATATATATTATATCATAGTTGGTTATATTATTAATAATATATATTAATAATATTATAATATTACTAATAATCATTTTAAATAAATATTCAAATATTTATTTAAAATGATTATTAGTAATATTATAATATTATTAATATTACTAAATAAATATTAAAATATTATTAATATATATCATTAATAATATTATAATATTACTAATAATCATTATTAATAAATATTTGAATATTTATTTATAATGATTAATATTAATATTATAATATTATTAATATTACTAAATAAATAATATATAATATCTATAATATATAATAATAATATTTATTGATATAAAAATAATATATATAATATTACTATTAATCATTTTTAATAAATATTTGAATATTTATTTATAATATATATTAATATAATAATAATATTAAACTCAAGAGAGTAATAAAGCATATGAAACAATATTTAAAAACAAAAAACCTAAGAGATTAATAAACCCTAACAATTAATATTTTAAAGTGAAGATATTAATAAACCCAAGGAATAATTAATAATACAAACCCAATGTCATCATAAACCAAAGGTTTAAATATTATAAACCATAGGAATTGGTGGACCCAAGGGATAAATATTATAAACATAAGAGATCAATATTAAAAACACAAGAGATTAATAAACCGTAAGAATTGATATTTTAAACTAAAAAACCTAATAAATTAATAATCCACAAGAATGAGTATTTTAAACATAAGATAAACCAAAAGAACTAATAGACCCAAGGGTTCAATAGACCAAAATAACTAATAGACCCAAGGGTTCAATGCTATAAAGAAAAGGAATTAGCGAACCCAAGGGATAAATATCATAAACCTAACGGATGAATATTATAAACAATAAAGATTAATAAACCCTAAGAATTAATATTTTAAACCAAAAAATCTAAGAAATTAACAAGCCCTGAGAATTAGTATTTTAAACTCAAGAGAGTAATAAACCGAATGTGTGATTAACATTATAAAGCAAAAGAACTAATAAACCCAAGGGTTTAATATTATAAACCAAAGGAGTTAGTGGAACCAAGGGATAAATATTAAAAACCTAAGGAATCAATATTTGTGAGAATGTGACATTTGATCATGGATGACATTGATCGATTATTCATATTATAAACCATAAGAACTAATAAACCCAAGGGTTTAATATTATAAACCAAATGAATTGGTGAACCCAAGGGGATTGATTTAAACATTGATACAATTGTTCTCACAATGCGACATTTGATCATGGATGACATTGATCGATTATTCATATTATAAACCAAAAGAACTAATAACCCCAAGGGTTTAATATTATAAACCAAAGGAATTGGTGAACCCAAGGGAATTGATTTAAATATTGAGAGAATTGTTGTCACAATGCGACGTTCGACCAACTATGACCATGGTTGGCCATGGGTGATATTCATATTGATACAATGTTTGTCAGAATGTGACATTTGATCGTGGATGACTTTGATCGATTATTGATATTATAAACCAAAATAACTAATAAACCCAAGGGTTTAATATTATAAACCAAAAGAATTAGTGAACCCAAGGGAAAACCATTACCCAACAAATTATAAACCAAAGGAATTGGTGAACCCAAGGGAAAACCATTACCCAACAAATTATAAACCAAAGGAATTGGTGAACCCAAGGGAATTGATTTAAAAATTGAGACAATTGTTGTCACAATGCGACGTTGGACCAAGTATGACCATGGTTGGCCATGGGTGATTTTCATATTGAGACAATATTTGTCAGAATGTGACATTTGATCATGGATGACATTGATCGATTATTCATATTATAAACCAAAATAACTAATAAAGCCAAGGGTTTAATATTATAAACCAAAGGAATTGGTGAACCCAAGGGAATTGATTTAAACATTGAGACAATTGTTGTCACAATGCGACGTTGGACCAACTATGACCATGGTTGGCCATGGGCGATTTTCATATGGAGACAATATTTGTCAGAATGTGACATTTGATCATGGATGACATTGATCGATTATTCATATTATAAACCAAAAGAACTAATAAACCCAAGGGTTTAATATTATAAACCAAAGGAATTGGTGAACCCAAGGGAATTGATTTAAACATTGAAACAATTGTTGTCACAATGCGACGTTCGACCAACTATGACCATGGTTGGCCATGAGTGATTTTCATATTGAGACAATATTTGTCAGAATGTGACATTTGATCATGGATGACATTGATCGATTATTCATATTATAAACCAAAAGAACTAATAAACCCAAGGATTTAATATTATAAACCGAAAGAATTGGTGAACCCAAGGGGATTGATTTAAACATTGAGACAATTGTTCTCACAATGTGACATTTGATCATGGATGACATTGATCGATTATTCATTGTATAAACCAAAACAGCTAATAACCCCAAGGGTTTAATATTATAAACCAAAGGAATTGGTGAACCCAAGGGAATTGATTTAAATATTCAGACAATTATTGTCACAATACGACGTTCGACCAACTATGACCATGGTTGGCCATGGGTGATATTCATATTGAGACAATGTTTGTCAGAATGTGACATTTGATCGTGGATGACATTGATCGATTATTCATATTATAAAACAAAAGAACTAATAAACCCAAATGTTTAATATTATAAACCAAAAGAATTGGTGAACCCAAGGGAATTGATTTAAATATTCAGACAACTGTTGTCACAATGCGACGTTCAACCAACTATGACCATGGTTGGCCATGGGTGATATTCATATTGAGACAATGTTTGTCAGAATGTGACATTTGATCATGGATGACATTGATCGATTATTCATATTATAAACCAAAAGAACTGATAAAGCCAAGTGTTTAATATTATAAACCAAAGGAATTGGTCAACCCAAGGGAATTCATTTAAACATTGAGATAATTGTTGTGAGAATGCGACGTTGGACCAAGTATGACCATGGTTTCCCATGGCTGATTTCATATTCAGAAAATTTGATGATGGATGACATTGATCGATTATTCATATTATAAACCAAAAGAACTAATAAACCCAAGGGCTTAATATTATTAACCAAAGCAATTGGTGAACCCAAGGGGATTGATTTAAACATTGAGACAATTGTTCTTACAATGCGACATTTGATCATGGATGACATTGATGGATTATTCATATTATAAAGCAAAAGAACTAATAACCCCAAGGGTTTAATATTATAAACCAAAGGAATTGGTGAACCCAAGGGAATTGATTTAAATATTGAGACAATTGTTGTCACAATGCGACGTTCGACCAACTATGACCATGGTTGGCCATGGGTGATAGTCATATTGAGATAATGTTTGTCAGAATGTGACATTTGATCGTGGATGACATTTATTGATTATTCATATTATAAACCAAAAGAATTGGTGAACCCAAGGGAAAACCATTACCCAACAAATATTAAAAACCTAAGCGATCAATAAGGCTAAGGGAAATATTGAAAATAGTAGAGATTAATAAAACCTAAGGGTTTAATATTATAAACCAAAGGAATTGATGAACCCAAGGGAAAACCATTACCCAACAAATTATAAACCAAAGGAATTGGTGAACCCAAGGGAATTGATTTAAACATTGAGACAATTGTTGTCACAATGCGACGTTCGACCAACTATGACCATGGTTGGCCTTGGGTGATTTTCATATTGAGACAATTTTTGTCAGAATGTGACATTTGATAATGGATGACATTGATCGATTATTCATATTATAAACAAATATAACTAATAAACCCGGGTTTGGGGGTATAAACGGAGGAATTGGTGGACCCGAGGATTGATTTAAACATTATGAGACAATTGTTCTCCTAATGAAGCAACATTTGATCATGGATGACATTGATCGATTATTCATATTATAAACCAAAAGAACTAATAACCCCAACGATTTAATATTATAAACCAAAGGAAGTGGTGAACCCAAGGGAATTGATTTAAACATTAAGACAATTGTTGTCACAATGCGACGATGGACCAACTATGACCAAGGTTCGCCATGGGTGATTTTCATATTGAGGCAATCTTTGTGAGAATGTGACATTTGATCATGGATGAAATTGATCAATTATTCATATTATAAACCAAAAGAACTAATAAACCCAAGGGTTTAATATTATAAACCAAAAGGGTGGTGAATACAAGGGAAAACCATTACCCAAAAATATTAAAAACCTAAGGGATCAATAAGGCTAAGGGCAATATTAAAAACAATAGAGATTAATAAAAACCAAGGGTTTAATATTATAAACCAAAGGAATTGGTGAACCCAAGGGAAAACCATTACCCAACAAATTATAAACCAAAGGAATTGGTGAACCCAAGGGAATTGATTTAAACATTGAGACAATTGTTATCACAATGCAATGTTCGACCAACTATGACCATGGTTGGCCGTGAGTGATTTTCATATTGAGACAATATTTGTTAGAATGTGACATTTGATCATGGATGACATTGATCGATTATTCATATTATAAACCAAAAGAACTAATAAACCCAAGGGTTTAATATTATAAACCAAAGGAATTGGTGAACCCAAGGGGATTGATTTAAACATTGAGACAATTGTTCTCACAATGCGACATTTGATCATGGATGACATTGATCGATTATTCATATTATAAACCAAAAGAACTAATAACCCAAAGATTTTAATATTATAAACCAAAGGAATTGGTGAACCCAAGGGAATTGATTTAAATATTCAGACAATTGTTGTCACAATGCGACGTTCGACCAACTATGACCATGGTTGGCCATGGGTGATATTCATATTGAGACAATTTTTTTCAGAATGTGACATTTGATCTTCGATGACATTGATCGATTATTCATATTATAAACCAAAAGAACTGATAAACCCAAGGGTTTAATATTATAAAGCAAAGGAATTGGTGAACCCAAGGGAATTCATTTAAACATTGAGACAATTTTTGTCAGAATGAGACGTTGGACCAAGTATGACCATGGTTGGCCATGGCTGATTTCATATTCAGATAATTTGATGATGGACGACATTGATTTATTCTTCATATTATAAACCAAAAGAACTAATAAACCCAAGGGTTTAATATTATAAACCAAAGGAATTGGTCAACGCAAGGGGATTGATTTAAACATTGAGACAGTTGTTCTCACAGTGCGACATTTGATCATGGATGACATTGATCAATTATTCATATTATAAACCAAAAGAACTAATAACCCCAAGGGTTTAATATTATAAACCAAAGGAATTGTTGAACCCAAGGGAATTGATTTAAATATTGAGACAATTGTTGTCACAATGCGACGTTCGACCAACTATGACCATGGTTGGCCATGGGTGATATTCATATTGAGACAATGTTTGTCAGAATGTGACATTTGATCGTGGATGACATTGATCGATTATTCATATTATAAACCAAAAGAACTAATAAACCCAAGGGTTTAATATTTTAAACCAAAAGAATTGGTGAACCCAAGGGAAAACCATTACCCAACAAATATTAAAAACCTAAGGGATCAATAAGGCTAAGCGAAATATTAAAAATAGTAGAGATTAATAAAACCTAAGGGTTTAATATTATAAACCAAAGGAATTGGTGAACCCAAGGGAATTGATTTAAACATTGAGACAATTATTGTCACAATGCGACGTTGGACCAACTATGACCATGGTTGGCAATGGGTGATTTTCATATTGAGACAATATTTGTCAGAATGTGACATTTGATCATGGATGACATTGATTGATTATTCATATTATAAACCAAAAGAACTAATAAACCTAAGGGTTTAATATTATAAACCAAAAGAATTGGTGAACCGAAGGGAAAACCATTACCCAGCAAATTATAAACTGCAAGTGATCAATCTAGGTTACTGATTGTTAATATTATAAACCGACGTTGGACCAACTATGACCATGGCTGGCCATGGGTGATTTTCATATTGAGACAATATTTGACAGAATGTGACATTTGATCATGGATGAGATTGATCGACTATGGCTAACGCTAATTAACAAGGGGTTTCTAGGGTGAGAGGGATGACAATGGTTGACCAAGGATGACCATGCTTGAGTAAGGTTAACCATGGTTGATTATGGCTAAGTAAACTTCTCTATCATTTAACATAGGTGAGAATGAGACCATGGTTGACTATGGCTAAGTAAACTTCTCTATCATTTAACATAGGTGAGAATGAGACTATGTTGGAAATGTTTGGCCATAGTTGATTAAAATGATTAGAATGTAAATATTATTGGTATTACTTATCATATTAATATTAATAATATTTCTATTAACAATATCAATTTTAATATCAGTAATACTATTAGTGATATGGTTACAATGAATATTTTTTTTTTTTGCCTCAAAATATTTTTTATTTTATTTTAAATAAAAGAGAATTATAATTACTTAAACCATTATTATACTTATTTAGATATTATTATATTTGATTATATATTATTTTAGATATCATTTTAATTATTATAATTATTAATTATAATTAAGGCTCACCATGGATTATTATGGTTTAAGAGGGTTACCCATGGATCTCTATGGATAAGAAAAATTGCGTACTATTGAGCATTGGTGAGAATGAATGACATTCATTGAGTGTGTTGGAAATTTTTAACCATATTTAATTAAAATGATTAGCATGTAAATATTATTAATTATTAAAAGTAATCTTAATATTATTTATATTAAATTCATTAATGATAATATCATTAAATTTAAATTTAAGATGGTTTTTTAGTTTGAAAATTTATTTGTTTAAAATTATTTCTTGATAATTAGATGTATATTTAGAAAATTAGGTTTTTTAGTGGGATAATCTAGTGGTAGTGGTTGGCACAATGAGATGTTATCATGTCCACCAAGTTTTAAATTCCATAAGGGAACATATTTGGTCCCTTGTCATAAGGTTGAAGAAATAGGTTCCCCATGGCAAGCTCAAAAAATAGACATATTCTAAACTTATTTATCCAAAATCTTTCAAAATAAAAACATATTTAAAAAATAAATTATTCTTTATCTTATGGTCCACTTTAACAAATTCTATCTTTTCTAATTTCTTAGCTTCGCAACCCTCCGAAACAAAAATGATCGAAAAATAATTTTTTTCCCAATTTCACAATTATTTCCACTAAATAAATAAAATTGGAAATTAAAATTTTCCTAATTTCACAATTATTTCCATTTAAAATTTTCCTAATTCACAATTATTTCCATTACTTTTCGCTTGTAATTGGACGTGAGATTGCATTGGTATTGAAGCGAGTACTAGCATCAGCATTCAAACTCGCACATCAACAAATCAGTGTGGGTAAACTATTAAGCACTAGTGAATGAACAAAAATGTGTGGGTAAACTACCAACGACTAATTTGCAAATGAACCTGACCAAATTTCATCGAACTAATTTGTACTCGAATTGAATTGACAAATTTTAATAGTCTGTTCCTTGTTCTCGCGAATTGGGTAACTATGGGTGAGAGTAAAATATTTAGAAAATTTGATGCAGTATCCATTAACTTTTTAAAATGTTTTAAATTTTGCAATCCAATTAAAAATGACCTTAACATGTTATTCTATATGTCCATTTTTCAGTGGATACAAAATTTCTCTCGTTCAATTTGAATGATTATTTTTTACCATTATGGAAAATGAAAGTGTCGAAGAGGAATTGAAAACAAAGAAATATATTGGTAGAGGAGAAAAATAAATAAAAAATAAAATAAAGTGTGAATGAATATATATTTTGTTCTTCCTGTTTTCTTTTTTTTAGTTTTTCCTATCTTTCACTGACATTATAAGGCAGAACCAATGCTCAAAAACGACAAACAGTATTATTAATAATCACGTAGGTTTCCACAATAACAGGTCATAAAGCGTGTTTCTGCAAAAACGTATTACTCAAAAGAAATAAGAAACTAGTGCTGAAACGAGGTTTCTTCTGATCTATTGGTTCCTTCCAAAGATGATACCTCAACCTTAAGTTATGAATTAACTAGATGTATTCTGTCTCTTCTCTTTGCATTTAATTAATAGAAGAATAAATCTAAACCGGAGGTGATTTTATCGCTGCAATTTCTGTCTTAAAAACAATTGTGTCTTCAAAAATATTTTACCATCTTTACAAATTCTAGAGGCACAATCCTTTAAAATTAAAATATTTGCGATCTGAGTCTTACCAACGGGCGATATGTAATATTTTTCTCAGTTTTTCACTTAGGTTATAAACCACGGCCCCTATGAATAAAAAGCTGCTTCCGTCACTTCTTGTAACCGTCTGGATTTGGGCAGATCTCTTAAATACACATTGAATTTTATATACACGAAACTAAAAATCTAAATGATAATAGATGAATAAAAAAATATTAAATTAAAAAAGACCACATAAACCCTAAACATGAAACTAACACTTTGAAAAAAAAATAAAAGACAAAACTTATATAAAGCTAACATTCCAAAACACAAACTAAGCTAATTAAAACAAAACTATAGATGTACTTAAAAATCAAAACTTAGATAAAGCTAACACTTCAAAACATAAACTAAGCAAATTAAAACAGAACTGTAGATGTACTTCACCTTGTACTAGAACACACACTGCAGGGTCAACGAGCTGTGCGACGGCTACGGCTAGGGCTTTCGATATTGTTCTCGAATTCGGGTGCCCTATCTCGTAGAAATGTACGCATGAAGCCACCATCAAACCACCTGTGCCAAATCCTGCATTTAATCCACAGGCAAAACAATCCCTCGTGGTAGGGAACGGGCGTCTCTGCATTTCCTCTCAACTCAAATTTTCCGATATTGTAGCATCGATAGTAGCAGGAGCCGAGCTTGGAGCCCAACCCCCACGATACCCAACCACTGCATCTGTTCCTGTAACAAGCTAAGCGGTTCCTCCACCCTAACTTCACCGGAACAATCATTTCTCCGTGTTCCACAACGTGCTCTTCGATATACCGACCAAGGAACTTGCTCTCGTCAAGAAACTCTTTCAGTGCTTTGCATGTCCTCCGGATCTGGGGATATTTCTGCACAGGCACTCTTAGAAATATGTTCTCCAATATATCAGGCATGATGTTGATTAAAACACAACGATATGAAGACGATGGATTGCTAATCGCAGATTTTGCAGACTTTGCAGTACTAGAAGTCGACTCGTAATAGTCCTCCATAGCATATCCCTGCAACACTTTTCAGGGATGGCCTGCGTTAATGATGAGTCTTTTCCCTGACTTGTGCTAATTGGTCTGCCAATAGAACATCAACCAATCGAACATCAACCTACCACCTTAATCGTCATGACAGTGGATGAGCTACATATTGAATTCCGCTTCTCTTAAACGCTCGGCAGATGAGTTGGACGCATGCATAAAGAACATCAACCCGTCACCTTAATCGTCATGACAGTGGATGAGATGGATATTGAATTCCGCTTCTCTTAAACACACGGCAGATGAGTTGGATGCATGCATAAAGAACATCAACCGATCAAATCCTTCAGTGGTTTCCACATTTATTGGTGGCGGGCAGACGTTTAATTGAGAATTTAAACAATCAAACAGGTGGCATTTTAGTTTGAACCATCACTGGTTAATCTTGATAGGTGGCGGTCAACAAATGGCACAGTAAATTTTTAATGATGTTTTGTAAGAAAATAATTTAAGTATGGTTTAAACACGTGATTTAGATATGCAAGGAAGTTACTTTTTTGAATTTCATCCATTGATTTAGTGGCGACGACTAGAATATACTGGCATCTTTCAATCTAGACCATCAGATAAAAAGAAGTAATTAGCCTAATCATAAAACATGCTCCTTTAGCCTAATCACAAAACATGCTCCTTCTGATAGGGTGATACGCCTATCGGCGTAATTATATATTATTTTACTTCAATAAGTTAATTTGTTATCTCTTGTGGTAAGGCTAAACGCAGTTGTGTATAAAGGTTATCATTTTCGACTTATCACTGTATTGTATTTTTTTCAGCATTACTCTTCTATGAACTTTATCAACTAAACCTTCGATTGTTATTTACTATGAAAACAAAAATACCGACCATATGATCCTCTTTTAATATCTCAGCTACAGTTTGCAAGTTGTGGGTGCTTTTATGCCTCGCAGTGATGTTCTCCAGCTGCCAGAAGCTGTTTTTGGGATATATGGGTTATAACTTATGATCATCTGCGAGCATTAATCTAACATATAAGTGTGTCTAACCATCAAGTCGTTGCAGAGAGGAAGTTAATATTTTAAAACTCTTGGGGGTTTGTATTAGGTGATTATCCACAATTGAGAGAATGGTTCTGAACCTTGCAAGATTAATGGCATAGTTCAAGGCCAGGCTCATGAGCTGCAGTTTCAATTTTGTGTACTTAGCTCGCAAATGAAAGAACCGAAGATTTCGCATGCAGGCTTGTGTCACTTATGCTATAATGATTATCCTTATGTGAGATTCTCTCGTATCATTGCCATTGGAAATTCAATGCAGAACATGTCATGTTATTGCATTAGAGACTAAGGCTTAAAAAATGTCCTTTGATATTGGCCCAGATAATATTATGCATTGCACATACTGCTTTTAATTCGATTGCACAAACGAATGGACTCAAAGAATGTACAATAACTAAAGCCTGAACAATGTATAATGATGGAAAATAAAAAAGACTTGAAAGCTAAAGAAAACATCTCTTAAAACAAAACACATGCATTACAAAAATGCTTCTAACCTTCAGTTTGAGTGTTTCTAAAGAAGTCCTAAACATAAAAAAGCTTCTTCTTATTTGGGTAATCATGAGAACATCTTCCAATTTGAGGCACAAGCTCCATAAGTTCTGTCAATGAGACTGCAGACAATATGGACCTCACTTTCTTGACATTTGTTACTGATAGGTTGAATATCTCAGTCATAAGTTTCTGTGCACGATTGCTTTCAAGTTCATTAGTTGTAATCATCTGGCGTCTGCTTTCTTCTTTAGCAGAGGAACGCCGCTAATTTTCAAAGAATTCTTCTCCATTTTTTCATAATTTTATTGAAATTTCCATTATTTTTTTGACTAATTTGTGATTCTTTAGAATATACTTTTAAAATTTGCGTATAATCCCCTATTGGGAAATGTTTTATAAGATAGTAAATTTAAAAAAAAAATGTGTTTGAAGATGCAATATGGGGTTACCCAATGCTGGTGTCTCTTAGCATTTAACTACTACATTGTGATGTTGACCTTTTCGAGCTGAAGCTCTGACTCGCAATTAACCATAGACCATTCGCCCAAATTCAATCTTCGGAACCCAAAACTCAGAAAAACACCAATCTACTTCCCGCTTTTGATACTCTGCGAATAAAGTATCAAAATTAACCTAGATCGTACTGGAGTTTTGACATTTGTACAAGTCCATGAGAATCCAACGACCGACTACAATAATGAAAACCTCCAAAACGAACACGGTCTGTATGCAAATGTAATAAACAGCAACCTCCCAGCATCGATTAGATGAACTGACAGAAGTTTCAAGGAATATTTACCAATCGGTTTCCATTTGCTTTAGGAATTGACACCAGAATTTCAAATAAGTTGAATGTTCTTCAGCTTCCGTCAACCTCCAAAGAAATAAGTTTTCCTGTAAATGCACACCTCATCCACTATGAATCCCGACTATGCTACCATCATTTTCATCTATTATCTCTTGTAGATATCATGGAATGTAGCTGAACGTGAACGATTTTCGAGGGTTTGTGCAAGCATCTCTGCAAACTTTTCTCATCTCGCTAAGGTAGTAGAACAAGTAGGTGAGCAACTCTGCTATTATTCCCCCTTGGGTGTGTCTTAGCTAGAGGTGTTCAGGACCGTCACCTTCCCCTATAGGTGCTTGGCTTCGTTCCAGCACCAATAGCTATAGTTTATTCGTCAGTCGATCCAGTGCCAGCAGTCACAGAGGTAGAGGCTAGTTACAATCAATTTTGTTCAGTTTATGAATATAAAAGACATAAAGAAATACCTTAATATAGGAAAATACTTTTTTTATTTTGATGATTTAAGATTAAACGTAAAGGTCTGGTTCCGTAGTTAAATCAACATTCACCCACTGAAGAAATACCAAGGAATTTAAACTGTTTAATGATACGTAAATATTGGCTCATCTTTGTACTGTAATTTTATAAGTTTGGCTCATCGTTTAGTGGCGAGTACAACCACAACCGGTTTTCTGGTTCGAATATTTAGAAAGCTCTGTGAATAATCATGTTTAACATTGAAGAATATAATTTTCTCTGTGGTAGGTCGTAGTCACACAGAGGTCTGGCGGCAGGGACTTGTTGCCCCGCAGCGAACCTTGTTTTTTGATTGAAGTTGTTTATTTCTGAGATATTTTCTTTTCTTTCCATTTTCTTTTCCCCAATTTCATGCTCATCCCTTTTATTTATCGAGTTTAATCATAATTAAAACAAATTCTGTTCTTTAATTTCAATATTATATTTAAATGGTTTTCTTTTTAATTATTCACATGCTTTAATCCCCAATTTATTTTCACATATTTTTCTTTTTTGTTTTATTGTTTTTTTTTGAATTATTCCTTAAAACCATGGACATTTGTTTATCATATTTAATGACTATTTTCTTACTTTTACTTTAACATTCTTCTTTTTGCTTTTCATTTGGACATCATAGTTTTCTTTTTGTCCTTACTAGTGTGTATATTTCAAAACTCCAAGGACAATTCACTCCAAAAAAAACACTCACCACAACATAATTATTACCCTTAGAGACACTCTAGCCCTAAATATGGGGAGATGCTATGATGTTTTTAAATGAGTGTAGATATTTAAGTGTTATGTTAATATGAGGGAGATGTTGTAGTGATGGTAAACAAGTGTGAACATTTAAATGTTCATTTAATAAGCAATTGATTTTCTAGCATCATTAAAAATGACACATTAAAAGAAATAATAATAATATTAATAAAGCACAATATCAACTCAATTAAAAAAGTAATTAAAAAAAACAATAATAATTTTTATTTCCAAACATATAAAGACATAATAAATTTAGCGAATAAAAATATAATAAAAAAATAAAAATAGTTCCAAATATAAAAATGAGACATATATTTCTGTTATAAATTAAGATGCATTAGATCATATAATTTAAAATAATATTTCACATTTATAACCATTATATTTCAGAATTTCATATTTAAATTTAATTAATAAGAATATAAAAATTCACTATATATAATAATTTTTTTTAATAAATTATAGATCTATTTATTTATTTATATGATCAATGTTATGCATACAGTGTTAAAAAATTTTATTTATATAAAATATGTAACTATATGTATTATCAAAAATTTAATAAAATAAAAAATAACAATATAGAAATGTGAATTTTATATAAATATAAATAATTTTATTAAGAATCAATATAAATGGATATCTATTGAAGCCTCTAGAGGAATGAAAATCTTTGCTCAAGTTTTTGTATTCACAATGAGATTTATATTTATATCTTGAAGGTTCAAAATTAAGATAAATCTATATTGATTACTGTTTATAAATGATTTTTAACCACATATTTAATATAAATATTAAATTTAAAGACTAGATAAACTATTATTATTTTTTTATTATTTTTTTATACATAGTGAAAGTAAAAATTAAAAAGAATGAATGTCATTTTATCGACAATCAAACATTTAAATATATTAAAGTATTTGACTAAATTCAATTAAACACTTGATGATGATAAAACATTGCTCCAAAAGTCCACATAAAATAGCATCTAATATTTAAAGACAATCTACAATCTATAGTACACATTCCAATATAGGTAGCCCATTTTACTCGGTTTGACACTAAAACCACAGAAACAAGGCTTCCGTCACTAGACATAATATAGTACGATAAGAGATGAGATGAGAAAGCCATTATTAGTTGGAACATAATTGACTGTCAGATGTGACAAAGCCTTTATTAGCAGTAACGAAATTGACTATCTCCTACATATATTACGAGTAACGAAATCGACAATCTCCTTCATATATCGTTGCTGGCTAGGAGAAAATGGAAAATTTATTTGGTTAGAGATTGAGAACACATCTCAAATTCTTGCCTTGTAACAAAAAACCAAATGATTCGTTAATAGCTACAAAAGGCAGCTCATGGGTAATGAATTCCTTTATTTGGACTTCTTGCAATCAAACTGCATATTGTAAGAAAACTAGTAAAGCATGAAGCATTAGTTTTAAATACAATTTGCATTTGATGATTCATTACCTTGTTTGCAAATTTTTCTATAATATTAGGCAATTGGGATTTTCCCTTGAATCCACCAAATATGGATGCCACAATCCTCCGACCCATAAACAACTCTTCTGGAAGAAGGCTTAGCTTTCGTGGAGTCAAATCAAGTCCTAACAGCACTGTCAAACCCCAGACCTGCAATCCCATCCAATTGACGAAAATATTAACCATGACGACACACGAACGATAATGAAACTTTACAGAATTGTTTATGCATATCCCCAGCTAGGTTTATGCAAGATCAATTAGTAGGTTTCAGCAGATCATCTAGGATCTTTGTCATCAGTTTCTTAAATAGCTAGCATTTCTGTTATCTATGATATTGAAGTTGAAAATGGGGAACAGAGGGTATCTTTACATCATTCGTGGCCAAAAAGCACTGGTATGCGATATCTGTATTTCCAATGCATTCAAAGCTGTAATCCACACCACCATTTGACATGTCCCTTATCACTTGCAAAAGTGTTTCTCTTCTTATGAATTTGGGAGCTAATAGGTGTTGGAGAGATTGCCATTACATAGAAGAATAATCTGAAATACCGGTACCTAATGAATGGGCTTTTAGTGCTCTTTTGGGTTGATGCAGTCTGTCACTCCAAGGATTTTGGCTGCAGTGTAAGTAGTGCAAGTTGTGAAACACTTATAACATTTTATCTCAGGGATGAGAACAATATATACTGGGGTACATCTAACTCATTATTACTTTCAAAGAGATTTCCATTGTGAGTTAGGCTCAGTAAATAGGATGGTATGGGCAAGTTGTCTCAAACACTTTCTTGACTGATCAGGGTTGGGATCTCAGTCAAGGAAAACCATTCTAACAAGTGTATATGACCTATCAAACTTGTGTAAAACGTTTTAAGAGAACTCGTTTATCAGGGTTTTACTGCCTTTCATGGCCAACCCTTCATCCTTCTACAAGGAATTTACTGCCTTTCAAGAACAGCCTTTGACTGAGGACCAGTACCGTATGTTTGCAAAGGTAAGACCTTTGCAATGGTAAGACTTTTTAGGACCAAGCTGGTGCTAGAGTGAAACATAAGAAACTCAACAATTCTCTACAACTGTTACAACAACCCAACTTAAGAGGCTATGAACCTGCCTACTAAATTTTATGTTAATTTTACAAGTCAGTCTGAGAAAAAGAGCATCTAAATTTAGAAAACATATTGGGATTTGTATCAATACCAATTATCTTCGATGCTTGTCTTATCCTGGCACCCTCTGCAACCTGCTCACAGTTAAAAACTTAAGAAACCAACTAAAGAAAGATAGCCAAGACATCAATCATCTAAATTGCATCGATAACCAAATCACTTACTGCAAGGCCCACCGTGCCAAGGACAAAGACAGCAACTGTCGATCTGGGTTCGATGTCTGCTGTGTTCCATATAGCTCTAATTCCTGCAAGCACATGGTAGTAGTGCCCATGCTTAAAAGCACTATGAAGACAATCAAACTGAACAGTGGGATTGTTATAGCATCATTTCTCACCTTCATATGATTCATGATTGCTTTGATGGTTTTGGGCACCCATTCCTACAGACTTGGACAAATTCACTAAAAAACAGTGTAAAAAACCCCATACGCGATTATGCCCGTACTTTTCCGCGTGTATACGCGAGTCCAGCTGCACTTTTCCGCGTAAAATTATGAAAAAATATATAAAAATTCCCTATTTTCACGCTGCGTTGATGGTTACTCTGATAGTTCAACCACCCCAGCAAGTGGCAAACTGTTTCCAACTGTTCAAACTACTTGGAGGGAGTATAAAAACCCCTTATGTGTATGGCCTAAGGGAGACAGAGAATTATTGATATTATACTCTGTTGGTATTCCCTATCCAAGTCTCACTTTCCCAGTTCATTACAGGAAACCCTTGTTTCCTTGAGATGCTCATCTCCCAAGATCGTGGAAGGATTCACGTGATCTTTCCAATCGTTACTTTTGTACATGCTATTTATAATACAGAAGTACCATCTTGTTTCTTGTTCCCGAAATATACGTGCTAGTGTTTGCTTACATATATGAGAAAATTGTTATTTAAGCATTCATTATGGTTTATTTAATGTTTTATATGCATTTCACTAACATTTATAGTAGATATATGCTGTACAACCTTGTTTCTTCTTGTCTCTTAGGTTAAGAAGGAAGAACGGTTGCTGGGGGTTTGGACCCCACTGGATCTGCTTCAACCGTAGGAGCTACGGGTAACTTCCTCGATCTACTCTATTTAGTTTTCATGAACATGCATGGTTGTGTCAGTCCTTCTTAAGTAGCATGCCCTTGCTCTGTGGAGGTTGTAACCCAACGAACCTCTAGGGTGATTTTCCCCAAAATAGGGATACGATTGAAAGCCTGTTAATTCTGATTTCATCAAACTGAACAGTGGGATACCTGTGGCCAGTCCAAATCCTAGCATGCTGTATCCAAGGGAATTTCCGGATTGATCTTGAGAACTAAAGCATAATCCACTACAGTGTATTCGCTAAATGTAGAAGACAGGAAATGATAAACTGGCTTTCCACCAATGGAGAAACGAGATTTCCCATCCTTTCTCATCATTGTACTCTAGAGATCTACTCTAAACTCACCACAGAAATTGGTCTTCTTAGATTTACAGTAGACACAGTCTTCGCATTCTCCATTTTACAGAGGAATCACATGGTCTCCTTTCTGGAGATTTGTCACGCCCTCTCCCACACTCTCGACTATCCTGAATATTTAGAAGCTCAATATTAAAAGTTCGACTATCCTGAATATTTAGAAGTTCAGTATTAAAAGTTTAAATTAAACCACATACAGTAGAAGGGGCAGTCTCCATTGATAACAACTACAAACCAAATACCACCCAGAAGGCATGATCATGATTATCTCTATCTCACAACTGTTAGTATAGTTACTATATATGTCTTTGTCTTTGATGATGGATGGAATGTAACAAATTAAATTCGCAAAAACAATTCTTTTCCAAAACTACATTTCACACAAAACTGCATTTTACATTAATTACTAAACATCCTACATGGCACCCTCGTGGCTGAATATGCGAGGATATTGGTCTTCACTTGATATCGTCCAATATGTGATATCGGTATGACAGAGAGAAGCGTGGGTGATTCTGATTCGGACCTCCATTGCCTGAGGAGGATGCACTTGCACCTCTTCTATGACGAAAGGCTGCTTTGGTCCCCATGCTACAGCAGCTGTCCATTCACAAAATGAAATGAGATCTAAAACCAAAACCACTAAATTGAATCTACCTTTAATAAAAAACCGTTGTAATACCTTTGCAGCTGATGACTTTTCCATCCAAGTCTGTGGACAAGAGTTTTCCTTCGGCATCCCAATGGTGATCCATCAGTTGAATTTTTCGGGTTCAGCAGCAAGCAAGGCAAATCTTGAGATCTATGAGAACCAATCGAATTGTCCACTATTAATAATAATGCTTGCACATTCTTCTAGTGATCCAGAGTCAAACCTGATGGGCGGGAACGACTTTTAGGACCTAAACTCTTGCGAATAACGCTGCTGGCCTTGTCACTGAAAACCATAGTCACCATATTCGCCGTAATCAGGCAAAAAAACGAAGATTCCACAGTTCCAAACGAATATCCTTATTCGTTGAAATTTGATTAGGTTTTTAGTTGATATTCGATTATGTTTTTAGTTTAAATTCGATTAGGTTTTCAGCATCCGTTGCCAATAGCCACTGGGTATAACTCACTGAGAAGCATAGTCACCAAATTGCTAGCCAAAAAAACGAAAATTCCTAACTTCGATAGGAATACCGTAGTATTATTCTCGTTGAAATTCGATTAGGTTTTGATGATAACTTAGATAACCCATCTCAATGAGTTTGGAAATAATCCGTTGTCATCCTCGATGTCAAGGTCATTTTCATTAATCGAGCAGTGTTAGTGTCAAGGTCATTTTCATTTTCATTAATCGAGCAGTGTTAGTTTCAAGGTCATTGTCATTTTCATAAGTCAATGATAAGTATAGTTATCAAATTTAAGAAAAATCTTGAGTTTCATATTAGCATAGCAACATTTATAGGGTGAGTTTTATATAAATGCTTTATTAAAAAAGTGGGTATTATTCTTGGATTATAAAGATAAAAATGAAGTATATCAATCATATTTATTAATGTGAATATTTTCATATACGTATTTTAGTGTGATATTTTTTTATTAAAAAAAAAGAAATTTATTATATTTTCATGAAATTAGTGCTTATAAAATATGTTTGAAAAGCTTTTTTTCTCTCATTCTTACTAGACTTGTTGAGACTCGGGACACATGAATATTTACATTCTTTATTTCCGAGAGGCTTTGTAGCCATACCATACTAAGGAAAAAAAAAAAGACACAACATATCAAGGAGGGTGATTCACACGGAGCACACTCGGAGCATGCATATGAAAATTTATATGTTCCACGTGCACTTCCAAATTGTGAAGGTGGTCATTTGTGTGATGGTGGCTATGGCAAAGGCTATCGAAGTACTCCAAGGTTTCATTTTGACTATATGGAATATCATTTACGTAAGCAACTAACTCACTGTGTTCGTGATACTTATGTTCCTAGTGAATATCCATATTAAATTGAATTTTTCGAAGTTGCTCTGCGAGGGTCTCCATGGTTGCTACAACCTCAATACGACTTGTCGAACGACAAGGAGAAAGTTCCACCTCGTCCTCGGGTTCATGGCTCTAGGGCTACCTTGTTGTTATGCTGCAAATAACCTCCTTATGAGCTCATAGCAGGACACATGGATGGAATAAATTGACCTTGACACAGACCTATTTTACCATGGTAACGCACCCTAAAAACTATGAGACCGAGTTACAATGCTTCTCAAATCCCTAGAGGGAGCGTAAGTGCCTAGGTTAATGCCATGTTTTGCCTAAAGGGTCGCGTTACCTGTGTTTCAGAAGAATGTGGGGAAACTTTTGAGTTAACTCACTAAATGTTTCGATTTATTTTTTCAAGGAGTCAATCCAAAAAGTTGGAAACATGTGGTGCAGGCATCTCGTTGGACATTTCTAAACCTAAGTAAGCAACCAAAGAGGGAAAATTCTAGAAAAGCATGGAAACATCATGGATTTTTCCCTAATCAAACTAATGGAAAGAATGGGAAGATTGATCCTTCGAAACTCTCATAAATTGCTCGCAAGGGCTCATTGTCAAAGGTCGAAAGGTTGATTGTGTGAGGAGAAAAATTTTGTTAGTGTGAGGTTTCATGGTTGGAATGTTTCATTGAGAACTATTTTCCTAAGAATTTTCATGCTAGGATATTGGGGAGAGAGAGCTTGGAGTCGAAGGACTGGGAGAGGCTTGGCCAAACCAATGGTTGTAACCCTTCTTGGGACAATATAATAGAATTGCCTCTATTTCATCTACATGGTGTCTTGTTATTACATATATTAAGTTATTTGTTAGAGATACATGTTATAAGTGGCTTAGACTTATATTGTTCCATGTTTGATTATATGCTTTTCTTTTATTGTTTGTTGTGATAACACTGTGAATATTACTAATTTCGTTGTTTTCTTGCAGGATTCAGACTTGGAGCTCATGAGGCAGACTTCCAGCACACTACCTTGAGCTCTCCAACACATCGACACTACACATCGAGGTAATCCTTATCTATTTCATATTTTCAATCAAATACTTGTACGAACATGCATATATTGTCTTCATGAATGTTGTAGCTAATCTAAGTGTCTACCTTGGGTCCCAGGAAGGCCTGAGATGGATCTTACTCCAACTAACACCTATGCAATTTACCCTTAAGAATAATTGGAGACTCCACTAGGGACTAATCCTTAGTTCTTTATATTTTTGTTCTAGTCTCTTGGTTCTTTCCCTCTATCACTTCCCATTATGCTCACATCCCTTTTAGACCATTTCGTCTGCTCTGCAACCATCTCATCTACTCACATTTTTTAGAACAAGCCTTAATTGACCATATTTTTCAATTTAGCCTTTGTAACATGCCCTCTTTATGTACTCCAGAGAATTATAACGTAGTCCCTGCTTGAGAACAGTGCATCAGTCTAGTTATTAATGCAATGTATGCTTTGCCAGGCATCTTTACGGAGCCAAAACTTAGATATCTCACCTGTGATGTGATTTCCTTGGCTGTTGAATCATTGGCGATTAGTTTGGTTCGAGCAAGTGAATCTTTGTGCTTGGTTTCTTGTTGAAATATAGTGTTTTTTTCTTCTGAAATGTAGCCTAGTTGCATTTACTTTCTTAAAGAAAAAAGGAAAAAAAATATTCTTTTCTTAATTTTTCTAATATAGATTATTACATTGTGTCAAATACTGGGTTAAATAGCTATTAGAGAGAATTAGTATATGTATCATTCACAAGATGAACTGCATTATTTGATATGTGTTGTTGCATGGATGTATGAAAAATTTATCCTTGTAGAAGTAACTCTTTCATAGAATTGAATTAAAAAGCATTTTCTGCATGGTTTGTGTGAGAGTCGCATAAATTTCATGCGTCCAATCCCCCTTTGGAGACTTAAATTCAAGTACACTAAAATTAAGCGCTTAATAAAATCAATCAATAAATATTTTATCATATTACACAAAGATTAGTTCACGCGAGGACCTTGGGATTGGCAAAGTCAGAAAACTACCCAAGATTACAAAACTTGAGACTAGTGTGATTAAAGAGTGAAAATCATGTTGCACTCATACTATCGGGACCGCTCCACTCACAAACGAGTTAAGCGCGAGACAACATTGGTGTGTGTGAGAAGGGAGCTCGCCTTCGATAGTGTACCCAGTGGGAATTCTGTGTATTGGGGTACCCCTCAGGGATGTTGAAACTGGATCATGTATCCAGGTGATCTTCCCATACAACGTGTTTTCTATGACTATGGACACCCTAGTAGTGTCTATGATTTGAGATATCCATACTTTCCATACTTTAGGGACATACACAAGGTGACTCGGGTGGGTTGTCATGGTACCTGACAGAGACGGACCTACTCTGACTTAATTTTTTGGGAGGGTACTCATCTTCGTGATAGTGCTTGGCCCCTTTATCTGAGGTTTGGGCGAAGCTCAAGAATAATTTTAAATGTACATATGACTAGCTCTCTCTCTTTGCTATTGTGATACTAGGTTTCATCTCCAGTGAATGGTAGTTCTCAAATAGGGTCTTTCCCTTCTGGCTACTTGATTGATTTAATTTTAGAGTTCTTTTACTTTTTAGCTGTTGGTTTGACTATCAATGAGATTTAACAATATATCACATTAAAATATTGATAAAATTTATTGGCCATAATGCTGTCCTTCGACACTCGTAGTCTATCTAGATGGCGAAGAGGCCTTCCTCCATTTAACCTGGAGGATTTATCAAGTCTTGGTGATCCAGAGTCTTCTTCGGAAGAACAGTTTCCCGTGTTGACCCTTGTTTCACATATTTATCCCTAAGATAGAGTGTTACATGATCGCCCTTTCATGGAAGGTGTTCTTCCTTCTTATAATCCTTCTCTCATTGACTCGTTGCGGCCTGTGATGATTTAGGTAGCATCAGCACCTGCGATGTCTTTAGCTGCACACACATCCAATGTAAAATCAATGACCAATGGGTCATTAGCATAGGTGGCCAACTTGGTTCCACAACCACCTCCCTCGCTAGTTGTAAGTTCTCCACAACTAAATAGAAACCTTAATCACGAGTTTCTACCTAGTCACAACATTTGTGAGTGGAATTCTGAACTTTCCGATCTCCACTCCTTTCATGTCTACTCTCGGACTTCCAATTACTGCTTCTATTAGTAGGGCTACCATAGTTCCCTTCAGTAACATTTTTGGTTGAAATCCTTTGTTGAGTTAGAACCCCTTGGCCTCTATGCCAGGGGGTAGGTTTACCAACACATATGTGTTTTGGGGGCACTTTGGTACCCTTCCAATTTATGGGACAAGTAGGTCCATCCATTGCTAATCTGATTCCTCTTAGTGGTCAACCTTTTGGTGTAGCATCTATACCAAATGTAAATTATGCAGCTAGTAGTATGCCACAAGAAAACTCTATCACATCTATATATCCAACCCTTCCCCAAGCTAAATTGGGGCAAGGGCGAACTATTATCTTGGGGGAAACCAACCTTTTGTCCCATCGTTTAATAACCCTTATGGACAAGAACCTTACATCCCTGCACTGCCACTAGCTCGAAACTATTATTAGACGAGTCCTATATATCCCATTGGGAACACTTTGATGGGAGGACCCTACAGTCGAATTGGTCAACCAACACCTCCTTTTTCAGACTCGAGGGAAAAAATTCAATTGGTATTTTTAGAGACTTTAGACATCCCCGATATGTATAAATTGACCAATGATCCCATCAATCACAACCCGCTTTGGCCTCCTATATTGCATAATATTCATTCAGATATCCCTAAGTTCGAACTTGGGAAATAAGGGGATGACCTAACCACTCATTTCACTACCTATCATCTATGGTTTGTTTCTAATTCTATGGTGGATGACAGCATCTGGCTGAGGCCCTTTCCCTACACCATCACATGCAACACTGAAAAATGGTACATTGAGTTACCATGAGCTGAAATGAACACTTGTGGTGCCTTAGCAATGGAATTTATCAAACATTTTCAGCTCCCTATCCACTACGAAACCAAAACAGAACTTATAACCATTTTTTTCCAAGACACCGCCACCCACATCTCCTATAACATCCATGAATGGAGACATAGGTGGAGTCTTGTCAAAGCCCCGATTCAAAATCATCTATTATCAGACTAGTTCTGTAATTCACTCGTTCTTCCCATTACTAAGGACATCTCCTTACCATGTGTGGTCATAGAGGACCAATCCATCTTTCATGCACAACATCTAGATCAAATCCATTTGAAATTTGGCACGCTATATGATTTATTTCCCCATTCCCCTAGAAACTCCAACGCTACCGCTACTCAAAAACCCAGAGCACATGCTGACAACCACGTTGGCACAACCTCTGGTGTTGTTGTAAAACAATTCAACGAGCATGCCTCCCAGCCATCTTCGACTACCACTGTCACTACCCAATTGACGTCTCTTCCAACCACTACTATAAAATTTGTACAGTCTACAAGAAAAACCTAACGGTAAGTACAAGAAGAATACGAAAAATACCTCTCCTTCTGATGAGCATCTAAACACATAGAATAGTCCAAATCATAGAAATGCTACTAAAAATAAGAAAGGGAAAGACAAGACTACCATATTCCCTTGAAAAAATTGCATGGAGGACCACTTGACATATAAATTTCCTCGACTTTAGGAATGTACATATTTTACTATGCAAAAGGATACTATGAGGACCCGTGCTGTACTGCATAACCCTTTCCCTAATCAACAGGAGCAACAACATCTTGTTGCGAACCCAACACAACCCTCGCAAGGGGAAAATTGTAATATTCAAAAATGGAAAATATAGGAATATAGAACATCTATAGCATTCCAAATAAGAAAAACATGAATATAACACTATAATTGGGAAAATGCCAGAAATGTGTTGCAACATAAAGACAGTATAACCATGAGTAGAAAAAACTGAGTCATATCATTATAAACAATAGAAAATATAAATTACATAGTGCTCCAAAGGAGATGCACTCAAGCCAATAAGAAGTGGTTGAAATACACTAATGAAAACTAGCACTGGAAACGTTGTGTTACTACTGTTGCTACTACTTGAAACTGCTGCTACTGGGAAGAAGAACCATGTGCGGGAGACTATTGGAGTGCTCAGAATGATCTCAGATTTTAACCACAAATTCTACTCAACAAACACAAAAAAACAGAGAAATGGTTTGGACAGATTTTAACTTTGGATTTTCGGCACTTTTTGAGTTGCCAACTGCACTCCTATTGGCTAACTTACACAATCCTCTATTGAGATGGGGCTGAATTTATGATCTAACTGCTGCAATAGCACCCAATCAGCTCAATACATGAAGGTTTGGTCTCTTCTTTTGATCTCCAAGCTAGAAGCTTGAGATCTATCTCCTCCTTCCTCTGCTCAAGTTGCAGCTGCATATTAGACAATTTTTGGAATGAGTTGCACTATAAAGAGGGATGAAGTTGTAGCCTATTGATAGGTGATGAAATATAGCTCACAACTAATGGAAATAATCTCTCCAATGTGAGGGGATTCTTCCTCATAGTATTCCAAGCTGAAATACTCGGAACTTCCTTCCTCCACTAGATCTAAGTGGCTCGACTACACAATTCCTAGAGGATCTGCTGCTGCATGGAGGTATAAATTGATGGCCTGATGTCAGATATCATAATTTTTCTCATAGAATACTAAAAGGGAAGAAAAATATGAAAGGATGAACGCTCCACTAGTATCTTAGCTGGAATGCTAAGAACTACCTTCCTCCTCTCAAACCCTAAGACATGAGTGCATAATTCCTGAAGTTATATATCCAGAAGAGAGGGGATGAATGTGGCACCAATGTTGGATGATGAAGAACTTCCCAAAATAACCTTCCCAGAGTCGGCACTCGAATTCCCCTATGGGTAAGGGTGGGATTCCATCTCGGGAACACCTGTGTGCTAAAAAACATAGCAAAATTAGCTAAACAGCTGAAGCATGCAGAGAATGTCGAACGATAATACAATATCAAATTTTAGACTGATTTTCCTTGTTTCCCTCATCTTTATTATATGGTCGTGAGCCTTCCCTAGCCTTTTCCCACCTTATAACTGTCCTGCACATGTGGCCACTAGTCTCCATGAAGACTAGGCTGTCTCCCCATGATCTCCATAATCTCTACATTTAGTTTCCACTCCTCCATCATGTGTGCATTTAATTCACTAGTTCCTCCATCACTGCATCATTAATGCTCTATGATCTTCCTTTTATTCCTCCACTATCTCCATCTTCTTCCTAATTATTCTCCATAATCTCCACTCTTCCTTCATTAATGAGCTGCTCCACTGCTCTAAGATGTTGATCTACTATCTAATAACCTAGATTCATACAAAAAAAGTGGATTTTATTCATCTATGGGGTTTATGGGTCCCTCCACCCTTTCATTTACTTAACTAAGTAAGAAAATTAAGAAATCTAATATATGAATTAACTGATGGAAAACTTGGAATATTACAGTCCTCCCCACCAAAATGTTGCTTTTCATCAAGAAACTGCAAAATTGAATGCTACAGAAATCCCTCTCCCTCCAAATTGCATCCTCATATGGAAGGTCTCCTCATCTGCTCCAATGTGTAATGAATTCCCAGCTCCATACCTTCGTCTCTAGAATATCTGGAATGGCTTCCAACTGTATAGCTAGATGCCTCTCCTCATCAATGAACATCCAAGTGGTAACCATCTATTGTTCCAGAGCCTCTTCTCTGCATGAGACATATGATGTAAAGTGGTTCCTCCCCCCAAGGTAATGTCCCAAATCATGAACTATCTTTCCAACCCATGCTACATGGAGTAGGATCTACCTCTCCATGCTCTCATCAATGGCCCTGCTTACACCAAGCATCATCTCAACACTGTGAAAAATAGGAAACAAAGATATATGGGTTGACATATTTAATGTCGAACCATAATCTCTCAATAACAACCACTGCAAAATTGCTTCTTATTGTCATACCACCCCATCATCATACCAAGAATGGTCACCATACTCTCCTAATAGAAGCCAACACAGTAAGGCCTCCTGTTGCCATGCCCCCTCCTCATCATGCAAGGTATCGGAGAAAGTCTTCCCATACTCTCCCGAGAGTAACCAAACTAGTAATGACTCTTGCTTCTACCTCACATCATCATCATGAAAGCCATGGAGCAACAACATAGTGATTGACATGTAGAATGTCACATAAACCCAACATAACCAAGCTCCCTGTTGCCACATCATGTGAGTGCCATGAAATGTTCCAAGCAATAACATACCCATTTACATAGGATATGTCATGTGATGGCCAAAATCTCTCAAAAGTAGCCAATGCAGCCATGCCTCTTGCTGCTACACCACCTCAGTACTGTGCAAGGCATAGAATATACCAATCTGAAATGTCAGGTGGTAACCATACTCACCCAAGAGAAGTCATCACAGCCATGCTTCTTGTTGCCTTTTTTCATAGATATGCAAGTATTTCACCCACCACTTTTTCATCATCCTTACCCATCCATCGAATTGTGGGCGATGACCCATATCATGCTCCAACTTGGTATCCACCTAATGGAGAATACCATCCTCCTCAATCTAATGATATTTGCATTCCATTATATGTTGAAGTGCATCCCCCTTGAGGTTACTCCATGAGAATCTCTCATCGATGACCCGATGGAATCCATAAGATTCTGAATATGTTGTAGGTAGAAACTGATCTCTGAGTTATGAGATGCTCATCAATAAGGATTTATCTTGATAATGGAAAATTTTATCCATCATAAGATTTTTACCATCTATCATCTGTCCCTCCAATGCTTCATGAGTGAAGTGGTCATCGGAATGCACCAAGAATATTTGGCTCCCCAACTCATCACCGCACCCCACTGACAACATTGTTGATCTCCATGATGGTGCATCTGTTGTCTCATGACCATGCATAATGTTGAACTCATAGTCCGACATTGTACCTATTAGGACTATGCTCATCCTATCTTCCAAAACTCCACACTTCAACAGAAAGCGTTATGTGTAGCTCAACACTGAACAACTAGGATGGATATACATCTAATCCTTGAGCACATCAAGGGTCCTTTGCACAGTGATAGTTTTCTACTCCAAATCAGCAAGATGCTCTAACCCTTGGTTATGAATTTTCCCTCATGGCATGACGCCAAAAATCTCAAATTGAGATGCTGAAATGATATGGGATGAAAATGTTTGCAAACATTAGATAAGATGATACTTGGCGATATATTCTAAGGCTATAAGATTTCCTCCAACCGGTGAAATGGCTTCTCCAACTACAAGGGACAGTGATGGCTGCTCCTCTACTATTCCACCAGCACTGGTATCTGCCTCCTCCTTCTCATTCATCTCCTTAATCATGCATGGGACTCCCAATGCCAGGAGCTCAAGACCACCTTGCAAGGATGCAAGTGATCTTTCTCTTGATGCAAGTACTTCTGCAGCTGGGGGTGGTGGAGGTCCCTCCCCTTCTAGAGTGATAGTGCTAACATCCTCTCTTTGTTATTCATGTGCTATCTCATCAATGTTAGGAAATGTCTCTATGGAAAGTACCTACTGTTAGCCACCTATAAATTTTGTTATACCCAATGGTGGCTAATTTTTATTTTCAAACCTTCAAAGAGATAGTCCCTATTGAAAAACTTATCACCATTTGAATTTTTTTATTACTCTTCGAATTAAATCTTCACTACTGTTCACTAAGAGAAAGACTGCTTAAAAGATCCATTTTTCATCATTATACTTCTCCATTTCCTTCCCCATTTCTTCCATAAAACCCTTTCATTTTGCCTCTCATTTCCTTAATTTCCCCTTTAAAACCTTGTGAAATCGCTTTATAAGGTTTGAAACCCCCTTTTCCCCCTCTACCAAAAGCCAAAAAATCCTTGAAAAACCTTCATTTTTCCCTAAAAATCCCATTCTCCTATTAAGGCTTTAAGCCCCTTTTGGCCTTAGCCCTAGTCCCTTTTCCACATATGACTCGTGCCAAGACAAGGTGCTAAGCGCTTATCACATTGGAAATTTTTATCGCAAGCAGTCACTTGACCCTTTTCTTGGTTCTTTTCCTTTTCTCCGATGCGATCCCGCGATCGATTCTCCGTCGTTGATATGATATACTTTGCTCAAATCCAACGGTCCACATCACTCTCCGTTCCAAACCCGCCTTTCCACATTTTTTTTCATGATTAAATCCTGACCATCGATCTATTTTTTAGATCAATGGCTCTCCTTCTATCACAAATCAACAATCGCAATTTTTCCCTTTATCTTTTCCCCTTTTCCTACCACCGATGCGATCCTGTGATAAAATCTCATCCATTGAATCCACAAGAACCAATGGCCCAGATTCAATCGCACTCTATCATAAGCTATTCACCATCACGCCCACCCATTAAATATCTACCATTGATCTCTGAATCAGATCCAATGGTCAGTGCTTAATCGCGCATCGCAAAATCAAAAGTTTCGGTATTTTGGCCTCTTTCTTTTTTCTCCGATGTGATTAAATCCTGACCGTTCATTCCGCCATATCCGACGGTCCACACTCATCCATTCCATGAGCCCTCCAACATAAACCCGTTGATTTAATCCTAACCATTGATCTCTCCTAAATCCAATGGTCCACGCTAAATCGCATCGGCACATTTAGTTGTTGCTTTACCCTTTGTCCTCCGCTGATGCGATCCGACGATCAAATATCCGTCGTTCATCATTCTTAGATCCAACGACTCATAATGCTTCCGTTGTTTTAACCTCGCCCTTCTCTTTGTCCTCCATCATCAAATCTCGGCTGCCAATCCTCCAGATCCGACGGTCCACATTCATCCTTCCTTCCACCCTTATACAAAAGGTGGGCCCCTCTCTTCCCCTTGTTTCTTCGCCATTTCCTTTGAAACCACACCTTTTATGTATATTTTTTTTTCTGGACATAAAGGTTTTAAATGAATCCTGACTGTCGATCTCAAAGATCCAAGGCCATCAGGCCCCATTCTTCTATCTGTTTCCTTTTCCTTGCATTTTTTCATATCTGCCCCTTTTTCCAATTTTAACCATTTGTCAAAGAAATTTAATGATCGGATGGCCTATTTTACCCCTACACTGTGCGCCAATTTTTCTGATGTCACCTAGACCTCGCATACCCTTTTCACCGCGCAGCTCTTCATCTATCGTGCTCAACCCGCACCGTTAGATCTGGATCATCCAATCCAATGGCCTAGAATCCATATCATGTAAATTCTGAGCCCTTCCCATAGTGTGCAACCTTTACGTGATATGGGTTGTTTTAGAAATCCATGTGTCGAACATAGACCTATATCGCATTCCAAAAGCAAAAAACCACATACCGCCCAAATGCAACGCAAAAACCACTGCCATTTTTATGCCAAACACTGTCCTCCACAATATTACTTTTGCTTTTAATATTGGTCATTTATTGTTAAGATCGGACAGATTATGTTATAACGCGACCCATTCATTTTTCCCTGCATCTTTTCCCCCAAGTGTCTCACCGACTGATCTCCATCATTGATCTTTCCAATCTAACAGTCCATATTCACTGTCACGCCCAAACTACATTTTTCACTTGGTTAGCTATTCTACCAGGATTTTTCCCCCATCGCTTGCATTCGCACTTCCTCCGCATCACTCCAAAATGCTTCCACCAACCCTCCTCAGCAGCTTAAACCATGAATTCATAGCTTTTAAGTAATTTTTGTATTTTTTTATGTAGGTTTTAATGAAGTTAAAGTTGAATCCTCCCACAGATGATTACATTGTTATTGGCCAAGGATGACAATCCTTGCAGCCTTTTGGTACATATTTGTCACACCTCCCATTTACCTTCCCACAATTTTTTTTTTTTCTGCATTCCATATTTTCAAGAACAATTCCCACAAAATATTATACTATAATATTTTGAGTTCTATCTGGTTAAATCATATTTATTTCCCCAAATACGATTTATTTCCACATATCAAACTATATCCAAATCAATTTCTACTGGATTTAATTTCCAATCCAATTTAATATGTCTTTGTACTAAAATCATAGTGGATTTATTTATACTAACCCACTTCCTATGAAAGGTCGCCCTTATCAACCAATGTCTTACCTCCATTTTGATCTCATTAAACCTTTGAGCATTAAACATATTATTATGTATTGATATACATATATAAGGGGGTCAACTAGATTATAACCACGCTGGTCATGGCATCCTTTACGAACTCTTTGCTCCCATACTTTTATAACGTATGAACATTAGTTGGATTTAATTCACCTACTTTTAGATCTAGGCTCATATGGCACTTATGGCTATTCAATGACTCGGTAGTCATAGTTTTCACACGATCTGTGTCAATATCATTCCTAATTTTGTGTACATATCATTTACGTCAGAATTTATGTCGAGATTGAACTCATTTATCTTGGGCTTCCATGTAATACGACCTCGTAAAGTCGATTTAACATAGTATGGAATTTGAGACGTTATACTAATTCTCCACGTTAGCTTATGTAAGACGTTCGGTTTCATTGCATTGGTTGGGATGGGTTTCATCCCATCCACGGTCACGTGATATAGCTCCACATTGTTCTGGAAATCGCCACGCCAGCCTACCCTGGAAGCAAGGAAATCTCTATAATACATCCAGAATGCCGTGACTTCATTGTATTGCTTGTCACATTGAATGTCGAACGAATGGTGTAAATGCAACCTCCAGCCATTCGATCTGTGGCTTCACCTTTGGGATTTTTCCATGTGGACGGCTATGATCCTCTCACCGTGTTAGGGTTTCTGGGATTTTGTTATGGTTATATAAGTCTTCTTTTTTGTGTCAAAGCAATTTCTTTGATCTTCGTTTGGTTTATTCACCCCTTTAGTTCGAAGCTCTGCACAAAGAGGAACTCTCTCGTTGGCCTGCCCATCAGTTTGGCCTGCTTACGGCAATTACACCAGGTATGAGCCTTGTGCACATGTCTTTAATTCTACCTTGGAGATCATATTCGGTTTTCAGAACTTGTTATACATCTTTCTCTATGGAAGTTTCGAGTGATGATGATACGGAATGACTTCGTTCTTGTAATTGCATTTATGGTTTAGTCTCGTTTGGGTTCGTTTAAGCAGCATCTCATGGCAGTCTCCTGTACCAATATATTGATTTATTCTCTCTTGTTTCTTTTCGTCACTGTCTCTGCGTCGATTGCATTAAACCTATGGTTAACGAGGCTTAATAATACCATGCAGGGTTTCTTAATAGGTATACCTCTATTTGGATAGTGAGATGTCAACTTGGCTCGTCTCTTCGCAGGAGAGCGATAGCCTTCAGGGAAGAACTTCATGAGGTTTTATTTTTATTTTGTATCTTTTTTTTCATTTTACTATTAACCTTCTGGCTTTCAAATTCGTTAATATTCTGCCTCTATCCTTGTTGCAGAGAACTCAGAAGGAATGAGGGTCTTCTTTGGCAGGTAACCCCTTCTCGTCTTGTGAAATTTCTCTATTGGTAAAATTTTCTATCAGTTATGCTATTGATAGATCCATTATCATGACTGCGTTTCTATAGCTAATGCATACTCCATATGCATTTCATCGTCGGTAGCTATGAGAGACTTCATTTTCGGTTGATATTAATTTCACCTCCCTTGACGTTTCAGGTCGGTATATGCCTATGCGGAGAGAACCATCCTCTCGTCGCATTGTTCCACCTCGTTTCTGTGGAACAGTTAATTTATTAAGATTTTAGCAGTCTATTGTAATTTTATAGACTCGGTCAGAGACTGTAACTATTAACAATTTCCCTTCGTACGGTAATATTCTTTGAACATCTTAAATTTTTTTTTTTTTTTTGAAGTGAGCATGGGGTCTGTTAAAGGACTTTTGCCCAAGAGGTTCGACCTCTGATATGTATATTCTGAAAGTGGCCATTCTTCTTCACTGATATCTTTGATAATTTCGTATGAGCTTCACGAATCTCCAACTTATTATTTTATGGAGGTTTCCTGTGTCTTGGCCTCAATTAATTGTTTTGTGTCGATTTAAGCTAATTGCAACATTTATGTGTTATTTCCCTTTTTTCCTTCTTATCATAATTATGAATTTCATATGTATATATATTTTTACTGGCATCTTTTCTGAATTTACAGTGCCTCAGTAAATGAAAGTTAGCATTGTCTATTATTGGTATATGTTGTATGGTTCCTATAGGAAATCTCTATCTTCTTAGGAGGGTGACAGCTTCCTAGGTAAGGTTAATGGTACCCAGTAACTGTATACTTTTAATTGTTGGTTCTTTTGTATTCATCATTGGGCAGTCCCAATGTATAAATGTCTACTGATTTTTATTCACTGATAGATATATATAGACTGATGGATATCTGGTTGTTATTTTCTACAGTATTGACATATATATATATATATATCTGTATCTATATAAATTGCAGTTAGTGAGTTGGTTTTATAGTTCCTATGCATGCCAAATCGTTCCATTCTCCAACAAAATCAGATCCTCCCTATTTCCAAAGGGGTTATTTCCATAGTTTTATACATCCTTCTTTTCTATGGTTAATATCCATCTATAGTTTCATTTCTTTAATCTGTAAGACAGTTTAAGAAGTAATACAATTTCATACTCTTTCATTCAATTCTTTGAGAATAGATTAGAGTATCTACCATTAAACATGCACTGCTATTTGTAAATTCCATCTATATCTATACCTCCTATAAAAAATTCAATAAGGGAATAATTCAGTCCTATATACATTCATTTTCCTACTGTCTTAGAATTTTTATTACAGAATTTCTTAACTGTATTCCCTTCCCCACAGAAGCGGATTAAAGTTACAAAATTATAAATTATGAGGTACTAAAATCTCAAGACTTAGACCAAAACTGGTTTATAAATTCTGGGTGATTTTGCCTAATTTTCCTAGTTCCTACAACCATGGAGAACTAGAAGAGTTGGACTACTCTACTATTATGTAAATGTATGGGATACCAGCAACATAACAAGACAATTAACTAGCATACATATATACTCATCAACTCTTATGCATGTAAACAATTATTGATTTTTTTTCATTCATAACACTATGTGCATAACACTTTGGTAATTGACCAGTCCTCCCAACTGTAGAGTCCCTCTATCTCCCGAACTCACCCCCGAGCTGAGACCACCTCCAACACAGATCAACCTCTAATCTGTTTAGGAGCAGCTTATTTAAGCTATTGTTCCCCAAAGCCTGTTTCTAATTCTGCGTCCAGAATATCAGGATGCTTTTCTTCCTGTTTGCCTAGGCTTCCCATTTTATGGATTTTTTTAAAGCTGCTTTATGCTTTTCCCAACTTTTTACCTCTTCCCAACTACTCTCCACATCATTGGGGAAACTAGATTTTCCTCAAAATCCAATTTAGAAATTATTTCAAGGATTTTTGAAAGATTGCGGGGAAAGTATTTTCCTTTATCCATCCTCATGGATTTAGCAAGTGATCTCACAATTCTCATTTTGGTCAATCTGCACATCATTAATTCATTCATTTTCTCAAATTAAGTATTTAATTACATCCACAAAATACTTGTCCTTTGGGGTCCACTCCCCTTAGGATTAAAGTTCAAATGTCTAGTTTTGAATTTTAAACACATAAACTAGGGGTGTTACATATTCCCCCTCTGAAAGAAAACACCGTCCTCGGTGTTGTTATTTAACTACTAGAGTTCATTTTTCAAACAAAAATGGATATCTTTCCATCATTTCAGCTTCTCTTTCCCAGGTAGCTTCTTCAGCAGTAAAGTGCTTCCACTGCACCTTTACTCTTGCTACCGTTCGGTTCCTCAATTCAATTTCTTCCCGCTCCAAGATTTGAAGCGGTTCTGGCAGAAACTCCCCTTCTGGTTCCACCTGTACCACATTCCAATCCACTATGTGAGAAGCATCATGTATATATCTTTTTAATAATGAAACATGAAACACATCATGAACTCTAACATGGGGTGGTAAGGCCAGCTTGTAAGCCACTGGTCCCACCCTTTCTAATACTTCAAAAGGACCACAATATCTAGGAGCCAGTTTTGCACAACTTCCAGCATAAAGTGTGCTCTTTTTGGGTTTAATACACAAGCACACATGTTCTCCCACTTTAAATTCTCGGTGTACTCTCTTCTTATCAGCATATTTTTTCTGGCGATCTTGTGCTGTCTTGATGTTTCTTTGTATCTATTTAACAATTCTTTCCATCTCTTGTAAGGCATCTGGTCCCAACATTAGTTTATCCTCTAGCTGGCTCCAGCTTAAAGGAGTAAGACAATTTATTCCATAGAGTGCCTCAAAAGGACTCATTTTGATGGAGGATTGTTAGTTGTTATTATAGGAAAATTCGGCTAAATGCAAATAATATTCCCACTTTGATGGCCTATCCATCACATACATTCTCAACATATCCTACAAAATCTGATTAGTTCTCTCGGTCTGCCCATCGGTATGAGGGTGATAGGCAGTACTAAAATTTAGCTTAGTGCCCATGCTGCCAAATAGACCTTTCCAAAAGGCTGCTGTGAACTTAGCATCTCTATCTGAAACAATCACCTTTGGGACCCCATGTAATCTTACTATCCCTTTTAGAAACACATCTGCTACTTGAGTTGTCCCAAAATTAGACTTTACAGGTATGAAGTTTGTAGCCTTTGTTAAAGTGTCTACTACTACCATCACTGAATTGTGTTGGTATTTAGTTTTGGGCAGCCTTGTTATAAAATCTATAGAAACTGTGTCCCATTTCCATTATACAATTGGCAATGGGTTTAGAAGACCAGCAGGATGCTGATGTTCAACTTTAACTAGTTGACACTCCATGCATATAGCTAAATATTCTACTACATCTCTTTTCATTCCTGGCCAAAACAAATTCTTTTTCAAAGTTGTTAACATTTTCTGATATCCAGGATGCCCTGCGTATGGCTGTTTGTGATATTCATCTAAAATCTCCCTTTCTAAAGTTTCTACATTGGGGATATACAATCTATTTTTGTAGCAAATCAGCTCTTTTTGGTTTTGAGTGAAATCAGTCTTCTCCTTCTTTCTTAGTTTCACCAATAGTGTTTCATAATTTGGATCTTGGTCTACTGCCTTTTTCACTAAATCTTCTACATCAACCTGGGCACTACTTCCAATGCTGTTTATATTTTGACAAGCATTTTTTCTCAATGCATCAACAATTTTATTTTCTTTCCCCTTGATATGTTTTATGTCCATATCGAATTCACTTAGAAAAGACAGCCATTTGTCTTGTCTCGCATTCAAATCAGTTTGGGAAAAGAAATATTTGAGACTAATATGATCAGTCATCAATGTAAATTTTTTTCCAAGGAGATAGTGTTGTCACATCTTCAAGGCATGAATAACAGTAGCTAACTCTAAATCATAGGCACTATAGTTTTGTTCATGTATCTTCAATTTCCTAGACTCATATGCAATAACTGAATTTTCCTGCAAAAGAATTCCTCCCAACCCCTCTCTACAGGCATCCGTACATACAACAAATTCTTTATCAGGATCTGCAATCTTCAGTATAGGGGCTATAGTAAGTTTTGGTTTTAATTGGTCAAAATTGTTTTGGCACCTTTTAGTCCACTCAAATTTGACACCCTTCCTTTGTAATGATGTTATGGGATGTGCTATGGCAGAAAATATCTCCACAAAACTGCGATAATAACCAACAATCCCCATGAATGATCTCACTGCTGAGACATCAGTTGGCACAGGCCATTCTTTAATAGCTTTTATCTTTTTAGGGTCAACAACCAGCCCTTGTTCAGAAATAATATAACCCAAGTATTGGATCTTATCTTTATAGAATTCACATTTGCTGAACTTGGCATATAACTGGTTTTCTTTCAGATTTTGCAATACTATCCTCAAGTGTTCTTTATGTTCCCTCTCACTTTTTGGGTAGAATAAAATATCATCTATTAACACAAGTACAAATTTATCCAAGTACTTATTTAACACACTATTCATTAGGCACATAAATGTGGCAGGGGCATTTGTTAACCCAAAAGGTAGGACTACAAATTCGTAGTGACCATACCTGGTTCGAAAGGCTATTTTTATGATGTCTTCTTCTTTAATTCTAAGCTGTTGATAACCGGTCCTTAAGTCAATCTTCAAAAATACTGAAGCTCCTCTTACTTGGTCAAAAATATCATCGATTCTGGGCAAGGGGTATTTTTTTTTAATGGTCAACTTATTCAGTTGACGATAATCAATGCACATCCTAAAGGTTCCATCCTTCTTTTTCACAAATAGGACTAGTGCTCCCCAAGGAGACACACTCAGTTGGATATAACCCTTATCCAGCAATTCCTGTAATTTCATTTTCAGTTCCATGAGTTCGAGGGGACTCATTTGATAAGGGGCGCGGGAAACAGGTGTTGCTCCCGGCAGCAGATCGATTGAAAAGTAAATCTCTCTTTTGGGGGGAAGATGAGGAATCTCATCTGGAAAGACTTCCTTAAACTCTCTTACTACTGGTAATGCATCCAACAAAGTTTCTTCAGTTTTCTGTTCTGTTTCTTCTACATGTACCGCATAAACTTGGTATCCTTTTCTAGCTGTTCATTTTAATTGCAGTGCTGATATTTGTCTTACAGAGATAGGTTTTGGTTTTCCCTTGAGAATAAAAGGTTTCCCCTCTTCATCTACACAATGCAGGGTCTTGTCCCAACAGTTCATCATGGCCTTCTTCTTTTCTAGCCAGTCAATTCCTATCAGTAAGTCATATGAACCTAATGGAAAAAAAATCAAATTTACTTTTGTTTGAAAATAATTTAACTTAATTGTTGTTCAGGGAAATTTATGTGTTACCTTCCTCTTAGTTCTAGTGGCCAACTGTACCAACCATGACTACTGAAATTTTTCAGTTTTAAGATTACATTTTTCTACAATTTTTGGACTAATGTAACTCAAAGAATCACCCGGATCAATCAGAACAGTGACAGATTGGTCAGAAATCTTACCCTCCGTTTCCACCATAGTAGCTTGATGGTCTGCCTGTCGATTTTCCAAGGTTGCACTGATGGTAGGTATATTTCTTGCTATGTCATTTACTACTGTAGCTTCTCGATCTCTCATAATCATCTGAATGTTTCGATGAGGACAATCCCTCAGAAGATGGGGTTCTCCACAGCCCCAACATTTCAAAGGTTCCCTCATTTTGAATGTGCCTTCCTTTTTATTGTCTCCATCTATTTTTTTTGAAGCCACTTGGGACTGAGCAGTTTGAATTTCTTTGGGTTTATTAAACCTTTTCCGCTGATGATCCCTGCCAAAATTTTTCAAATAGGCTGGTTTCTGTTTCCTCCCTTTGAATTCACTCTTATTTACCCAGCTTTTTCCATGTTTAGTTTTTCCTTTGAACTATTGGTAACATAATCTAGCTTTCCTCATTGCCTTGTCCATGGTTTTTGGGTTTTCAAACTCGATTTTCTCTTTATACACAGCAGGTAAACAATTCAAAAACCTTTGTACCTTTTCCTTCTCTTCCCTAATGTAAGGAACATATCTCAACAGGTTTGTAAACTTAGTGACAGACTCATCAATTGTAAGTTGTCCCAACCTAAGCTCATGAAATTCCTTTGCTTTATCATCATAATAACGCTCATTCAAGTAGTGGTTTTTGAACTTAACCTGAAAATATTCCCAAGTAACTGTCTTTTCATCAATGGCATGAACCATTTTCATCTCCTCCCACCACAAGGTAGCCTTATCTTGTAGCTAGTAGACAACTAATCTGGCCTTTAGATTGCATTCATATTCATAGACCTAGAAGTACTTAATCATGTTCAACAACCAGGCTTTAGCATCTTCCTCCTTCTCCCCATCATAGGAGGGAGGTTTGATATTTCAGAATTCCCCCTGTAATTCCTTTTTCTACTTATATTGATGCCTAACAGCATCATCATCCTCAGACTCATCAGTCTTCCTCTTCCCAGAACCTTCTCCTTCTTGGCTGTTCCGTGAAGTTAATTCTTTGATGAGCTTTTCCTGCTCCTCACTGGCTAATGACAATCTGTCATTCTGGCTTTTTATCTCAGCCAATTCTTGTTCCAACCTATGCAACATAGCCATCATGGGCACATTGGGATCTGGTGTATTATCCTCATCATGCAGATCAACATAAATTTCGTCACTTTCTGCCATTCCAGCACCACTATACACTACACAACACAGGTCAGTAAAAATAAAAATATATATGAATTTTTATTTTTTTTTCCACAGAAATCAATTTATACAGTGAACACACAGCAACAGTGAGCACAATGACAATAGCCCAGTTTTATAACTTGGGCTCTGATACCATTTGTCACACGTCCCATTTACCTTCCCACAATTTTATTTTTTTTGCATTCCATATTTTCAAGAACAATTCCCACAAAATATTATACTATAATATTTTGAGTTCTATCTGGTTAAATCATATTTATTTCCCCAAATACGATTTATTTGCACATATAAAACTATATCCAAATCAATTTCTACTGGATTTAATTTCCAATCCAATTTAATATGTATTTGTACTAAAATCATAGTGGATTTATTTATACTAACCCACTTCCTATGAAAGGTCGCCCTTATCAACCTATGTCTTACCTTCGTTTTGATATCATTGAACCTTTGAGCATTAAACATATTATTATGTATTGATATACATATATAAGGGGGTCAACTAGATTATAACCACGTTGTTCGTGGCATCCTTTATGAAATCTTTGCTCCCATACTTTTATAACATATGAACGTTAGCTGGATTTAATTCACCTACTTTTAGATCTAGGCTCATATGGCACTTATGGCTATTCAATGACTTGGTAGTCATAGTTTTCACAAGATCTGTGTCAATATCATTCCCAATTTGTTGTACATATCATTTACGTCGGAATTTATGTCGAGATTGAACTCATTTATCTTGGGCTTCCACGTAATACGACCTGGTAAAGTCGATTTAACGTAGTATGGAATTTGAGACGTTATATTAATTCTCCACTTTAGCATTGGTTGGGATGGGTTTCATCCCATTCACAGTCACGTGATATAGCTCCACGTTGTTCTGACAATCACCATGCTAGCCTACCGTGGAACCAAGGCAATATCTATAATACATCCAGAATGTTGTAACTTCATTATATTGCTTGTCACATTCAATGTCGAATGAATGGTGTAAATGAAACCTCCAGCCATTCGATTCGTGGCTTCACCTTTGGGATTTTTCCATGTGGACGGCTGTGATCCTCTCACCGTGTTAGGGTTTATGGGATTTTGGTATGGCTATATAAGTCTTCATTTTTGTGTGAAGGAAGTTTCTTTGCTCTTCGTTCGGTTTATTCACCCCTTTACTTCGAAGCTCTGCACGCGGAGGAACTCACTCGTTGGCTTGCCCATCAGCCCGGCCTGCTTACGGAAATTACACCAGGTATGAGCCTTGTGCGCACATATTTAATTCTACCTTGGAGATCATATTCAGTTTTCAGAACTTGGTATACATATTTATCTGTGGAAGTTTCGAGTGATGATGATACATAATGATTTCCTTCTTGTAATTGCATTTATTGTTTAGTCTCGTTTGGGTTCGTTTAAGCAGCATCTCATGGCAGTCTCCTATACCAATATATTGATTTATTCTCTCTTGTTTCTTTTCGTCAATGTCTCTGCGTCAATTGCGTTAAACCTATGGTTAACGAGGCTTAATAATACCACGCAGGGTTTCTTAATAGGTATACCTCTATTCGTCCTTTGTGACTTGAGCACTGAGTTTGGATAGTGAGATGTTAACTTGGCTCGTCTCTTCGTAGGAGAGCGATAGCCCTCAGGAAAGAACTTCATAAGGTTTTATTTTTATTTTGTATCTTATTTTTTTTCATTTTACTATTAACCTTCTGGCTTTCAAATTCATTAATATTCTGCCTCTATCCTTGTTGTAGAGAACTTGGAAGGAACGAGGGTCTTCTTTGGCAGGTAACCCCTTCTCGTCTTGCTAAATTTCTCTATTGGTAAAATTTTCTATCAGTTATTCTATTGATAGATCCACTATCATGACTGTGTTTCTACAGGTAATGCATACTCCATACGCATTTCATCATCGGTATCTATGAGAGACTTCATTTTCGGTTGATATTAATTTCACCTCCCTTGACGTTTCAGGTCGGTATATTCCTATGCAGAGAGAACCATCCTCTCGTCGCATTGTTCCACCTCATTTATGTGAAACAATTAATTTCTTAAGATTTTAGCAGTCTATTGTAATTTTATAGACTCAGTCAGAGACTGTAACTTTTAACAATTTCCCTTCATATGATAATATTCTTTGAACATCTAATTTTTTTTATTTTTTTTTTGAAGTGAGCATGGGGTCTGTTAAAGGAACTTTCCCCAAGAGGCTCGACCACTGATATTTATATGCCGAAAGTGGCCATTCTTCTTCACTGATATCTTTGATAATTTCGTATGAGCTTCACAAATCTCCAACTTATTATTTTATGGAGGTTTCCTGTGTCTTGCCCTCAATTAATTGTTTTGTCTCGATTTAAGTTGATTGCAACATTTATGTGTTATTTCCCTTTTTTCCTTCTTATCATAATTATGACTTTCATATGTATATATCTTTTTACTGTCATCTTTTATGAATTTACAGTGCATCAGTAAATGAAAGTTAGCATTGTCTATTATTGGTATATGTTGTATGGTTCCTACAAGAACTCTCTGTCTTCTTAGGAGGGTGACAGCTTCCTAGGTAAGGTTAATTGTACCCAGTAACTATATACTTCAAATTTTTGGTTCTTTTGTATTCATCATCGGGCAGTCCCAATGTATAAATGTCTACTGATTTTTTTCACTGATAGATATATATAGACTAATGGATATCTAGTTGTTATTTTCTGCAGTATTTACACACACACACACACACACACACACACACACACACACACACACACACACATATATATATCCATATAAATTGTAGTTAGTGAATTCGTTTTATAGTTTCTATGCATGCCAAATCTTTCCATTCTACAACTAAATCAGATCCTCCCTATTTCCAAGGGGGTTATTTCCATAGTTTTATACATACTTCATTTCTAGGGTTAATATCCATCTATAGTTTCATTTCTTTAATCTGTAAGATATCTTAAGGAGTACTACAATTTCATACTCTTTCATTCAATTCTTTGATAATAGATTATAGTATCTACCATTAAACATGCACTGTTGTTTGTAAATTCCATCTATATCTATACCTCCTATAAAGAATTCAATAAGGGAATAATTCAGTCCTATATACATTCATTTTCCTACTGTCTTAGAATTTTTATTACATAATTTCTTAACTATATTCCCTTCCCCACATAAGTAGATTAAATTTACAAAATTATAAATTATCAGGTACTAAAATCTACAGATTTAGACCAAAACTGGTTTAGAAATTCAGGGTGATTTTGCCTCATTTTCCTAGTTCCTACACCCATGCAGAACTAGAAGAGTTGGACTACTCTACTATTCTGTAAATGTATGGGATACCAGCAACACAACAACACAATTAACTAGCATACATATATACTCATCAACTCTTATGCATGTCAACAATTATTAATTTTTTTTTTCATTCATAACACTATGTGCATACCATTTTGGTAATTGACCAGTCCTCCCAACCGTAGAGTCCCTCTATCTCCCAAACTCACCCCGAGCTGAGACCACCTCCAGCAAAGATCCACCTCTAATCTGTTTAGGAGCAGCTTATTTAAGCTATTGTTCCCCAAAGCCTGTTTCTAATTCTGCGTCCAGAATATCAGGATGTTTTTCTTCCTGTTTCTCTAGGCTTCCCATTTTAGGGATTTTTTTAAAGTTTCTTTATGCTTTTCCCAAATTTTTACCTCTTCCAAACTACTCTCCACATCATTGGGGAAACTATATTTTCCTCAAAATCCAATTTAGAAATTCTTTCAAGGATTCTTGAAAGATTGTGGGGAAAGTATTTGCCTTTATCCATCCTCATGGATTTAGCAAGTGATCTCAAAATTGTCATTTTGGTCAATCTGCACATCATTAATTTATTCATTTTCTCAAATCAAATATTTAAGTACATCCACAAAATACTTGTCCTTTGGGGTCCACTCCACTTAGGATTAAAGTTCAAATGTCTAGGTTTGAATTTTAAACACATAAACTAGGGGTGTTACAATATTAAAGGGTTTCAAAGGGATAATTAAATGTTTTTATGGAATCAATAAGTAATGATTATCGGTTTTCTGAGAAAAAAATCCAATAAACCCTCTATGCACCTACAAACAACAAAACACAGTCAGCATCAATTATAAAAGCATATCAGCGTTAAAGATGAAGAGTATGTCTTAATCAATCCTAAACACAGATTCAAAGATAAATCATTATGTTTATAGATAAATATCAGTCGAAGGACACCTCAGAGCCACATCAAAGGGGTGAATTGATTTCCCAACTACTATATTGCCACCTTGTAGCTTTTTGCCTCAAAGGAATAACCAGATCAAATCTCAGTCCGAAACATTAAGGCCAAAGACAACTGAACAATTATTACGAGCAAAAAAAATATCCCAACTATCAATAGAAGTTATTATAAAGATAAGAAGAACCTTCAAGTCAATCTTTTTTACCGATTAAGCCTAAAAAATCAAAAATAGAGTAAATGAAACAGATTTGTAATTCGATGGATTCCTACCTTATTCCTTGCATGGTTTTCAAGGCTAGGAGTTGCATCTAATATAGAATTAATTACACTTCAACCCTAGGAATTCTTCCACCTCCTCATTTTCTTATAAAATCTCTTTAAGGAGCAGATTGTAAAGGGTTGGTTGCTCACTAGTTGTAATATTGAAAACTCTTTGAAATAATACATAGTCTGTTGAAGTTGAAGAAGAAATTGAAGTCTTGGAAGCTTCATGATGTTTTGACATGCTTGTTCTTGAGAAGGCTCTATCATTGGATCCCTGAGCTCTGCTATTGGTGATGTATTCTAAATTGTCTGTTGTTTTTCCTGTTTTCATTATGTTTCATAATTTCTTACTACAGTAGAATAAAAATTTTAGGCTAAGAAATGACTCCTGGAAGAACCTTAGACCTATTTATCCTTCACCGTTCTATTTTTTATTTTGCTGAGGTATTTTAGAGTCTTAAATATTTCTCTTTAGTCCTCATGCTTGTTTATTTATCTAATAGTTTAAATAGTTGGTTTCAGCATGATTTATGGTTTTCCCTGTTTGTCTGTTGCAACTTGAAAATTGTTTTTGAAGTCTCCCTTTGAAGTACCATTGTTTGTAGTTTTCCTAAGAGGTCTGTTTTGATCATACCCTTTGTTCCTACTAGAATAGTTGTTTCAAAGGTCTTTATAGTTGTAATCATGGATGTTTAGGAGTTCCCTCTTCTATGACTACAATTATTAGTGAATCTTTCATGTTTTCTAATTCCTTTAAAATAAATTCTTTGAGGAAATAGGGAGTTCCCCGAATCATAGATTTCATTTTGAAAGTTGTCTTGAAGTCATTATTTTCTTAAAGTGTTGTTTGTAGAATTCATGGTTAGCCCTGTCTATCAAATGCCACTTCATGTTCAAGTTATGTTCTCAAGTTCCCTTTGTTGAGAATTAAACCTCTCTTTTCAAAATCGTTAATGTTCACCTCATTCACAAAACTAAAGAATCTAGTGGCCAAGTTATATTTTCCCTTTGATATCCCATATCCATTTATGAGCCTGTTACCAACTTCATTTTGAATCCATTGCCCAATGAACCATATATTTCCTCTTTCTACCTATATTTTCTAGACCTTTCATGTTCTGCAGTATCAATTCAACCAAAGAAACAAATCAAACAACACTTGTACTTCATAACTAGTCTAAAATCAATACTTGAAAGAAAACAAGATATACCTTTGCAAACAATTTGAGAGATCCCTCTCTAAGAAGAGGAGGACTAGATCCTGGAACTCTAAAGATTGGTTCTGATGTTGCCTTGTCTTTTGATTTTCTAGTCTATCAAAACACAAGACCCCAACACCTATGTTTTCCTTTTATCAAAATTCTTAATCAGCCTTTGAGTGAAGCTTTCATAAGAAGTCATTCTTTCATGTTTTATATGGCTAAACCACAAATTCTTTTCTCCACCCTCGAGGTGTAGCGCTACAATCTCAACAACCTCTCTTTCTGCTACTTGGTGTAGCTGGAAGAACTGATCTAAATCCTTCATCCAATATCTTATGTTCTTGTGGATGATCCATCGAATGTAGGCTAGAAAAATATATTCTGTATATGCCTTCTTCTTCTATTGCTGTTGCGGGATCTTTGGTTTTCTTTGATTTGGATAAACTGTTGGAGAGTTAGATTCTCCTTGAATGCTCTTCATTGATATTTGTACTCTACAAGATAATTACTCAGAGTCTCATTCTCTAATTATCCTCCATCTCCATGTCATTCATCTCCTTCTGCAAGGAAAGTGGACATAGAAAAGTGTTGTGGAGCTCTTTGCATTGCCAGTTGTTTATGCTGCTGATAGGAAATGATTCAACCTTCCTCATTCTGAATCCCACTTGAGGTTTCTCTTTGACTTACCCTTCTCATTTCTTTAGTCTTTGTGGAGAGATCATGCATATATCAAAAGAGAAGTGTGGAAAAACATAATCCTTCAGCCATTGAAGACTTCTTCTTTTTATGCTTCTTCTTCTTATTCTTCTGATGTCATGAAATACCCACAATATAAGAAAAATATCATGCTTTGATACCACTGTAATATTTGAAAATGGAAAAGACAGGAATATAGAACATCTATAGCATTCCAAATAAGCAAAACATGAATATAACACTAAAATCTAGAAAATGCTAGAAATATCCTACAACATCAAGACATTATAACCATGAGTAGAAACAACTGAGTCATATCATTATAAACAAAAACAAATATAAAGTACAAATTGCTCCAAAGAACATGCCCTACAGCCAACAAGTAGTGGTTGAAATACGCTAATGAAAGCTAGCACTGGAAATGTTGTGTTGCTACTGCTGTTGCTGCTGGAAATTGTTGTTACTAGAAAGATGAACCATGTGTGGGAGGTTGCTGGAGTGCTAATAATGCTTCGAAATTTTAACCATGGATTTTACTAAAAAAACCCAGAAAAGTGTAGCAATGGTTTGGCCAGATTTTAACTTTAGATTTTCGGCCCTTTTTGGGTTGCCAACTACACCCCTGCTAGCTTAATTATGTAATCCTCTTGGGTAACTTCTCATATTGGGATGAATTCTTGATCTAAATGATGCAATAGAACCCAATCAGCTCAATACATGAAGGGTTGGTCCCTTCTTTTGATCTCCAAGCTAGAAGCTTGAGATCTTGCTCCTCCTTCCTCTGCTCAAGTTGTAGCTACACACTGCACTACTGTTGGAATGAGCTGCATTATCAAGAGGGAAGAATTTGTAGCCTGCTTCTAGGTAATAGAATCTAGCTCATAGATGACGGAAATAATCTCTCCAAAGTGAGTTGATGATCCCTCATAGGATTCCAAGCTGAAATACTTGGAACTTACTTCCTCCACTAGATCTACCTGGCTCGACTGTGCAATTCCTGGAGGAACAGATGAGGCATGGAGGTGTAAAACGATGGCCTAATGCTGGATATCACAATTTTACTCTTGGAAGACTGAAATGGAAGCACAAGATGAAATGATGAACCCTCCACCGGTTTCTTATCTGGAATGATAAGAACTACCTTCCTCCTCTCAAACCCTAATACAAGAGTGTGTAATTCCTGAAGCTATATAAGCAAAAGAGAGGGGCTGAATGTGGCACCAATGCCAAATGATAAATAGATGCCCAAAATAACCTTGCTAGAGTAGGCACTCGAAGTCCCCTGTGGGTAAGGGTGGTATTCCCGCTCGGGAGCACCCATGTGAGAAACAACACAACAAACTTAGCTAAACAGTTGAAGCATGCAAATAATGTCAAATGAAAATACAATATCAATTTCTAAACTGATTTTCTTTGCTTCCCTTATCTTACAAATATGGTTGTGAGCCTTCTCTAGCCTTGGCCCACCTCATAACTGCACTGGACATGTGGCCACTAGTCTCAATGAAGATTGTGATGTCTCTTCATGATATCCATGATCTCTGCATTTACTTTCCACTCCTCCATCATGTGTGCATTTAATGCACCACATCCTCCATCTCTACATCATTAATGCTCTATGATATTAATTTTATTCCTCCACTATCTCCATCTTATTCCTCATTATTATCGATAATATCCTCTCTTCCTTCATTAATGAGGCGCTACACTACTCCATGATACTGATCTACTATCTACTAACCCACATTCACACAACAAAAGTGGATTTTATTCATTTATGGGGTTTATGGGTCCCTTCACCATTTTATTTACTTCACTAAGTAAGAAAATTAAGAACTCTAATATTCCAATTAACTGATGGAAAATTGGGAATATTATATAAATGGTGGTTATCATCCTTCTAGTGAAGCACCATCCACCATTTATTGCATGGAGATACTTGAACTCCAAACTCATGTCAAAACCTATGGAAATCTAGCCACTAATGCTCAAGATCTTGCTTCAAGTTCAAATCCACCGTTGTCCAATGATCTTCATATTGAAAGGCCTGATGTTAAACCTATCATGCACACCCCCAAAGGGACCCTTAATCGCATGACTCATAACACCTTTGCACGTTCTCCCAGAACTACAACATTGTACAAGACTTGGTGCAAGTACTATTAGCTATGTATGCTCTCGAAGTGTTGCAAACCTACCGAGTGCAAAGGAAAGCTCTCCTTTTAGCCATTGGTGGAATTGACCCTTAGGATTCTATGCTAGCCATATTTGACATGGAAAAATGAAAACCTCACCTTTCTCATCAACTTGCCATCCAAGTTCAAGTTATGTCAACAGGCAGGCCCATCCATCACACTGTCATTGACGAAGGTGCCTCAACCTGCGTAATGTCAATTGTGTGTTGGCTCACACTGGATTTTCCTACTCTGTCTCCACCGTTGAATTCTCTGAAATCATTTAGCGGCCACACATTCCTCCCAAAATTCTACATTTCTAGCTACCCCATTACTGTTAGTGGGTAAACGATAATAGTGGACATTGAAGTCATAGATCGTCATCTCGACTATAATCTACTTTTGAGCCGTAGCTAGTCTTATGCCATGACCCCCATTGTATCTTTGGTTTTCTAACTCATCCTCTTTCGTCAGGATGGGAAGATAGTTACAGTGGACCAACTACCCTTCTTCACTCCTTATTATTCCGCATTATCTAGTAGCACCATATGCCTAGTGGGAGGAGTACCTCACTCTTACGTTGTTATTGGTACCGGTACTTTGAGGGCATCTTCTCATGTGGGTTGTTTTCCTCTCCCGCTGCCTGAGGTTACACAAATACTTTCAATGATATCCACCATCTTGGATGGCTTTTTCAACCCTTGCATCCTCTTGAATCCTTCAAAAATTGATTCTTATGGAGAACAGATGCCGCTTTCACCAGCTGATTTTTCTTACCAAGCCATCCAATTAGTAGATGAACCCTCAATTTTTGGGTTTTGACCACTAGTACCCCCCTCTAACCCCACACAATTCCTTCTAAATATCTCCTCATTGAATTCATACCTTCAGACAAAACTATTCGAGAGATCATGTTTTAAGAAGAGCAACCTTGGGATGAGTTTCACCACCATGCTTTGATGTCTAATTCGGACATGAACACTATGAAAATCCTACCTTTTGACCCACATCAGATCATCCCATCCACATAAACGATTGTTTAAACTATCGATGCAGGAACATGGGAAATATTTCTAAGACTATTATCATAGATATCTCAGTCAAAATGGGCATCGTCAAAAATATACAGATTGGAGAAGATTGCAGTCCTAGGGAAATTGCACACTTCACATCCATTTTTATGGAGTTCTGCGATGTTTTCGCTTGGTATTACAAGGAAATTCTCAGCATAGATCCTTCTGTAGTCGAGCATGAAATCAAGATTTATGATAGTGCCATCCCTATTTGACAAGGGCTCAGATGTGTCCACCCATGAAAAGCAACATCCATCAAGGTAGTAGTAGAAAAAATCTTAAACGCTAGTTTCATCTATCCCATCCCTTTAATGGAATAGCTATCCAATCTAGTTCTCATAGATAAGAAACAAGGAACCATCCAGGTGTGCATCGATTATCATGATCTAAACGTTGCGTTTCGAAAATATTGTCATCCAAATCCATTTATAGATGAGATTATCGACGATTGCGCCAGATGCAAATATTTCTCCTTTATGGATGGCTTCTCAGGGTATAACCATATCATGATTAAAAGGGATGACCAACATGAAACTGCCTTCATTTTTCCTTTAGGGACCTTTTCATATCGAAAGCTCCCATTCGATCTCAACAATACTGGAGCCACATTTCAAAGGGCTATGGAATATGCATTTCATGATATCAAAAATATTGTTCAAGCTTACTTAGATGATCTTCCTTCTCATTCCAAGAAGTGTGCTCCACACCTTTCTCATCTTCGAGCAATATTCGCTAGGTGTAGGTTCTACAACATCCTTCTCAATCCAAATAAATGCACATTTTTTATCGAGTCTGGACGACTTCTTGGATTCATTGTCTCCAAGCAAAAGATTAGGGTTGATCTAAATAAGGTAATGGAAATTATTGAATTACCTGCACCACAATCCATCTTACAACTCCAACATTTTCAATGGAAGGAAAAATTCTTACGTCACTTCATCGTAAACTATGCTGAGTTAAGAAAAGGCTTTATGTGATTACTTAAGAAAGGGGTACCATATCTGTGGGATGATCAAGCTCAATTGTCGTTTGATGCCATGAAATGGGCAGCCGTTTCTACCCACTTCTTAGTTCCCCCAACTATTCACATGACTTTATCCTCTACCTAGCAACCTCACCATTATCCCTGGGAATGGTTTTCGTTCAAGTGCATGATGAAGATAGTTTCCATGTGTTCTATTATCTGTTCAAAAGTCTTGTGAGGCCTAAATTACGATATTCACATTTGGAGAAACTATATTTAGCAGTTTTATTTTCTCTAAATCACCTTCGACATTAAATAATGTTATGGAAAACTATCGTCATTGCTTTGAAGAATCGCATGAGACACATCCTGTCTCTCTATATCATTGGAGGAAAATATTCCAAACGGATTATAATCCTCCAAAAAATTGACTTGGTTTTCTCTACTTCCAAATCTAAGAAATCTCTAGTCTTCACTGAATTATTGTCGGATCTTCATAAAGTTGACCCAGAAGAAGTAGCTCATGATCCATTTCCTGGGGAATCAGACTATCTAGTAAACTCTATTTATCCTTGGTATGGATACATTCTTGTCTACCTCCAAACTCAACGGTTTCACCTGAATCTAACATCACATGACCATCATCGCATTCGTCATCAAGGTAGACACTACGTAGTGCTTTACGATACTCTATATCGTCATGGTGTTGATATAGTTCTTCGATTTTGTGTCACCCTTACTGAGGAAAAACACGTTTAAATGACTGACATGCCAACGAGTGTGGAGGTCATCTTTCAGGCATAGATACTACCCAAAAAATCTTTCGTGCATGATACTATTGGCCCACTTGTTTTAAAGATTTCGTTAATATAGTTCAAAAGTACCATCCATGTAAAATATTTACTAAGAAAATGTGCACCCATCGTGGACCTCTACATTCGGTTATGTCCATTGGTCCTTTTTCCAAATTGGGAATATATTTCGTAACATGCAATCCCACTTCCGCTGATGGACACAACTACATTGTAGTTGTGGTTGACTATTTCATGAAATGGGTTGAAGCCATTCCCATTTTCCAGGCTGATGGAGAAACCACATCACTTTTCCTGTTTAATCACATTATATTCCAATTCCATTTACCCTACTCAATTGTCACATATCATGGTTCTCATTTTAAGAACCACATGATGTCGGAATTAACTTCCTTGCTAGGTTTCGACAAGATCATTATTCATCCTACTATTGGCAAGCTAACGATAAAGTTGAAGCCATTAATGGCGTCCTCAAGACCATGATTCAATGGTTAGTTGGCAACCACAAAACCACGTGGCATCAAAAATTATACTCCACATTATGGGAATAACGAACATCAGTAAATATTTCTACATGCTTTACCCCTTTCGAGCTAGTATACGGTCTGGAATAATTTCTCCGAATCGAGTGTGAGATTGCTTTACAGAAGTTGGTTGTTGAACTCCTACCCGAAACTACTGCCAAAGAATATTGCTTTCTCTCACTCAATCAGTTGGAAAAAACTCATCGAGATGCAACACTAGCCCTTGAAGCCCACAAGTAGTTATTCAAACCTTAATACGACAAAACTGTCAAGCCTCGTTCTTTCCAAGAGGGTGATGTAGTCCTACTTTATGATAAGAATAACCACCTCTTTGGGGCAGGAACACTTCAACCATTATGGCATGGTCCATATTTCATCACCAATCTTCTTTCTAAAGGAGTATATGAACTTCAGGACTGTCATGGAATGCCACTCGCTGTGCCCCGCAATGGGCTCTATCAGAAGAAGTATTTTTCCTAGCACTTTACTGGGAATTTTCTTTGTAATTTTATGTATATAATTTTTGTAGGTTTTTTGTCTGTCTAGAATATTTTGGTTTTTTGAGTATTTTTCTCATACAAACTCTCTTATTTTGTAGAGATGTCTTTCTCACCCTTACCATACATTGGATATACAAATGGTGCTATTCATAACACATGGTAGATTACATCGGATTCTTAGGTCCTCTATACACCAGATTCATAACTATAGTTGCGGGGGAATATTCCTTGGTGGTGCCACCAACAATATTCCTAAGTATATGTCAGTGATTCTAGTCCTCACTAAAGCTGTGCCTAACGAGATTTGCAATCTGGTGGTATTTTTCAACTCCCAACTAATTTTTATGCATTTGAACAATTGTTATCACATCTGACATCCTATATTATTATGTTATTTCTCAAGGGTATGACTTCTAGAGTGTCAATTTGAATTTATTTCTTTTGGACACATACTTGGAGTATCTAATGCATTGGTTGATTTGTTAGCAAGCTATGTATTGGATTGGCATGTGTCAAATTTATCATACAAACAGTCACGCATGAGTGTACATTTTTTCATCAGAAGCAATTACATAAAAATTAAAAAATGCATCATCATCAAATCACCAAAATATGTGTGTGTATATATATATATACATATATATATACATACATGCATATATATATATATATATATATATATATATATATATGTATGTATGTATGTATGTATGTATGTATGTATGTATGTATGTATGTATGTCATGGAAAGTTGTTTACATAAAAAAAATCGTACGAAATTGGGTGTTTTATAAAAAAAATTGCTCTGCTAATTCTCGCTATGACATCTACACATCTACGACTACTCCTGCTGAACCTACTTCTCGTGATGCCGGATAAATTCCATATATATATATATATATATATATATATATATGTATGTATGTATGTATGTATGTATGTATGTATGTATGTATGTATGTATGTCATGGAAAGTTGTTTACATAAAAAAAATCGTACGAAATTGGGTGTTTTATAAAAAAAATTGCTCTGCTAATTCTCGCTATGACATCTACACATCTACGACTACTCCTGCTGAGCCTACTTCTCATGATACCAGATAAATTCCCTAAAAAAAATCCTAAGAGGAACCAAAAATATCTCTGGCACACCCATTTGTATGTCATTGTAGATGGAATGGGATTTTCCTCATGGGAAGATGCGACACACCCATGCTCAAACCTTTGAGGTTCTTAAAAAGCTCGTATTGACTCTTAGTGTCATCTCCCTCTTCGGTGGTTGACGCGACCTCTGATGATGCTTCCTCTAGCCCTGGTTGCCACACGATGACTCTTGGCTCCTACCAAGCACATAATCATCCAAAGCAAGGATATCATCGTTCTAGAGGCTATTCGCACTATAGGCATCATGTTGCTCACTAGTGTGGTGTTATTTATGTAGGTAGCTTGAATCAGTCCTATAGTGGTACGGAGATCAGCTCTAGATCCTGTCAAGTTAGGCCTCATCCATCTACATGATAGGCTTATAACAAAATATACATCTTGTTTCTCTAAGGAGAGGTCATGACCCCTATAAGGAACACATGATGATGCTCATCACACTGCTAGATGATTCAGCTTAGAAGGTCCTCCTGCCCTTTCATCAACTCAATTCTGGCATACTTCAATAATCTACATCTCCGTAGAACTAACAAGCATGTAGGATCGGTAATAATTTCTCATTCCTCTCTCTCATACTCTATTTCATGCCAGATACTCATGGTGGAAACTTAGTACCAGAACAATACAATTTTTTCATGGATTAGAATTTGGCTCAATCATTGAAAACATAATAAATCATTGTTTAAATTTGGTTTGGGCTGGCCAATGCGATCCCCTATGTTGAACAAGGCCTGCTAATGCATTGTCCCTTAATGAGTAGTTCTCTTAACGTGGCCCATCCTCTAGGTGACCACGTTAGCCACCTAAACTATCTGGGGTTTTCCCAAAAACCAATTTTTTACCAAAAAGCAACTTGAGAACACTAATGCAAAGAAAGATAAGGGTCTAAGCTCCTACCTGGAATATATAGAATGAAAAGCAGTTGCCCAAATTCTCCATAATCAAGAATGGAATTTTTTCCCTTGCTCTCACTCCAGAGCTCTTTCCCAAAATACAAACAATGAAAAAGAAGGTCTCTAGTCCTTCTGATAGACGTTTTTGACGTATGAATCGCTCAGCTAGTTATTGAGATTGGCACTCTGTAAATTTACACTATGTTTTGTTGCAATCGTTTCATTATTTTTTTAATGTTACATGTGATCTGATGAATTGCCAGTGTTTTTCTGTAGAATTGACCACACTTGACCCAAATCGAGCCTTCTTTTAAGGGACTTTTTCTAGCTCATAAAACTGAAAAAGCCCTCGATTTTCCTTCTTCGGGTTCATCAAAATTCTAGAAACAATATTATGAGCCATTATTTCCCATATTTTTTTAGCTCTTTAAAAACAAAAAAAGACACCTATTTTTTCTTCATTTGACTCGCTAAAATTTCACGAATATCATCAAGTTTTTCTTCGTCTGACTCATTAAAACTTCACGAAGAATATTGAGTTTACTTCGTCTCCTAGTACTCATAAAAATAATAGGTAGACATCCATTGACCATAGGTTCATCACATTATCTAGACACAATGGACTTAAGTACTAAAAAGGAACTATGTTTGGCATACTATTAACCCTTTTACATACTCGTTCATCAACCAAGACAAAGGTACCCCTTTGGATTTTTCTTTTACAATCTCTTTTAGACTCCCTAAACGTGAAAAAATCACCGAGTTTACCCTTCTCGACTCTTTAAACCTAATGAGATGGTGAAAAATTTTGGACAAAGTAGAGACTCATTCTTCATACTTTGAAGGATGATTTGGCATGAACACCTTGAGCATGGCACTCCTCAAAAAACTTCCTTTCACCAGCTTCTCTCTGACTCCTACCATTCTATGAGTTCAACCTTCATATCCTGGTGTTCCTCCATATTTGAATCCTAAAATCTTTGGTTTTCATGATTCTAAGCTACCTAGTACCCTACATTTTGTGCATTCTATTGTTCAAGAGGTCATGCTATCTACTTCTTCCTGTATCGACCAAGCCATCATATACCAAAAATAATTTTCCCATCATCTATTTGCACCATTGCTCTATACTATATTCAAAACAAATCATGCTTTCCTCATTTCATGTCAACTAATGTAGGCCACCTTATTACCTGCCTTTTAACAGATCTCTTCCTATAGAATTCAACATCTTATATAGGAAGGTGATCCAGAAACATATCAGTACCCTGGAACTTGTAGACCATAGTGGCAGGTTATCTTGTGTTTCATTGGGGGTTTTCATCATTGTCTCCCAGTCGAAAAATTATATGAGTATTCAATATCAACACCATTTTTTCACACTCGCTATATTGTAATAGGCATATTGGAGACCACCATCCTTATCGGTGGCCATCCTCACATTTTTTAACAGTTTTCATCATTGATTGGTAATCAAACAATTTTTCACATATTTGACTACAACTCCTTTATTCACATGTGTAGAAATATGTAGTTCAGAGAAGAAACGAACAAGATTTTGGGTAGAGGCTTACATCATGCAACTCCTAAGTTGTGTATATTTGTTTTGGAGACATATTATCAGATTGATCCCATTATAACACAAGCTTCCACATTGTGCTTATCGGTGCACATAATGGTCATATCTCTTCCTGGAGAAATCACTTTGATACAAATATTGAGCATGGGAAAGCTCGACTCCGGACGGATTTATATATTTTTGAGATATGTTTCTTGTTTCACTTTTCCCTCAGTCCTCTAACCCCTCTCGCTCTACTAGACATATATAAAGTATTTCGTCCATCATCTTTGTCTGTGACCACTTTAGGGGGCGTTTTTTATACTAAAAATGACCTCCTCATCAGCTTAGAGGAGAAGGACACATGGATGGAAGAAATTAACCTAGACAGAGACCTATTTTTCCATGGTAAGGCACCGCAGAAACTACTAGGCCAAATTATAATGCTTCTCTGGTTTCTCTAGGTAGCATTATTTCCTAGGTTAATGCCCTATTTTTCCTAAAGGGCTACGTTACCCTTGTTTCATGAATATATAGGGGACAATTTTGAGTTAACTAACTGACATTTCCCGCTTTTTCTCAAGAAGTCAGTCTAGAAAGATAGGAACCTGTGGTGCAGGCCTCTGATTGGACATTTCTAAACCTAGCTAATCATCCAAAGAGGGAAAAAGATAGAAAAGCATGGAAACATCATGGATTTTTTCCTAATCAAATGAATGGAGAAGAATGTCAAGATTGATCCTCCCAAAATCTTATAAGTTAGAGGAAATGCCTCATTTTCAAAGGTCGAAAGGTTGATTATGTGAGGAGTGAACATTTTTTAGTGTGAGGTTTCATGGTTCGCATGGTTTAATGATAACTATTTGCCTAAATATCGTCACACTAGGATATTTAGGAGAGAGAGCTTGGAGTTGGATGACTGAGGGAGGCTTGGCCAAACTGATGTTTGTAATCCTCCTTGATTCAATATAATAGAACTGCCTCTATTTTTTCCACTTGGTGTCTTGTTATTACATCTATTAAGTTATTTTTTAGAGATACATATTATAAGTGGCTTAGATTTATATTGTTTCATGTTTTATTATATGCTTGTCTTTCATTATATATTGTGATAACACTGTGAAGATTACTAGTTTCATTGTTTTCTTCCATGATTTTGACTTGGAGCTAATGAGGCAGACCTCCACCACACTACCTTGAGCTCTCCAACAGATTGCACTACACATCGAATTAATCCTTCTCTATTTCATATTGTTAATCAAATATTTGTATGGGCATGCATATATTGTCTTTGTGAATGTTGCAGCTAATCTGATTATCTGCCTTGGGTCCTAGGAAGGCCCGAGAGGGATCTTACTCAATATACCACCTCTTCATTTTACCCCTAAGCACCCATTGGAGACGAATTGTGTCCACTATTGAATGGTCAGAAAATGAGGTCGTGAATTGACTTTCCGTGAACATGAAAGGAGAGGGAAATTCAATGGGACGAGGAAGAAAATTAACTAATATAATACTCACTTGAACTCAAACATGAGGGACTCTACATACGGATACAAAATCCTACCCACAGGAATATGTACTATCGAGGGAAACCAAATCTTGCCAACCCACTAACTCTTTGATAAAAATGACAATTCCCCAGGAAGATTGAGAGCCTGTCCCTATAATACCAAACCTGAATTGACACAAGTGCAAACAACAATAGTTACTATGATGTGAAATACAACAAACATGAAATAAGTAAAGACTAGAGGTGATTTTCAGCTAGAAATGACAGGCAGGACACCCACAAGACCCTAACAACTGAGACATCTAACTGGAGTTTAAGGAAACAAAATGGAGATTTGGAAAATTTCACACGGGAGATAAAAAATTCAAAATAGTTCTCAGCCCAAAACCTCCAGAAATAGCTTCAAATTTAGAGAAATTGAACTTTGATAAGAATATGCAACAAGACATAGTTACCCTGTGCCTCTCGGTGAAAGAGATCTCTAGGATCCTGTTGCTCCAAATTGAATTATATTAGTGATTCTTTGAGGAAGAGGCATGGAGACGACTCAAAACCCTGGGCAAGGAGGTTCTCGGATCCCAAGGATAGGATTGCATGCAAAATTTGAACCAGAACAAGGTAGATCGGGCTTCCACTTCACATCTCAGCCAAGGCCATGACCGTGACAAGTTTCCATGAACCTCTCTGTCACACTACAGTACTCCTCCCTACCCAAAATCATTATCTGTAATTCCAAAATGGAACATAACACTTGCTAGCCCTTTAATAAAATCAATACACCATCTTTAAAGATCATCGCGTGAGTGGAGTAAATGAAGGCCCGTGTAACACCCTCATGCCATATCTACCTATGTAATTAGCGAACCAGGGTAAACATGTGACGATATGCTTCTATTATCATATTCAATGTCCTAGGTGACCTTAAGGAAGTCGAACCTATGGAAACACATCATACAAACCTTCCATATCCCCAATAAGTCTCCCACGAACTATCCCAACCACTAAGGTAACTAGCCGCTAGGTCCCACTAAGGTTTTAACCCTCTTAACCCCAATATACTCCCACATTATGGGCATTAGTGCATATGGAAGGCTCCGAATTCTCCCTTTAGGCTGCATGCCTACGTTGAGGGACTACATTTCCCATACCTGCGGCCATGCTCGTAGGATTTAAGGTAATTTTTAGGGCCTAGAGCTCGGGCCGCTGCCTGGAACTCAATAACAATTTCACATATGAAATAAAACAACGAAACACTGATTTATTTGCAAAAAACATGATAAGGCCTAGACTAGACCCTTGTTAGTCATGACATGGATTTCGTCAACCATATCACAAATATGTATTCTATAAGTGTAAATAACAAATTTGAGCATAGGGTTCTCATACTTATCTAAGTGTCGCTAAGAAGCATTGTTCCTTTATATCATTAACTGTAGTATCATCCATTATGTCTTATATACATTTTTTATTCATTTACAAATAAAAAGTGAGGAGATCCATACATCATCACTATCATAATACATGGTTATGACTAGCTTAATAACAACATAAATATGAAGGATACATCAGCCATAAGATCCACATATAAACTAGTACATTCACCCATAAAATTTCAAGGAGAGAACCTCTCATTGATGAATGCAAAAACCAACCCAAGATCAGACATCCACGTTCCACCTGACCATAGATTTCCTGACCCAAATCTCTCTTCATCCAATAACCCCCGTGCCATATTCCAAGCATCAATGTGGGACTCAAACCGAAAGAACCAAATAGCGCATCCTGAGGCGAAAGCACCTCACCGCCATCAATAGAAATCATTATTTACCATAATCCACATTGGATCACTAGGTTAAAACAATAAACATGTCATACAGGCCTTACCATGATCTCAACACAATCACTAGGCCAAAAAAAGCATGGATGCCACCATATCTCTCCAACTACACCATGAGGATTTTTCCTGTCTTCTGGTATCTTAGGCTTTACCTCAATCGAAAATTTGATCTAAGTATTACTACGCCCTAAACCAATAAATAATATCGAGGCTTTAACGTGTATCCCAACCCGGGATTCCTAGGCCTCGTGGAGAGAAAAATGCCTCTAGTATTTACTGTATATCCTGCCATTCATCGGTCAAAGATTCCTAGGCCCAAAAAGTAAACGCACCATTTGGCTTTATGGAAATCCACAATCTAGTTCAAGGGTTACCAGGCCATGTGATATATCAATTTGGAGATCCACCTCACTCAACTTTCAATCCGTCTAGAAATCTAGCTCAACCAAAACATGAGAATTTCATCCCACCATGGCTATCTAGAAATGGAAAGGATAGAATAAAAGCACTATCATGCCTAGAAAATCCCATTGCATGATGGAAAATAATGACATGAAATACCATGCATGACAAATTTAGCAAGGAAATCTCATATGAAAATTGATACCTGCAAATAATCCCGTTGTATATTCTTGATCATGCTCTCCCTTGCTTGATCCTTCCTTCCTCTTACCTTATTTTGATTTCTTGATCAAATTCCAAAGTTCTCCAAGAAAAATCTAGGTGTCCAAAATTGAGAGAGAGAGAGAGAGAGAGAGAGAGATAAAACCAAATTGATAAAAGGTTTGATCAAAATACTTCCAAACTGCTCCTGATAAGCCCTTTTATCAATTAGGCCTCTATTTTCTTCATTTTCCATTATTTTTCTTCATTTTCTTTGTCACATGAAACCTTTGACCTTTCACTTCCATTTTCTTCTATTTTCCATTATTTTCATAAACAAATGTGCCAAATAATGCCTCTTTCCTTTCCAAATCCTTTTCCATTTCCTTTTCCAATTTCCTTTATCCATAATAACTGAAATGAACCCCCACTAGGATTTTTTTCCCAACATTCAACTTGGAATAACTATCCCATCAACCATGCTTATTATTTTTCATTTTTTATTATATGGATTTTTCACAAGGGTTGTTACATAACCCTCACCCTTTGGGAAACAACATCCTTGTTTTTCAATGACACCTACAAACGAAGAAACCACTGAAAATAAAACATAATTCCTATGGATACTAACAAACCACTGAAAATAAAACATACTTCCAATGGATATTTATAATAGATCTTTTTTCATTATTTATAATGGCATCTATATATACAACCATATTGTCTATGAAGCTTTATAAATCTAGCTCGATACAGTATTTACAATAATATACACATATACACATTTTTGAAACGAGAAAATAAAATTATATGAAGTCTACATCTGCAACAAGGGAATCTAGAGGCTTACACCTCCATCCTCAAAATTAGTACCAGGATTCACCTCCTTCCCATGATGTGGAGAATCCAACTCCCAAATTCAAAGTCTTCGTCCAATGTTAAGTGCTACAATCTTGTGTTATTGGACACTAAGTGATAAATTATTGTCTCAGTGCTCCAAGGTACACTCCAAATGTGCATATGATTCCTTATGGAAATTGTAATAATAATAAAACCCATCCCCATCCTTTCATTCTCTGCTACATAGTTCCTTGGTAAATATGGTCTTCCCCTTCCATGTTGTCACTAACCTTCAAACTTCCCTAAAATCCTCTATCCGTGGTGATCCATCCCTTGTAAACGCTTCCTTGCACTAGAAGATACAAAACCAAGTCATATACCTACCTCAAAACCATCATACTCCTAATAAAATTTTAATGGAAATCGATGTACAATACTGGGTACCAGTGTCCCATAATGACCCTGCTCCTGAAGGGCTTTACCATCATAATACTGGATGTTTCAATTCCTTTTATTGTTGTAGATAATGCTTGCACTAACTTTGAACCACCTAACCAGTCATTTGTGTGCTTCCTATACCAAGAACATAACTCCCATTAGATCCAAAATAGATTGAAATAAATTGACATCATAACTCATTGGTAGATTTTAAATAGGGTACACATCCAATTTTCTTCACTTCCTAAAATGTTCACAAAGGAGATAGCCAATTCGTAATAATTATCAACCCAGAACCTCCATAAAAAACATTTGTGGCGGAATAAATCCCACTTTTATAAGAATAGAAAACAAGACATAGTTACCTTGTCCCTCTTGGTGGAAGAGATCTCTAGGATCCTCTTGCTCCAAATTGAATGTTGGTATCGAGGCTTTGAGGCAGAGGTGTGGAGATGACTCAAGACTCTATTGATGGAGGTTCCTGAATCCAAAGTGCACGATTTCAGGAAAATTTTGAACCACACCAAGGCAAACTAAGCTTCCACTTCACATCTCATCCAAGGCCATGGACCATGACCCTGACAAGTTTCCATGGACCCTATCTTTCACGATGCAATACTCCTCCCTACCCAAATTCATTGGCCCTAATTTCAAACTAGAACAAAACACTTGTTATCCAGTTTATAAAACTAATACACCATCTAGAAATATCATCGCATGAGTGGAGTGAATGAAGTCACATGTAACACCCTCCTCCCATATCTAACCAAGTAATCAACCAACCATAGTAAGCATGTGATGAGAGGCTACAATGATCAGATTCAACCTCCTTGGTGACCTTAAGGAAGTAAAACGGATGGAAACACATCATATAAACCTTCCACATCATCAAAAAGACTCTGAGGAACCATCCAAACATCTCAGGTAACTAGCTCCTATGTACCACTAAGGTTTTAATTCACTTAAGCTCTAGACGCTCCCACAGTATGGGCATGAGTGCATCTGGGTGGCCCTCGATGCTCCCATAACAATGCATGCCTACATCTAGGGACTAAATTTCGCATAGAAATGCCTGCGTCTATAGGATATAAAGAGATTTTTTAGGCCGAAAGTCCAGGGCACTACAAATAACTGAATGACAAGTTTACAGATGAAATAAAATAATGAAACAATGATGTATTTACAAAAATGATGAGAAGGCCTAGACTCAACCCATGCTAACCATAACATGAATTTTGTCAAACATATCACAAATATGTGTTCTACAGGTGTAAACAATAGATCTGAGCATAGGGTATCATACTTATATGATATTCACTAAGAATCATTCTCCCCTAACATCATTAGCTACATTATCATCTATTAGGTCATATATACACTATTTATTCATTTGAAAATATAAACATGAGGAGAGCCAAACATCATCACTATCATAATAAATTATTTTAACCAACATAATTAGAAAAAAATATAAAGGATACATCACCCATAATATCCACATATAAAATAGTACATTTCCACATAAAATGTTAAGGGATGAACCTCTTATTGATGAATGCAAAAATCAACCCAGCATGGGACTTCCACATTCCACCTAACCATATATTTTCTAAGCCAAATCTCTCTTCAACCAATCACCCCCATGTCATATTCCAAGAATAAATGTGGTACTCAAACCGAAAGAACCAACTAGGGTATCCCGAGGCTAAACCACCTCACCCTCATTAGGAGAAATTAGCCTTTTTCATAATCCACACTAGATCACTAGACTAAAATATTAAACATGTCATACATGCTTTAGCATGATATATTTAGCATGATATCCTCCTGATCATTGGGCCAAAACAAGCATTGGTGCCACCAGATTTCTCCACCTACATTGTGATGGATTTTCCTGTCTCCTAGTATCTTAGGATTTACCAAAATCCACAGTCTACTCCAGGGATTACTAGGCCCTAAACCGAGACCTACTCTCCAGGTTTTACCGTATATCCCAACTCGGTATTTATATGTCTGACATAGGTAAAATCACCTCTAGGCTTTACCGTATATCCTGACATTCACTAACCGAGGATTTCTAGGCACATCGAGGCAACACACTATCCGGATTTACCACAACCCACATCTCGGTTCAAGGGTTACTAGGCCACATGTTATAATCTATATCAACCAAAATAATGAAAACTCCATCACACCATAGCTATCTAGAACATAGAAAATTTTAGGGGCGACTTTTTGCCCTTGGGCGAAATTAAAGGGATTTAAATTTTTATTGGGTGGATTTTTTTGTATCATAGCATATTATTTCAAATCGCACCAAATTTATTTTATAAAAAAATTAGGTTTGCTGGTTAGCCCACCTTATTTTAAGGCAGAGGGTAAAAAAAAATTATCCCATGAAACTAGGAGTTACAACATTCCATTCACGCCAATTTACAAGAATATATATTTATGATAGTTACTTCGCCCTCCTGTAAAAAAGGTTTCTTTCTTTTATTTTCTCGTATTTCATGGTATTGGGATTAATTTGGTGAAAATGACCCTCATTTTTTGTAAAAAATGGTAGTAAAAGAATCATTAACCTTTATTTAAAATTTCGACAGTCTTATTTTCATGTCTATTTAAAGAATTGAAAATTGTTTTTTTCATTTTCCAAGTTTGTTTCATATGTTAAGTCACAATCATATCTAATGCACAAGGTTTGTTTGCAAAGTTGTAGAATTTGAATTAAGAAGTAAAGAATTGAGCACACAGTGGTACATGGTTGTTTAAAAAGTACTGAAATTTGAATGAAGAAGTCAAGAAACATTGTACAATGGTACAAGTACAATAGTATTGTAATTTCAATTCCTCTTGCATGCTCTACCTTTTCCTTCGTTCCTTATGTCTTTCTTTCTATTTTTTTTTCCTGTTTTAGGAACCATAATAATTTTTGCTTATAAATGTATTGGGTTTTTGTAATGAAATAGGTATCATTAAATATATGTGTCCATTAAATAACGTGATAACCTCATTCACTTTTCCCTTAGATAATGAATTTTTGGTATATATAATTATAATTTTCTGATATATACTTGTCATTTTCAAATATTATTTAGATAATGGGTTTTTGATTTTTCAATCTCGTTAAAGTAATTGATGGATGATTCTTTCTTTTTATCTTCGACTCTTGTTTAATTTAAAATTTATGAAAAAATTAAAAATATTCATAAAATAAGTACATTAATTATATGTGTCCATTATAGAACCTCAGAACCTCTTTATCTTTTCTCTCAGATAATGAATTTTTGGTACATATAAGTATAATTTTATGATATATACTTGTAATTTTCAAATAACCTCATTCTCTTTTCCCTTAGATAATGAATTTTTTCTATATATAATTATAATTTTCTAATATATACTTGTCATTTTCAAATATTATTTAGATAATACGTTTCTTATTTTTCATTCTCATTAAAATAATTGATGTATGATTCTTGTTTTTTAACTTCGACTGATAGTTAAGTAAAAATCTATGAAAAAATAAAAAAAATTCATTCGAAAAAAATGATTCCTCAGGTTCCAAAATCAATACAATCCAAAATTAGTCGTCTATTTTGTTACTTACCCTTTATTTTCAATGTAAAATTTATGCAAATTATGTTTATATAAAGAAATCGTAAAGTAGTGGTTGCTATTTGAATACAAAGGTTGTGGCAGTTTGAAAAACTCTATCAGAAGACTGTTTGCCAGAAGACACCCTATTAAAATACAAATTTTACCATTACGTTTCTAGCAGGAATTGATAAAGTTGTTTTTGCTATTCTTGGAATATTAAGGTGTTGGTTGTTCATAAAATTGAGTTAGAACACAATTGAATGGATTCCTGAAGAGATCCTATTAAAAAAAAATTCTCTAACTATATTCAAAACTGACGTATTATTGAAATAAAGAATGTCATCCGAAATTTCAAGATTGAAACTAAAGATGTTATATTAAAATGAGAATTTAAGAAAATGAATAATAAATTTGAAACTATTTACTTCAAATAAATTTCATTAGCAAGATGAAGATGGAGGAGATATTTTGAGAAATTCCATATGCAATCCACATCACTAGATATGTAGTGCAATTTTATTTACTGGTTTCCCATAGATATCAATGATTATCAACGTCGTATTCATATTTATGGTAGCCGTGAAGAGGAGAGAGATTTAACATTTTGAAGAGATTAAAAAAAATTGAAGACATTAAAAAATTACCTTTATGATATATATATATATATATATATATATATATATATATATATATATATATATATATATATATATATATATATATATATATATATATATATATATATATATATATATATATATCAGATTTATTGGGTTTCCATAGAGTTTAAATCTCTTATGTGCAATATTTTAGTCAATTTATTCACTATAAATTTTGAAGACATTGAATCCATTTTATACATTCAAAAATATAATTTAAACAATGAAACTTCACACCTAATATATATCAATTTTAATTATAGATATATTAGGTTTCAAGAAGGATTAAATGTGTTATGTTCAAAAATTTTAGTTAAAAATTTCACTCTAAATAAAAAATGTGGCCTATAACAGAATATATATATATATATATATATATATATATAATCTCAACCATAAATAAAAGTAATAAAAAAATGGTATACTTTTGAGTACAAGAAATTGTATAATTCTTATACCTTCTAAAAATATTTCAGTACATCACTTAAATAACTTTGTTAAAATATTTTAGTAATGGGTCAATAATGTTTTTTAATATTCATGTCCAATAATCTACTTCAATATCAACTTCATGCATATGTATATGGAGAGGGTGTAAATGATAAATCATTTTAATATTAATCATAATAAAAAAATTCAATGTTGTAAGAGGAGTAATTAAAAGTAAAAATGTTGAAGGGGATATGTAATTTATTTAATTTTTAATATCAAATTAAAATGCAACATTTAAAAATATAAAATTAATAATAAAATATTCAATATGACTCATAAATAAAATATTTTAATTTAAAGGGTTAGTTAATATTGAAATGTATTAGAAAATATATTAATAATAGAAAAAATATTTAAATGTGGAAAATATAATCCACACTCAAAATATTTCAAGAAAAACATTTAAATGTGCATATATTTATATGATTAAGAAAACTATATATGCAATATTGTTTATGGATAAATCATTTTAAGAAGACAACTTGTGACCCTTTTTTAAGAATATGTTTTGGTTAATTTTGTTTCAAATCAAGCAAATATGTTCAAATTACAAGTTTAAGCTATGTATTTTACAAAATCCAAGTTCTCAAGTAAATTTTGATGACATTGAATCCATTTTTTACATTAAAAAATATAGTTTAAACAATGAAAAATTACATGTGGTGTGTGTGTTTATATATATATATATATATATATATATATATATATATATATATATATATATATATATATATATATATATATATATATATATATATATATATATATATATATATTAGGTTACTAGAAGGATTAAATCTCTTGTGTGAAAATGTTTTAGTCAAAAGTTTCATTGAAAAATAAGTTTTCCTTAGAGCTACAGGAATTTCTTTCTCTGTTGAAAAAATCGTATATATTCCCTCTGCAAGATTGAAATCCAATGTAGACCAATACAAACATGTACATGTACATCAAGTTGATCATGTGTGAAAAGATTTGTTGTTAGTGAAAGTATTGTAGTTAAGTTTCATTCAAACAAAAAGAGCATCGTGATTTCTCTCAAAAAGAATTTGAGGTGTTGTATATATGTTCTTTTACCTAAAATGCTTAGGAATCACTTCCATAAAACAAAATATTCATGGATGGCCTAGTTTCCAAAACCATGAGGCATAGAGGAAATATGCCTTTTTGAATTTTACCTTATACAATTATATTTTATATCTAAATTTTTATTAAATTAATTTTAATCAAAAACATTATTGAAAATATCTTATATTTATTTTCATTCTAGTTTGGAACATAAAAAATGAGTTCTTATTTTAATCAAAAAATATTACAAGGTGAATATACACCAACAGTTTTGTGCATAACATTAGCAAAGAAAGCACAAGTTCCATAACATTAGGAAAGAAATCATATGTTCTATCCACGCTTCATTATTCCTTAATGGTATCCTATAACCATAATATTGATTCACATAGCATATTCATCACAAGCTATAAAACTATGTATGTTTATTGGCACACTCACATCCAAAAATAAATAGAGGTAATGATACTTAGTAAAAATGTTGTAGCATCATATAAAATTATATTTACAATAATTACATTGGCACATATGAAATTGATTTACCATTATGAAGAAATAGTAAAATTGTAGCAATATTCAACATTGAAATAGTAAAATACTCCAACAAAGTGCATCAAGCATAAACAAACCAAAGGAAGTACTTATCTAGTTGAAAGTTGAAGGCCAATATTAACATAGGTAAATAAATGTTCCGCCCAACCATAGACTCTATTTCGTTAATCATTTTTGTAATAGGTCACCCTAATTGAAGCTATGATAACACGAAGAAAAATTAGAACATTTTAATGGAAATCATTGTTAGGATAAAAAATTACCCGCCCCATTGTCTCATAGCCATTTTTGTTTCTTGGAAAAACACAACTATTTTGGTGACACACATTTCTTTCCTTACATAGAATAAGGAGAATACCTTTCTCATCTACACAATAACCCCTAAAAAGTCTCTAAGCTCTCCCTCTATGTGTGCATAGAGGGTCTAGATATTATGTAGTAACTCCAACAAAGTTTACTTAGTTCTTGACGTTTTTCATGTTTTGAAGGTTTCCTTGCTTGGTTTTTCAACCCACAATATGGTTTACTCTTTAGCTTATATCGATCGATTCTACATCACATAGCTTGATATCTTTCCTAGATCCATTTTGAACCCAATTTTTTAATCTATCTATGTTCTCCCTCTCTAGAATTCACTTATTTTGACATAGATTATGTTTTTACCGTTTGAATATCTTCCTTATCTATTTTTAGAATCTATACATATTTATGTAGTTCTCATGACATGAATTCAAAATTTCCTGTATAATTATTTGGTCACCCTCCTAGTACAATCCAATACCTCTAAAAATACTTTCACGGATGCTAGCCTCAACCAACAGAGAATGAATTTTTCTCTCCCTCTATTTCTTCCTCTCTTTTAACTTACTTCTCTTCCATTTGATTTTCCTTCTCTACTATGTCTAGCCTCATGCATCTCTCTTCAATGTTATTTACATGAGCCCATAATGGTCTCATACCATTCATGTGAATACAGAAAGGGCTCCACTATTCACCTAAGAACCAAATTGATTATGTAATTTAGGTGAGCATTATATTGGACTATGTTGCTTGTCTTAGTACAAGAATAACCAGTAATGAATCATTCCTTCTTCCATACAACTATTAACATACATGCCTCTAATACTACATGAATCATTGCCTCCCTATAATCAATTTCCTACATCCAATCGTGAGTTTGTTCCATCCCCATAAATCACATGTGTGGGAGGTATAATGATGAACGAGTGAATAAAAAATTCACCCTAACCCCAACACCCCATGAGACCTCATTTTACCCCTTATTATGGGGACATGATATTTTTCGAAGAAAATGTGAGAAAGTCTAGGTTTTACCACTTCTCTCACAATTCCCATGATGAAGGTACTTATCTACTTGATTTCATAATTATGTAAGGTGTACATATACACAAACACCACATGCATTCAATTTTTGGTAGTTAAGGTTTCTAGATTTTTAGTAAGGAACATGGTGATTAAGGAAACAAGGTAAAGTTTAGAAAGATGGAAAACTAAGGATTATTTGGCATGTATAACCCCTTAGTAACATCTCACCTTTCCCATATCCTACTATCATGACCCCCTTTTTATGTGCGCCTAACTCATGTATCACAATTATTTTATTAAATTCAAGAAAAACGATATTTATAGTGTAAGAGAGATTCTCATATTATCCATATTGTAAGATGAATCATGTCGACGTTTTGAATCCCAAAGAGGATCCATATTCAGGACCAATTACTTAAATGATGAAAGATTGAAAGAAGAACAAGACCAGGAAAAAATAGGGAAACATAATAGAAAAGGAGCCAACCTAGTTGAATTAGTTAATTTTATATAATAATTATTGTTCATAATTATTTATTTAAGAATAATTTTAATAATATTAATGCTTAAATCAATTATAATATGTTATTAATTATGATTAATTCAATTATAATATTTTAATTAATTATGTTTGAGTCAATTATGTTTAATTATAATAATTTAATTATTAAAAAATTGTATTATCATATGTATTAATAAATTTAGTTTTAATTTAAGCAAAATAATTATAATTTTTTTAATTTAATTTATTAATTTCTTAAAAAAAATTATTTATTATTTTTTGTTAATAATAATAGTTATAAATAATAGTTGTTAATATTAATAATTTGTTTAATTCAATTATAATATTTTTATTAATTAAGCTTAAATCAATTATAATATTTCAATTAAGTATGTTTAATTCTATTATGTTTCATTCAATTATAATATTTTAATTAGCATATGTGTTAATAGGTTTATTTTAATTTAAGAAAAATAATTATAATGTTTTTAATTTAATTTTATTAAAAGGGTTAATATTTATCAAAAGTTAAATGATAGGTTTAATTATTGAATTTATTACCGTTAATTTACAAATGGCTAGTTGGAGCTTTACTTATCTATTTAAATGTGTTACCTGATCAGATTGTTCATCTTGTCCTCACGATGAACCATAGTGGCTGGTTCGTAATGCGTCGACTAAATTTACTTTGATTTGATTTTCAGAGAAAGATTTTACTCACAATTTATGGATCACAGAAGACAAATTCCTAATAATGATTAATTGTTGTTAATAACAATAGTTATGAATAATTTTGCTATTTATTACTAATAATTACTAATAGTTATTGATAATAATGAATGCTATAGTATTAATTTATAAGAGTTTATATTTGATGTTAAAAATATTAATTATTATAAATAATAGTTATTAATATTTTCAAAAAAAGCTAATAAAAATTATTATTATTATTATTATTATTATTATTCTCTAAGTAAGCTTAATTCTATTAACAGAGGATTAAAATTACATAGTGACCGTAGGCAAGACACCTGCTCCGGAAAGAAGTAGAGATAGTAGGAGAAACATAAGAGGAGACTACCCTGTAATAGGGAAACCAGTCTAACAGTTTGCCAAAACCCACACAGGGGAGCTTAAAGTCCAAAATGAACAAAAAAAACTGGAATTCCACTTAACTGAGTTAACAGACACCAGCTCAATAGAATGAGCCGCAGATACAGAGAAAAACACCATAGAATACTGATTATTCATCAATATTTTCTGCCACGATGCGGCACCAACCTAAAGCGCACAGGTCTGAGGCTAAAGCTTCTTCTGAGACTGATGGGCCAAGGTCAGCCTACACCATCTCCACCTCCGGGATGCTACGTGCTGTAGCTTCCAAAGGTTGCCTTGCACACTATCAGCCCCATCATGAGGGAACAGAGTTTGGGTGAATTCCACACCCGTGTCCGTGGCGGGAGAAGTGGTGTCCTCCATTTGGGCAGTCACATGAAAAAGTACTGTGAAGATGGTCTTGATTCTCGGGCGATTCAGAGCACTATTGAAGATGAACTGAGTAGAACCAGTGGTGGGAGGAGGAACAGAAGCAGGAGGACAGGCAGTGTGGGAGCCCCTTGTGACGAGAATTCAAAGAAATCCATCTCCCACTTCGCGTACGAGGATAGTGGCCGCCCACACGACCTCTCGAATTAGCAGGCAAAGCATAGGATGGGCTAGAGGGTCAGGTGGAGGAACGACCCCTGTTGCCGCCTCTGCGGCTTCTCATGCTGTGTCTCAACCTCGGCATATTGAAACCAAGAGTAGGAGGAGCGAACACAAATGTTGGATTGTCAAAATGTGGGAGGGGGCCCAAGGCATTTGTGAACAAAGTCGAAATCTCCCTCAACACCCTTGCAGTAGGACCACAACTAGTCTTCGAACACCCATTCCTCTCTCCGTCACATTCAATAAGCTGCAAAGTAGAACAGACATCCACCGACGGGTAAAAGATTTTGAAACCATAAATAGAATTGAGAAGGGGCTGGTGTGACCACCTGAGCTGCAAGGAGAAATGAACACCAAGCTTCCCTTTATCATTCCTGCTCCTGCTACGAGGATCCTCCTTTCGATCATGAGCATTGAAGAGAGGTGAGTGCTCCAGCATCTAGATGCATGCGAGGTCAGAACCCTTCACGATAGTCATAATGCGGAAGGCCGAACCTCTAGACCACAATCCTGTCAACTGTGCGGGCTGTAAATGCTGAGATGCATTGGGCGGCTGCGTATTTACCTTCTCGTCCAGGGTGGGCAAGTGTCGACCCGCTTCGTCACACCCCTGTCCCATCCTTCTAGTCATTTGTTTGATGACCCACATCCGGGGATTATTATTATTATTATTATTATTAATGAATTTTAATTGCTAAAGAACCTAAAAACATTTTTTTTATTTTTAAATTATAATTTTTCTTTTTAGGGATTATTTTGATTTATGGATTATTTAATTACTAATTAATTAAATTAATTCAAAATTTTTATTGTTGACTAATTAATAACTATTAATTAATTTTAATTGTTAATCTATTTGAAAATAATTAAATATTATATTATTAAACCTTAATGATGAGAGAATACTTGAGATACTATACCTTCTTGATCAGAGGAAACCAACTCCCACTGATTTCGCTCCCTCCATCCATGTTGATATTGTGTGGGTTGTTAATGATCTGAAGTGCCTCCCTGATATTTCTCCTCTGATATTGCTCCTACCTTGTGATAATAATGGTACTTTATATACAAGCATGATGCTTTGTTTTCGAAGAATGTTTCGCGAGGGTTGAGGTACGTGATCTACCATTCTTAATATCAGCCCCATGTTATTTTAATATTATGTGCCGAGATCACCCAGTTTCACCAATATAGCTCTTCCGACATGAACAATAAATATTATAAACCCCTTTTTGATGTCCGTGATTGATATTCTCCTTGACTGACCACATACTTTTTCTTAACGTTCCAGAGGTAGAAAATTGCGCAACTATGTTCTTCCTTCTTAGAACTTTAGCAATTTTATCCACGACACCCTGAATGTATGGTAGGAAAACCCTCCCACATGACGCTTTCCTCTCTTGGGGTTCTTTAGAAAAAACCACACCCTTAGCTCTATTTACAGTTGTTAGGTCCCTATATTACTAGTATAGTCCCTTATTGCTGTTAGTATAACCCCCTTATTTTTATTTTTGTACCCTTGTGACCCCAATATTATTATTATTGTGCTCTTAAGTTATTATTGTTAGGTTGGCTTGGATTATATTGTGACCCCATGGACTCCTATATATAGAAGGATGTTTTCATCATTTTTATCATCCAAGAATTGTTCCTTTATGTAATGTATTGTAGGTTTCCCCCTCAAAGTGGTTGATTAATAAGGCTTTTATCTCTCTTTTCTTCTATTTTTGGAGCTGGTTTCATAACATTTGGTATGAGAGCTTGGGACCCTAGGGTTTTTCTGTTCCAAACAGGTCATCGTGGAATTTTCACTATAACGTGTTTTCTACGAAGGCTTAGAAGCTAAAATTTTTATAGAGCGAACCTGAAATCATGAATAACGTCTTGTAAAAATTTTAGACCTTGGCTTGCAAAATTTTTAGAGATATGATCTATGGAAGTTAGGGATTTTTCAGGCTCATGAATTTCACCTAAAATAGGTCATCGTGAAATTTTCTCTATAAATTTATTTCTAAGAATTTTCAGAAGCTCAATTTCTTACAGATCAAAGCTACAATCCTGAGGAACTTCTTGTGAAAATTTTATATCTTGGTTCATAGAATTTTTGGAGATATGATCTATGGATGATAGGGTTGTTTTAGGCTCTTGAATTTCATCTCAAAGAGGTGACTATGGGATAATTGTCATAACTCTCTCTCTGAGAGTCAGATTGGAATTCTGTCAAATGTTTCCACAATTACATGGATTTTAGTTTCCTGTATATGAATTTTAGAGCCAAAAGAGGAAAAAATGACATGTGGCACACCATACAAGTTCGCTCTACTGAACCTATCCATAATTAAGTCATTGTGGGAGACTAAGAATAAAATTGTCTTGAAGAATCCAAACCAGGTCAGACCTCTCACATTCGAAAGAAGATTCAGAGGGATACTATAGGACTGAATTTCAAATATTGAATATCCGAAATCATAAAGATAATTCAATTTTAATATCGAGCTCCTGAAAAGCAAGAAAAAGGTGTGTATTTTTTTTTCGAATTTCATAAGTCTTGTTTAAAAAAAAAGTTTGAATTGATTCCAAGGGCATATTGTAGAATAGATATCAGTATTAGCTTCTAAAATTACCCCTAAAAAGAATTCGACACTAACTAAGCCTTCAGAAGGCTCTAATATGACCCATGAAGACGAAGAACTGCAACATGAAATGTCAAAATTACAAGAGCAAGTGCACCAATTTTCGCTCAAGATCAACAAAAAATGCAATGGAAGTTTTGAAGAAAAGTGTGGAAGATAAGATGGATAGTTTGAAGAAAGGCATGGAAGCTAATATGTATTGCATGGAAGATGGTATGGAAGCTAATATGGATGAAATGGAAGCTAAGATGGATGACATGGAAGCTAAGATCAATGAAAAAATGAAAGAAAACATGGAAAACATGAAGAATGATCTAAAATCAGACATGGAAGGTTTGACAAAGTTGATACAAGAAATGTTTCCCGATGGCGAAAAGATTGTAGAGGAAACTCATGATGAGAAAAAAATAAATGTTAATTGTGATTTAATAAACTCTAATGTTGGATGGAAGAACCACCATATTCCAAAGATGGATATGTGGAAGTTTAATGGAAAGGATCCCGTAACATGGATACTATAAATGAAGCAATATTTTGATCTCAATAATGTGCAAAACACACAAAAGGTAGGCATTGAAACTTTACATCTAGAAAAAAATACATTTGTATGGTATTGATGGCTTTGATCCCATAAAAAAATTGTCATTTGGTAAATTTTTGTGGAGGAAATGATAGTGCATTATGACAATACAAAGAGCAACACCTTCTTTAGCCAATTGATAAATCTCAAACAAAAGCATTCAGTGGTAGAGCACATTGAGGACTTCCAAAAATTGAATATAAGGGTATCTGATATTCTAGAGGAACACATGATTGATGTCTTCATAGGGACTTTAAAAGATAACATCCAACATGAGGTTTGCATTTGGGAAGCTGATTCATTGGACAAAGCATTCAAGTTTGCAAGAAAAATTGAGCGTAAAATTATGGCAACAAGGAAGCATACCACTCACATCTATAAGGATTTTAAGTGTTCCTACTACTAGACTTCCACAAACTACAAGGTTGACACCACAACAATTGGAAGAAAAAAGAGAAAAAGGGCTTTTCTATAGTTGTGATAGAAAATACACTAAAGGTCATAAGTGTGCTGAGAAGAAATTATTTTACATAGATTGTGAAGAAGAGGAAGAAAATGAACAAGAAGCTTCAAAAGAAGAGGATACACACCAAGAACCAACCCTAGAAGAAGAGGAAATGAGTCTGACCATGTAATATTACTAAATTACCATGCAGCTAATTGGAATATTAAAATCTAATTTTTATTCTTGTTTGATGAATAACTGGATAAGGAGACCCTTAAAATCCTCTTTAGTAGGAATAAATCACTACCATTGTGAATGTAGATCAGTTTAGATAGTCAGAATAAAGCCACCTTGGGTGTGAATGGAGATAATGCCTGGAGACGAAGTTAAGGTTGATCAAATCAAACAATGTTGTAAATGAGAGAGTGGATATAGTGGAGACAATGCAGTTTTGGAGGAGGAGTATTTTCATGGAATTAACTTCATAAATGAGTGGGGCCAAGGGTGAGGAAGCTCACCAATAATATAAGGGAAGGGATGGCAGCCATGAGAGGCATTCGGAATATTGTTTATGTTTGAGACTTATGACTTATTTGCATGCTTCACCTGTTTAGCTGGGTTTTTTGTACTGTTTAGTACAAGGGTATTCTCATGCAGTTGACAACGTAACTCAGCCATAGATCTGTAGTTTATACTTTCTATATCTCATGCTTTTCAACAAACCCTTGACGGGTTATCTTAAGACTGTGTAAAAGAGACTAGATCTCCATTTTTCAGATATTTTAGGTAATATATTAGTAGATCCATTTGTTTCTCTATTTATGTGTTGTCATTAAACTATGTTTTCACTTGCTTCAGAATTTATGTGTTACAGTAGTCATGGGGTTGTAGTGTTTTGGGGATGTTCTGGGCTTGGGAGGCACATTTAACTAAGATAGAATGATTTTTTTCTGATATCCTTGTATATTTTAATGCTATAATACAAAAAATAATGGATCCATGGGCTGTTCTTAATAGTTATAGAATAATTTTCTGAAAAATGTATTTTTGGTGCCTATATTGCTCATTTTCCCATTTAGGAATATTACAGTGGTATCAGAGCTCTAATCTTGGCTCAGCCTATGTACTTCAGCCATTATGTCATCTAGGGAGGCTCCTCATACAAAGGAGAAGATCCGTAGAAGAGATAAAGGAAAAAATTTAATATCAGGAGTGAAGGAGCTCTAAAAACTCATTCTTCAAGCTATGTAGTGCATTAGAAAAGACATCAAAGAGATTAGGAGGGAAATATATGGAGATCCCTCAAGAATATTTTGACATGAAGAAATATCCAGTTCTTCATATTATGGGTGTGAGCTTTCAGGCACACCATCAGAATTACAATGCTTTACCATGCTTATGTTCATAGCAAGTGAGATGGAGGAAAGAGGTGTGCCAAAGGAGACTCTTGGTGATTATTTTCAACAGTATGAATCTCCATCTAAGAGGTTCAAAGATGACCTAAAATTCCAAGGGTTTTGCAAGATCAAGGAGAGTAAAATACCTAGCAACTGTAATATAAGCACAAGGTGCAAGCAGCATGATGAGAGTATATTCTTTCTATTTACTTTTGATGGGTCACCTAAAAGGTCAACTAGGGCTTGGGTGGAGGATCTAGACACCTATTTGTTGTAGCACCAAGTTTCAAAATATGAAGCCATTAGAGTAGGACCGTTGCATCCTGAACACAAATTTTATGCCTGGTGGTTATTTGAATCCTTTTCATCAAAAAATACAAATATATCTACTTATGCAAGGTTCACTACTAAGGTAGTGGAAAGGTTTGATGAAAAACATTTTGAAACATCTTTGGTTGAGCTAGTCAAGCCTAAATAAACAAAACCTTTGCATGGTTTAGAAGGATCTATAAACCGAACTCCATTTCAGAAAACTATTGAGGGTAATAAAAAATTTCAGAATACCTTGCTAGAGGCAAGATCCCCATTTCATGGAGAACACCCTTCTGAAAAAGAGGACATGGAGGTCTCTTTTTCAAAAGAGGATCCTCTTATTTATGATAAGGTAACTTCCATTAATGATGAAGAGGAAGAGAAGGCTTGAGGTAACAACACTGTCACATGAGGAGCATATCTAATACCTCATGAAGAGGAAGATGCACCAGTTGCTCCAATGATAGGAGTTCTTGTATGTTCACAAGAAGTTCCAAAGAATCTCACATATGGAGATCAGAGCACATTCGATGAGTAGGATGTGCCATCATCGATAGATTGTGAGATCTTGAAGATAATACAAGAAGATAAAGAGGATGAAAAACATCATATGATTGGGAGCACACACCAGTACCAATTTCAAAAGTGTGATGTACAAAGGAGAAAAACTGATTTGCGTAGTGAGAGCAAGGACAAAGCAGTCCACACACATATACAACCTGATCTAGGCCTTGATGTGTCATTACATGGAGGCATTCCACTAGGGAGACCCCTTGATTGGAAGATGAATAAATACTTGTCTCAACATGGTACAACATTGACATATTTTTCTAAGGAAGGAGCCTTGGGAGGAGCTAGCACAATGCTCAGAACCTTTGGTAGGCTCCAAGGAGGGGTGAGCAATTTTCCGATATGGACATTGCTATATCCTACTCAACTATTTACGCTTAAAAAGGGTGATCCAGAAATATATTATGGCATGAGCATGGTGTCAAAAGGCTATTCCATATCCTCAAAATAGAAAATGATACTTCCACACATGAGGAATATTTCTGAGTCTGACCAGAGGCTATTGGCACTATTGTATGAATTTTCCAAACAATGGAAGTTTTCGATGGGAAATACCTTCCAAGAGGAGGTTTACTTCCATGTACTTCAATCTTGTCTTAGGCAAGATCAGCTGCAAGGGAGGTAACAAAAGTGGAGTAAAAACACTCCAACATGTGGCTTTGGCATTAATCATGTCAAAGATGATAGTTATAATGTGATAGGTGCTTCATTCCAGACTTCAACAACACTATAATTGTTGGGAAGCCTAGATCCATATTGGGAGTCCCAACTATTGGTGGAGTATTCCAAGAACCTCTTCACATGTAAGGTTCTTGATGGGAAAGTGATCGATGGGAGGTATAGAGTGTTTGATGGATGCACCTATTTCCATGATCAAATGTACCTGACTAAAGACTCCAAGCTCAAGGAGATTCTACACGTAGCTTATGAAGCACTCTTTTAAGGACATGTAGGTTCCGTTGAGTCTTATCACACCATAATGAAGGGATTCTATTAGGAGGATCTCAAAGAAGATGCGCACCAACATATCAAGAGATATGTATCTTGTTTGAAGTATGAGGAGGAGAAGAACCACCTTGCAAGGTTGTTACAATCACATTCCCTTTTGATGGATAAATGGGAAGGTTCACCTGTGGACCTCTTCACCAACTTGTCTATGATATATGGTAAAGGTTATGTTTTGATGCTTATTTATCAACTAACAATGTATGTGCATTTATTTACCATGCATTTGCAGCACATTACTCCACAAGAGAGCAAGCCTCTCTTTGGGTTTCTTGGTCCTATTGGGACTACATTCAGTGATGGGAATAACCACTTCATGGAGGTCTTTAGGAAAGACATGTTTTTCTTGGTTCATATTCAGCCAACACCTAATGTCCTCTACTATTTTCAAGCTTTTGAGAAGCTTATGGCTGCAAGAAGGTGGTGGGATGGCCACTTATCATATCATGTTTTGAAATAGCGAGAGGAAAAACAACTCTGGTATCACTTGAGGGGCTATTTTCACCATCCATTATGTCATGTGACACTTAGTTCATATTTATTTTTGAACCCATATGATGATCATGCCCTATTCACTATATGTCGGGTAAATTGGGCAAGGTAGGTTCCTAGAACCAAAGAGTGGGATCATGAGATTCCAAGTACCTTTTGGCTTCTTAATGACCATATTATTGTAGCCCAAGACCAATAGTTCCAAATCTATCATAAATGGAGAGAGAGACAACGTGAATTGGATGACTTGATCTCTCCTTTTCAGCCATGTAGCCCCCATACATTGCAGAACCAGGGGATTCATGATTGTTTCTATGAGCTACCAAGGATGGCTCATTTTGTTTGGATGATAGCATATAGGTTGGAATTTTTCATTGAGATTGAGGCACCTAAAATTTACCATCTCTCATGCCTTTAGGAGGCCAATGGACATAATATAACTCTTTCCATGTATCTTCTAGTTCTTCATGATGATAGATATTTGGTTTATCTACAAAAGGCTAACCTGTATATTTGGGAGGAGACATATCCATTGGAGGTTTTACAGTACCCTTTTAGTTTCTTGAGGACAAGCAACATTTTGGAGGGGAGTATTGTAATATTCCTAAATTAGCATGCATCTAATTGGAATATTAAAATATAATTTTGCTTCTTGTTTGACGAATAAGTTGATAAGGAGACCCTTAAAAGCCTCTTTAGTAGGAATAAATCACTTCCAGTGTGAATGTAAATTAGTTTAGATAGTCATAGTAAAGTCACCTTGTGTGTGAATGGAGATAATTCTTGGAGAAAAATTCAAGGTTGACCAAATCAAACAATGTTATAAATGAGAGAGTGGAGCTAGTGGAGACAACACAATTTTTGAGGAGGAGTCTTTGCATGGAAGTAACCTCATAAATGAGTGGGGCCAAGGGTGAGGAAGCTCACCAAGAATACAAAGGAAGGGATGGAAACTAGAAGAGGCATTCAGAATATTGTTTATTCTTGATTCTTATCACTTATTTTCATGCTTCATTTGTTTAGCTGGGTTTGTTGTACTGTTTAGTATAAGGGTATTCTCATGCGGGAAATCCACACCCTTCCTTCGAGGGATTGGTGAAGAAATATGAGAGTAGTATTCTGAGCTTCATTTCCACCATCTAGCTTTGGGCCAAGCAGTCACCTATAGCCACAAAATAGTATCCTTGAGGAACTTCATTATTTTTCATGGTGTTGTAGTGGGAGTGTCAAAACCCCTGATTGTGAGCTAGTTTCCAAGTGGAAGGATTAGCCTTTCACATGGAAAGCTAGTACGGAGGAACTACAACCATTTCTTTGTATTTTAAGCAATATTTATGCAGAGCTTCAGTAAGACAATGTGATTTAGTCATATATCTGTAGTTTATACTTTTTGTATTTCATGCCTTTGAAGAAATCCTTGCCGAGTTATCTTAAGATTGTGTAAAAGAGACTAGTTCTCCATTTTTCAGCTATTTTAAGTAATATATGAGAAAATAATTTTTTTTCTCTATTTCTATAGCATAAAACCTCATTAAACTATGTTGTCACTTGCTTTAGAGTTTATGTGTTGTAGTAGTCATGGGGTTGCAGTTTTTTTGTGCTTTTCTGGGCTTGGGAGGCCCGTTTAACTAAGCTAGAATGGTTTTTTTCTGATCCCCTTATATATTTGGATGATATAATACACAAAATAATGGATCCATGGGTTTCTATTAAATTTTATAGCGCAATTTTCTAAAAAATGCGTTTTTGGTGCCTATATTATTGATTTTCCCATTTGGGAATATTACATACCATGTTGTGTAATGCATAGGTAGGAATTACCACTTCTAAAAATCTCAATATAGAAGGACATATCAAGAATGAAAAGATAATATTGTTGATTGATTATGGTAGTACCCATGATTGTATTCATTTTAAGGTAGCTAAGGAACTGAATTGTTTCCTATACCCAGCGCTCAAATTTCAAGTGATGGTTTCAAATGGAGGAACTATAGATGTAATATTCAAAAAATTTCCTACAACAATTTGGAATATTATTTTTTGCTGATTTCACCTAGGAGGAGAATAAATGGGTAAGGATACCCATGCATAATTAAAATATAAATAAAATCCCTCATAGTATGAAAGGGGATCATCATTGGAGCTATATTTCACACCCTCATGTGTGAACAGGGTTATTTGCAAGTGGACAAGATCAAGTTTGACCAAGTCAACAACGTTGGGCCGAGAGGTGGAGCACACTTAGAGAAACAACACAGTATGAATGGGAAGAGGTTTATTTGGTGGAGGAAACCCTAAGAAGAGTGGGACCCATGGAGAGGGGCTTTCACTTGTTTAAAAGGAGGGAAAGGCAACCATTGTTACTCATGTTTGTATTATTCTTTACATTGTCTATTCAGAAAATTGTGCTTTCTTTGTTGTTTATCAAGAATTGCAAGGGGAATTCCTGTTTAGGATTCCTTCTCCTTCTTAAGAGGCCTCTTGACGGATTTTTCTTCATTGTCCTCACATCTAGGCTTGAGGCCAAGCATCCTCCATCAAGACAGCATTATTTCTACAGCAGAATAATGTTGTGTTGTTGGGTGTTGCAGTGAGGATTCACTACACCACCTCCATCAACTATTTTTCAGGGGGAGAGTCTCTCTTTTCCTTGGAAGATCAGATTGGAGGCATTCCAGAGCTTATTGTAGACTTTGGCATGAAGGCCAACTCATTCCCCAACCGTACAGCGCAGTTTCATCTAGTGACTATGTTATTTTAGTGGAGCATTTCCAGTGGGGCTTTGCAGATATCTTTGGAGGGTAAGATCTTAGGTGAGAGGATCAACCTTTCATACTAGAGATCTATTGGAGGAGATATTCGCATTGGTTGTAGCATCTCCAGTATTCTCCATCCAGTTCTATTTCTGAGTTTCTACTGCTACCCATCAACTCTGGCATTTTGTAGATTTTGTATTTTATTGCCAATCCTTCAAGGATTGACATAAGGTATTCTTTGGGAGCTGATATCTTCACTCCTAATGTTGTATTGGGCCATGTATTGATATATCTATGTATTTGAAATATGTATCATATGGTTTCTCTTATAAACTACACTGTCATAGCTTGGGCACACATGTGTAGCAGTATTTTATCATGTATCTTGTACTTGTTTCTTGAGGTTGAGCATTGCCTATCTTGAGTAGCCTTTTCGCTCAAGATATTGTATTTATTTGTTGCTGCTATTGTTTAATGAGATGGCTATGGATTTATCTAACATTTTTATGAGTTGAGTGTCACTTCTACTCCATTGTTGTGTTTTCTTATTGTTGAAGCTCCAACTTTAGAATATCTTGAGATATTCTCATTGTTGTAGCATTTTCCTGATTTCGGATATTATAGTGGTATCAAAGCATGATATTTGGCTCAGCTAGTGGATCTTATTCATCATGCTATGAAGGAGAGATAAGATGAAGACTCCGCTATGTGGAGATAAAAGGGAATATAAGCTTACAAAGCTTCTTCCAAGATCTGTACAGAACACTCATGAAGAATTTGAGAAGATAGGAAGGGAGATATGTACAGGATCTTGAAGAGGGTTTGAAACTGAGTCAAACTCTAGATTTTTTTATAGGGAGTGTGAGAATGTAGCTACACCCTATGATGTACAATGCAGTCACATGGCCAGATTTTCCATGAGAGGAGAAGAAGAGGGAGGAATGATGAAGAAAGGAACTATTACTAGTTTCTTACATGAGTATGAATCTCAAACTCAGAAGTTTAGAGATCATATTACTTTTCTGGAGTTTTTCAAGATCATGGTGAGGAGGAGGAAGTAGCATAATGAAGATAGATTCCTTCTATCTATCTTTGATGGCTCCCCTACTTGTTCAGCCAAGGCTTGGATAGAAGAGCTAGACACGTTTTTGTAGCAGCATTAGATCTCTGAGGATGAAGCCATTAGAATAGCAGCGCTGCGCTTGGGAGGTAAGGTCTATGCATGGTGGTTATTTGAGTCATTTACATCGAAAAATTCAAATACCTCTTCCTATGCAATGTTCATTAGAACCTTGATGAGGAGATTTGGTAGGAAAAATTCTGAAACACATGTGGAGGAAACAAACACATTGAAACAAAAAAACCCTTGCATGTGATGGAGGAAACCATAGACTCAAAAACACTTCAAAGGACCATGAAGGAGGTTGATATCTTGCATGATATTTTATTGGAGGCAAGACCTTCATCTTGTATTTTGGCACAAGGAGGCAAAGAGATCCCTTTTCCAAAAGAGGATCAAACCATTGGAAGGTTTCCCACTTATGTTAAGGAAGCTAAGGGCAACATTGCTATCATTTCTAGAGTTGATCTAGCACCTCATGCAGAGGGAGGAGGAGCTCTTGCTCCAACTAGAGGGATTCTTGTAGCTTTGCAAGGAATTCCCCAGGATCTAATACATGGAGGTCCAAGCACAATCAGTGAGAAGCATGATTGTGTAGCACTATAGCTGGAAGGAGGAGGAAGGGAGGAAGAACAATGTCATGCGATGAGAGGCACACACCCTTCTCTATTTCAGAGAGCTATTGAAAAGAGGAGGAAAATTGTATTGCACTGTGAGAACAAGGGAAAGGTTTCCCAACCATATGTACAGTCCACTCTTGACATTGATGTCTCACTGCATAGAGGCATTCCACTAGGAAGGCCACCAGATCTATCATTGATGAAAAACATCTTGTTTTTGGATTCACCACTCTTGGACTTTGGAGAGGTGAATATTTTGGAGGATAAATTTGGCATGGGTGATGTCAAAGTAGCAGACAACAGCGGGAGCAGAGCTTCACATGCCAGATCATCAGCGCTATCTCTGAGGAGGATTGATCTTTACTGGAGATCTCAGCTCTTAGTAGAGTACTCGAAGGATATTGATCCATGCATGATTCTTGATGACTCGGATGGAGATGACAGATACATGGTAGATGATATTGTCATATATTCACATGATAGAGTCTTCTTCACTAGATATTCTAGTCTCAGGGTGAAGCTGTTGCATGCAGCACAGGAGGACTTATTTTCCATACATTTTGATGCATATCTGGCCTTGGCAGAGGAGTTCATTTGGGAGGGCATCCATTAGGACATACATCAAAATATGGAGATATGCAGAGCCCAGATGATGATGGAGAGTATGTCACAGCCACCTTCCTACTCATTGAGAGTAAGGGAGCATTTTTAGTTGAGCCATTTCAGCTCAAGTCCTCAAGTACATAATGGGGGATGTACAATTTCACCTTACGTTTTGTACTTCCTATTTTCTCATAAGAAAAATATTGTCCCAAGGAGGATTATTTCTTCTTACATATTGTATGATGATGTACTTGAAGCCATTTGTAGTATTGAGAGTCGCTATCTCATTGGTGGTTTGTGGGGAAAGCCACATGATCTTTGGTGTGCACCATTGACACCCTTTTGTACTTCCTTATATATATCTTATAAAATGATTGTGGCAGCAAACAAGTGGCTGGAAAAGAACTTGTTTTTGTTTTATTTGATGTAGGCAAGGAATGCACTACGCTGGATCCTTGTAGGGGACATTTATCCACTTTCCGGTTGTCATGTGACAACTTATTTCTATTGGGTTTTGCTTCCATGTATTGCTGGTATCACTATGTTCATGGGTAGCTTTTATTGGAGAGTGGGATTAAGATTAAGGATGCCCATTAGGAGCATGATTCTCCCTACTATACATATTGTATATTTCAGGAGGAACCATGGGCCAACCATGATTGCCACATTACATTCCTTTTCTTCTTGTGGGAGGAACCACTTGAAGAGCTTGAGGAGGCATTCCATGGATCATAAGGAGATGGATGAGTTAGCATGCTCAACTATTTTCCATTTGAGGATGAGGGAAGAATCTTATATGAGCCACTCCATTTATATGAGAAAAAATATGGTAAGAGTATTGTCGGTTTGCATAGTAACTTGTATATATGTATGCATCTCTTGACCATCTATGTGCAAGGATTTTCTCAAAGAGGGATTATTCTTCCTTCTAGATTTTATGGTCTACATAAGGCAATTTTGGATGATCACTCCCTAAGTGGATATGGGGAATAGATATCTCATGGAGAAAATATTCACATTGCACATTATATCATTCACTATCTCCATATTGGTGAAGAGATTGGGGCAGCAAGCAAATGGTGGGGAGGCCACCCATCATTTTATTTTCTATGGCAGTGGAGAGTCAAACTACCTTGGCTACATTTGAGGGACCATTGTCCTTCTACTTTACTTCACATGGAAGCTAGCATAATTCTCCTTATGGTTCCCTTGGTTTATATTGCTAGATATTTCCTTGGGAACATGATTGGAGGAGAGACACATTGGGTGAATGTGTCCTTGGAGGGAGAAAACTCTCACACACTTTGCACTACATGTTCTAAAGGGAGCATGGGAGATGGTATGGCCACTAAAATAGCTCATTTGTTTCCTTATGAGGTGAGCCATATGAGGAATGTGATGCCATATGATGATGACTTCCAACTCATCACATATGAGATGATTTGGGCCAACATGTTCCATAATGTTGGAGGAGAGATCCTTAGAGGTCTAATATCCATCTTGCCATTTGAGGGAAATGTCATCGCGGCCCAGAATCTGCATACACTCTACACTTATCCTAATTGGAAAGGAAGAAAACATGGGGTAGGCTATTTAGTCTACCAATATTAGATTTTCAACGCACCTACATTGTCAGAGCTAGAGTTGGAGAATGACTTTCAGGAGTTGCCATATTGGGAGGTAACTAATTTTGCATGGATGATAGCTTGGGGAATCGAGGATCCACATGAGGAAGGAGTTCCTCAACACATCATATACTCCATGCCTTGAGAGAGGGCTTTCTAGTTCTGACCTTGCAGTTTCTTGAGGACAAGCAACATTTGGGAGGGGAGGAATGTAATATTCCAAAATTTTCCTGCAATAATTTGGAATATTAACTTTTGTTGATTTCACCTAGAAATAGAATAAATGGGTAAGGAGACCCATGCATAATTAAAATATTAATAAAATACCTCATATTATGAAAGGGGACCGTCATTCGAGCTGGTTTTCACACCCTCATGTGTGAACTGGGTTATTTGCAAGTGGACAAGGTCAAGTTTGACCAAGTCAACATCGCTGGGCCAGGAGGTGGAGCACACTTAGAGAAATAGTGCAGTATGAATGGGAAGAGGGTTATTTGGTGGAGGAAACCCTAAGAAGAGTGGGAACCATGGATAGGGGCTTTCACTTGTTTAAAAGGAGGGCAAGGAAACCATTGCTACTCATGCTTGTATTATTCTTTACATTGTCTATTCAGACAATTGTACATTATTTGCTGTTTAACAAGAATTGCCGAGGGAATTCATGTTTAGGATTCCTTCTCCTTCTTGAGAGGTTTCTTTAGGGATTGTTCTTAATTTTACTCACATCTAGGCTTGAGGCCAAGCATCCTTCATCAAGACAGCATTATTTCTGTAGCAGAATAATGTTATGTTCCTGGGTGTTGCAACGAGGGTTCACTACACCACCTCCATCAACTATTTTTGAAAGGGAGAGTTTATCTTTTTCTTGGGAGATCAGATTGAAGGAATTTGGGAGATTATTGCAGACTTTCACATCAATTCCAAATCATTCCCTATCCATACAACATAGTTTCATCTAGTGACTCCGTTATTTTAGTGGAGCATTTGCAGTGGGGCTTTACAGATATCTTTGGAGGGTAAGATCTTAGGTGAGAGGATCAACCTTTCATTCTAGAGATATATTGGAGGAGATATTGGCATTTTTTGTAGCATCTTCAGACTTCTCCATCCAATTCTATTTCTGAATTTTTGCTGTTACCCAGCAACTCTGGCATTTTGTAGATTTTGTATTTTATTGCCAATCCTTCCAGGATTGACATGAGGTAGTCTTTGGGAGCTGAGATCTTCACTCCAAATGTTGTATTGGGCCATGTATTGATATATATATGTATTTTAAATATTTATCATGCATTTTCTCTTATAAAATACACTGTCATAGCTTAGGCACACATGTGTAGCAGTATTTTATCATGTATCTTGTACTTGTTTCTTGAGGCTGAGCATTGCCTATCTTGAGTAGCACTTTTTCTCAAGATCTTGTATTAATTTTTTGCTGCTATTATTTAATGAGATGGCTATGTATTTCTCTCACATTTTTATGATTTTAGTGTTACTACTTCTCTATTTTTGTGTTTGCTTATTGCTGAAGCTCCAACTTTAGAATATCTTGAAATATTCTCATTGTTGTAGCATTTTCCTGATTTGGGATATTACGATAAATTTATATGGAAAATGCCATAATATCAAGCTAACCATGGTGTAATATGTATTGGATGGTCCAATTATTTATGTTGCAATGGGAGCTACTAATGTTGTACTAGGAGTACAATCGTTACAATCTTTGGGGAGGGTAGCTTTTAATTTTCAAGAACTTTTCTTGAAATTTCTTTTGGAAGGAAAGGAAGTCGAGTTATGGGGTATAGCAGGGAAGCTGGGAAAGATAATAATCTCAAATTTCATGACAAAGCTTCTGAAGAAAGAACAAAGAGGTGTAATTGCACAATTATGCTCACTTGAAGTTCCAACATCGAAATCAATTATTACCCTTGATCTCCAAAAGGTCTTGGACAAATATTCCAAGGTGTTTGAAACTCCCAAATGACTCCCACCTATTTCTTATCATGATCATGCTATTAATTTTATTCCAGGAAGTGTCCCCACAAACATCAGGCCTTCCATACATCCTTATGTCCAAAAGAGCGAAATTGAACAAATGTTTGCAGAAATGTTAGAGGCTAGTATAATTCAACCTAGTCAAAGTTCTTTCTTTTCTTCAGTAGTGTTAGTGAAAAAGAAGGATGGATCATGGCACATGTGTCCATATTATAAGGAGCTAAATAAGCTCACTATTAGAGATAAATTTCCCATTCCTGTGATTGATGAATTACATGGAGCAATTTACTTTACCAAGTTGGATCTTGATTCAGGATATAATCAAATTAGAATGAAGACTGAAGATATTCTGAAAACAACATTTCGAACTTATGAGGGTAATTATGAATTTTTTGTCATGCTTTTTGGCCTTACCCATGCACCTTCTACATTTCAAGGGTTGATGAATTCCATTTCCAAAACCTTCCTTAGAAAATTTGTGCTCGTATTTTTTGATGACATGCTAATCTATAGCAGGTCTTGGAAGGATCATGTTCAACATTTTGATAGGGTGCTCAAAATATTGGAGGAGAAACAATTATATGAAAAAACATTCAAATGTTTCTTTGGAGTAGATGAGGTGGAATATCTGGGTCATATTGTATCTCACGAGGGTGTTAAGGTAGACCCTAAAGAAATTAAAGCCATTAAGGAATGGAAAGTCCCCACAACCATAAAGGAGTTGCAAGGATTTATCAGGTTAACAAGGTATTATCGCAAGTTTGTTCAAAATTATGGGATAATACCAGCACCTCTTAAAACATTATTGAAAAAATATGCATTTTCATGGACTCCTGAAGCAGCTAAGGCCTTTGAACATATTAAAGAGGAAATGTGCCTAGCACAAGTCTTAGCTACACCAGATTTCACAAAAACCTTTATTATGCAATGGGATGCCTCGAGAAATGGAATTAGTGTTGTTTTAATGCAAGAAGGAAGACCCATTGCTTTAGAAATTCATCCAGTCAAATGAAAGTATTTACGGAAAGCTATTTATGAGAAGGAAATTTTTGAAATACTAGATGCACTAAATGAATGGTGACCTTACCTAATGGAAAGACACTTCAAGGTAAAAACTGATCATGATAGTCTTAAAAACTCTTTGGAACAAATACTATCTTGATAAGAGCACCAAAAATGCGTCACAAAGATGTTAGGTTATGATTTTGAAATTATCCACAAAAAAGGGAAGCTAAATGTTGTTGCAGATGCATTCTCAAGAAAGGATGAAGAGGTGGAAGCATTTCTTTGTGCCATTTCTATTATTGAGCCAGATTGGATAACCGAAGCAAGGTATGAATGGAAGAAGGACGAAGAAGTGTGGATACTCATTCAAAAGTTGCAGCAAGATCCTAGTACATCTAATACATTTAGTTGTAAAAATGATTCCTTATGGTACAAATATCGCTTATATATTTACCAAAATTCCCAACTAAAACAAAATATTCTTTTCGAATTGCACAGTTGTCCTTTAGGAGGACACTCAGGATTTTTAGAAACTTACCACAGGGTGAAGCAATAATTTTTTTGGGATGGCCTTAAATCTGATATTCAAGAGTTGGTGGCAGAATGTTTGTTTCCCAGAAAAATAAAATTGAGACAATTAAGACCCCAAGTATTATACAACCTTTATCCATTCCAAGTCAATGGTGGGAGGATATTTCAATGGATTTTATCATAGGTTTACCTAATTCTAAAGGAAAGAGTGTCATGATGGTGGTAGTTGATAGATTTACCAAGTATGCACACTTTTGTGCATTATCTCATCCATTTAAATAAAATACAATTGCTACTGCATTTATGGAAACAATTCAAAATCTACATGGAAACCCAAATATTATTGTAAGTGACAGAGATCCCATTTTTAATGGAACTTTTTGGACAAATTTTTTTTCTTGTTTGGGTACTCAACTAGCTCATAGCTCATATTATCATCCTCAATCTGATGGTCAAACTGAGATAGTGAATAAATTTTTGGAAGGATATCTTCATTTTTTTGTATCTAATAAGCAAACACAATGGGTCAAGTGGTTACCTCTTGTTGAATGGTGGTATAATACTTCCTTCCATATTGTAGCAAAAATGACCCCATTTATCGTAATCTATGGATATCATCCACTATCCATCACATCTTATTTAAGAGAAAATTCTAAGGTTCAAGTAGTGGAAGATCACATCAACCATCAACAAGAAGTTCTCCAACTCTTAAAGGATAACCTAAATTTGGCACAAAATAGAATGAAATGACAAGCAAAACAACATCGCAGCGAGAGAAGTTTTGATATAGGATACTGGGTGTTTTTATGACTACAACCATACAAACAAATTTCCCTCAAGCAAGCTAAGAAGAGTAATAAGTTATTGACAAAGTACTATAGTCCTTACAGGGTGTTGCAAAATATTGGTGCTATGGCATACAAATTAGAGCTTCCTACTTCTTCATGAGTGCATCCAGTTTTCTGTGTTTCATGCTTAAAGAAGTTTATAGCGGAAAAAACTCCAGTTCGAACAATATTGCCAGAACTTGATGAGGAAGGAAAAATCATACTGGAACCTAAAGCAGTTAGGAAAAAAGAACTCAACAGCTACAAAATCGATCAATTTTAGAGTATCTCATGAAATGGAAGAACTTGCCCACTGAAGCTTCTACATGGGAGGATGAGAATTTTATACAGTAGCATCTGAAACTACTCAAGCACTGAGGACAAGACTTTTTTGAAGGATATGGGCATGTTAGGTCCCTATATTACCAGTACAGTCCTTTATTGTTGTTAGTGTAACCCCCTTATTGTTATTTATGTACCCCTGTAACCCCAATATGGTTATTATTGTGCCCTTACATTATTATTGTTAGGTGGGCTAGGATTATATTGTGACCCCATGGACTCCTATATATAGAAGGAGGTTTTAGTTATTTGTATCATCCAAGAATTTTTCATTTATGTAATGTATTGGAGGTTTCCCCCTCGAAGTGTCTGATTTCTAAGGTGTTGAGCTCTCTTTTCTTCTATTTTTGGAGTTGGTTTCATAACAACGACCTTCTTAATATCCATTTCCTTTTATTGAGTTCCTTTAAATGCACAACTCAAGTGCCTGATTTCATTATTAATTTGTTCATTTTCTAATACTCTGAGGACCCTAACAACAAGAGTATTAAGGAAACCCAATTTTTGAGCTGGGTGATGGTACAAATTAGCATGAAGATAACTATCCGTGTGAGTTTTCTTTTGAAATACGTGATGCCCTAATGTTCCATATTCTTTCCTGGTAACAAGGACATCCATAAATGGAATTATCCTATTTTCTTCAACCTCCATAGTAAACTTAATTTATTTTTAAATCGATTTTAGGTGATTAAAAAATCTCTCAAGTTTTTCCTTTCCATGGCTCCAATCATGTGTGGCTAAAGGAATGGGGACCGCAATGCAGAGATAGTAGCTGAGAAGATAGATTGTAGTAATAATGTAATGATCTTGAATGATATTGAAAGAATGGGTAACAATGAGAGAAACTTGGGTGGAGTTGAAAGTGAGGATGGAAGTATGGGGAGCATAGGCCATGGGTGCAACAATTCTTCTAAAATTGAGAGTTCTCAGAATGCCTTCGCCAGTAGCAAATTAAGCAGAAACAACTCAAGAAGCAACTTAAGTAGATACGATAATGGTTCAAATATGGCATCTAGGAATAGTAAAGTGGTGAAATTTTCCTCATCAAATTTGGATCCAGATACCATAAAAATCTTTAACAAAGGTCTTGGATTTTTTGTTGTCCCCAAGAATATTCCTAAGGAGAACATAATTTTCAACATTGAGGATGGGATTGAGGGTTTTTCGCTAGATGTTAAGGAAGCATTAAGACAAGAATGCTCCCTTAAAACGAGGAAATAAAAAATCCCTAAAAGAAATCTAAACAAGGATGAGCATGGGGCCCTCATATCTCTTTTAAATAATGAAAATATTGTGGTCCTCAAAGAAGATAAAGGAGGAGCTAATGTGGTTCTAGATAAGGAGGATTATGTTAAAAAAATTTATGAACAAGTAAGTTGTAATAGTTATAAGAAACTTAGCTCCAATCCGATGCCTAGGGTTATATAAGAAGCTAAGAAGGCAGTTTTGGAATCTAGTCTTGATGACAAGTTGAAGAAGAAGTTAATTACGTTCTGTGAAATTTTTCCCAAGATTTATGGATTACCTAAAATTCACAAAGATGGTGTTCCTTAAGACTTATTGTTAATACCATAGAGTCACCCACTTATGAATTGGCTAAGTATGTTTCCAAAATTCTTAAACCCTTGGTTGGCAACACAGGATATTTTATAAAATATTCCAACGACTTCGTTAAGTTTATTAAAAATGAGAAGGTGGACGATAATGAAATTTTGGTAAGCTTCGATGTTGTGTCACTATTTACAAAGATTCCCTTGGATGAGGTTTTCATGTCATAAATGAAGTCATTGATTCTGTAATAGCTAAGTTGGAAAAAATCTGTTTACGTTCCATGTTCTTTAGCTTTCAACGAAGTTTCTATGAGCAGGTTTCTGGTGTTGTGATGAGGTCACCACTATCGCCCATTGTCGTTAATTTATACATGGCATACTTTGAAAATAAATCCTTTGATTCATGTCCTTTAAAACCAGCTAGGTCTAAGAGATTTGTTAATGACACCAACATAAAGTGGAGCCATGGAAAGAAAAACCTTGAGAGATTTGTTAATCACCTAAGCTTGATTTCAACAAAAAATAAGTTTACTATGGAGGTTGAATAAAATAAGAGAATTCCATTTTTGGATTTCCTTGTTACCAAGAAAGAATATTGAACATTAGGGCATCAATTATTTCAAAAGAAAAATCACACAGATATTTATATTCATGTTGATTCATACCATCACCCAGCTTAAAAATTGGGTGTCCTTAATACTGTTGCTATTAGGGCCCTCAGAATATCAGATGAAGAACACCTTAATGATGAAATCGGGCACTTGACCTCTGTATTTAAAGGAATAGGATATAAGGATATGGATATTAAGAAGGTCGTAAAAAGAGCTGAGGGCGTGGTTTTTTCCAAAGAACCACAAGAGCCTAAAGCATCATGTGTGAGGGTTTTCCTACCATACGTTCGGGGTGTCAATAATAAAATTTCTAAATTTCTAAGGAGGAAGGACATAGTTACGCAATTTTCTGCCTCTGGAATGTTAAGACAAAGTATGCGGTCAGTCAAGGACAATATCAATCACGTGAAACAAAAAGGGGTTTATTAGATTGACTATTCGTGTGGGAAGAGCTATATTGGTGAAATTGGATGCTCCCTACAGATAAGATTAAAATAACATGGAGCTAATATTAAGAATGGGAGATCATGTACCTCAACCCTCATCGAACATTCTTTGAAAACAAAGCATCATGTTTGTATAGAAAGTGCCAAGATTATCGCAAGGGAGGAGCACTATCGGAAAATAAAGATTAGGGAGACCCTTGAGATCATTAAGCACCCACACAATCTCAACACAGATGATGGGAGTGAAATCAGTGAGAGCTGGTTTCCTCCAATCAAGGAGGTATAATATCTCAGATATAGTATCTCGAGTACTCTCTCATCTTCAAGGTTTAATAATATAATATTTAATCATTCTCAACTAAATTAAAAATTAACAATTAAATAATAATTAATAATTAGTTAAAAATAAAAATTTTAATTAATTTAACTAATTAGTAATTAAATAATCCTGAAAAGAAAATTTATAATTTAAAAATAAAAATAAAAAATTTGTTTTTAGGTTCTTTACCAATTAAAATTCATTAATAATAATAATAATCATCATTTTTATTAGCTTTGTTTGAAAATATTAATAACTATTATTTATAATAATTAATATTATTAACATCAAATAAAAAGTGTGATAAATTAATACTATAGCATTCATTATTATCAACAATTACTAGTAATTATTAGTAAAAAATAACAAAATTACTAATCACTATTATTATTAAGAACAATTAATCAATTATTTTAATAGGGTAATAAATCCAATAATTAAACCTATGATTTAACTTTTTATAAATATTGACCCTTTTAATAAAATTAAATTAAAAGCATTATAATTATTTTTCTTAAATTAAAATAAATCTATTAACACATATGTTAATCAAAATATTATAATTGAATGAAACATAGTAGAATTAAACATTATTAATTGAAATATTATAATTGAATTAAGTTTAATTAATAAAAATATTATAATTGAATTAAACAGTATTATTAGTAAAATTATTAATATTAACAGCTATTATTGATAACTATTATTATTAACAACAATTAATATATACATTTTTTTAAGAAATTAATAAATTAAATTAAAAAAATTATGATTATTTTTCTCAAGTTAAAAGTAAATTTATTAACACATATCATAATACAACTTTTTAATAACTAAAATATTATAGTTAAACATAATTAATTAGAATATTATATTTTTAGAATCTACGTTTCTATGATCCATCATATAAAATTGTAAAATCTCTTGTGGTAATAATCACATGCAATGGAACATTGCCGACGCATTTCAAACCAACCAGTGTGGTACATCATCACGACTACATGAGAGATCAGATCAGGACATTAATTTTAAAGAGATGTAGAGATAGCTAAACTAGTTGTGAAGAAAACTGCTAGTTTGACTTTTAAAATTGATCTCTCTCTCTCTCTCTCTCTCTCTCTCTCTCTCTCTCTCTCTCTCTCTCTCTCTATATATATATATATATATATATATATATATATATATATATATATATATATATATATATATATATATTTCTTATTTTAGTTGATTTAATTATTTAGTTATTAATTTTATATATTTATTAATGCTCGAGGTCCAACTAAAAAAATAATCAATGACCCAAAAAAATACATAAATAAATAATAATAATAATAATAATAATAATAAATAAATAAAGGAACAATAAGCAGGGCAGAAATAAAAGGTAATCAAGAATATAAGGCAGGTATCTAAAACCTGTTGATGTTCCACCCATCATCCCTATTGATATTAATGGGTCATTTTTCAATTTTTAAGGCCTCTCTTAACTTTCGATGATGGAAATGGTCGATCGTAGAAATGACCTTAGCCTCTTCGATGCAAATATGATTGTTAGACTTTTCTTCATGCTCAGCTACGGTAGACGAGTGGGATCTTCCATATTTAATGTCGACAGCATGCTCACAGATCCTCTAATTTATAGACTGACTAGTTTCACCAATGTAAGGAGTCCCACAAGAGCAAGGAATGATGTATACACCTTTCCCATCCCTAGGGAAAATCAGATCTTTAACCAATTTGAGGGAGCTATGAATCGTGTCAAGGAGCTTGAACGATGAAGAAACCTTATTCTTCCTAAGGACCCTAGTAATTTTATCAGTGGTTCCCTGAATGAATGGAAGACGCACACTATGAAACCATTGACTAGGGTCTTTATTATTTTTAATTAGAGGACCTTTTTCTACTTTAAGGAAAGATTTAGGGCCTTGCGACCTACTATAACAATTTTTACAAAAGACACTTAACAGATGGGAAATTTCCCCCTTAAGGTGAGACTCATCAGAGATCCTCAACGCCCTCATGGCTAAGGTGTTCAAAACACCTAATTTTTGGGCAGAGAAATGGTGCGAACTAGCGTGAAGATATTGCTTAGTATGATTTTTCTTTCAAAAAACTTGATTGGAGAAAGAACCATGATCCTTTCTAGAGAAAATAACATCAAGGAAAGGAAGGCTACAAGCTACCTCATATTCCATGGTGAGTTTTATGGACTGCAATTGATCATTAAGATGAAGTAAAAAAAGATCGAAATTTTCTTTTCCATGAGGCCACACGACACAAGTATCATATACAAACCTTGTCCAAAGTTTTGGCTGAAAAGGAGCTGAGGCAAGAGCCTTAGATTCAAATTCCTCCATAAACATATTAGCAACAATCAGGGAAAGGGGAGAACCCATGACAACACCACATGTTTTCCCATAGAATTCACCTTCAAAACTGAAGAAACTGGAGGTTAAAATGGGCCATATCAGGATCAGTAATGTGATTAATGACATCAATAGCCTCATTGATGGGGATACTGGTGTAAAGAGAGACGACATGAAAAATAACAAGCCTATCCTCCTAATCCATTTTAATGTCCTTCAACTCATTAACGAAATAATATTTCACAATAGAATATTATAATTGAATCAATCATAATTAATAAAATATTATAATTAATTTAAACATTAATATTAGTAAAATTATTTTTAAATAAATAATTATTTACAATAATTATTATATAAAATTAATTAAATCAATTAGGTTGGCTCTTTTTCTTTTTGGTTTCCCTATTTATTCTTGGTCTTGTTCTTATTTTAATCTTTCATAATTCAAGTAATTGGTCCTGAAGATGGATCCCCATTGGGATTCAAAACGTTGACATGATTAATCTTACAATGTGGATAATTCGAGAATCTATGTTACAAATAATAACCATATAAGCCTAAAATCTGATATTTATATTATTCAAATCACCATGAAATTTTTTCCTCATGGTGTAAATAAAGCATAGTAATTAAAATATCCATGCTAAACAAAATCAAACATTCAATAATAATTAAGTACAATTAATCAATGGAATTCAATACCTGAACCTTCTAGCATATCCCCCTTCGAATAACACAATCCTTAATGTTGTCTTCTCATTAACAACACTTCTTTTTCTCATTCTTTAGTTGTTTTTTCAGTGCCATCCTATTCAATATCTTGGTATACCACCATACTTCAACATTCCACCATATGCGTGTGTTAGTATTCAAGTAAGCATACATATTATAACAATTATCAAGAAACGTTTATCTTATAGAAAATATTTCTTAATTCCATTATGTAAGCATATATTCGAATATATATATGTATATTTTATTTAATACTTATCTCTATGGATATGCATCTATCCCATATAATGGATTCCATATGAAATAATCAATTTTATTATCCTTTCTAACACACCCTCAAGATTCTAGCCACCATCCCACATGAACTTATAAGTTTCCTCCTGCTTGATACACTGACCTTCTAGGATTATATCTCCACTTATCTACTAAAAAATACATTAGGTGATCCATCTTGTCATGGATATCTCCTGTAAGGAGACCACCAGCTTATTACTAGACATCCATTAGTAGAATATAATTTGTTGAAATCACAGGGTTCCTTTTTCATAACAATGGCCTTCGTTAAAGGCTTTCGATCCTCAATATCCATAATCTATCGCGTATCATAGACATATAATTACAATATATATATTCAAAATAATAAAACTTATAAATTCCAAGTCTAATTCATAAATTTCATAAGTATGAGATTCCTTATCATGGTGTTTGGCTCTTGTGTGGCGTAGTACCTAAAATTTCTTACATAATTACACTCGTTTTCATATTTGAGACCATTCCACCTACAACCTAAATTTTTTAATCAACCAAATAAAAATGATTATCTATGCCTATAATCGTTTCTTTCAATATTTACTACCATCCATGAGGTGTTATGAAAATAATATTAACAAACTAATAGCTCAATCATTTTTAGTTGTTAATCATACTCAATTAAATGGAAGTATATTTCAATGTAAATGTGTTACTTAGCGTATCTACCATTACAAGATGAAACTAAATATTTATTCCAATAAACCAATGTGTCGATACTCATGATCACATCTACTCAATCCATCCATGTTGCTAGATTTAAAAATCCTACATTTCTATATCATGCATTCCACCATCATGAATTTGAAGGTCTACCCAATACCTCAACACATCATCTAGTCACCCCCCATATGTACCTCAAACATACTACAATGAAATTCCTTTCTTTACTATATATTACCTTAGGAACCCTCTGCTTTATATGCGCTCCTCACTATTTTCTAGAATATTATAGTCTACTATGGAAATATAAGCAGGAAGACAAGTGGGCATTTGTGTAGTACTATATCCTTCCATATCCATCAAAAATATGGTCTCACACATTAGCCCCATTGCAATTCACTCTCATGTGTTATACAAATTCATAAAATTATCTTGTTACCCATTCACTCATTATAAGGGAATCAATCATGAGATACTAATTCGTGGTTGAATAAAAAGGATTATAAAAATCTTGACATACCAAAATATTATTCATTCATCATATCCAACCCAAATAACATTATCATACATGCATTCAATCATAAACAAATAAATTAATATATAAATTATGCATAAAGTAATTCTTACTCCAATCATTACAAGTCATATATATTGGCATGATAAATTTTCATATTTGGATAGTTTCCTTCAACATTCCTGATGCTACTTGATTATTTGATGTCTCATGGGAACTCACATGATACCTTAATCAACCACTTGGCAATAATTTTTTCATCTTTATCCTTTTCACAAGGTTTTCTATCATAGGCCACTTCATCATCAACATTTTCAACCATCGTTGATTTTTTCTTTTTGGAATAAACAATGTGTCAATATTTGAAATGTCCAATGTTTCGAGTGGAAACTTCACCCATCATCAAGGACCAAAAAAAGAAATAAAATATGAGGTGGGTTTAGTAATGAAAAGATAATATAAAAGTGACTGAAAGGAGTTAACCATCAAATAAGAAAATGGGTTCCAAGGAATGGAAAAGATCTCTAAATAATATAAAGAATAAAATATACCTTAGGAGAAATTTGAGGCATAAATTATTAAGAAGAAATGAAGACAAATATTTATAAAATAATTAAAGGATTAAAAAAAATATTAAAATATGGATGAAAATATTAAATTATCATTTTTTAAATTCAAGGTATTCTGGATTCATCAAAATTGTTTCAACAAGCCATGCACTTTGTTGAAACAATGTGGAAACAATTTCATGTTTTGGAGAATCCTCTAGAATATGGTGCAATAGCAAGATTATGGAGTATTTTAGATGCTACCTAACACTTACAGTAAAATACATCATAATATTTTAAATTAGAATATTTGTGTCAACCCATTATTTTGTGATCAGTAGAGGATGATAAGATGCTTAGTGCACTATCATTTTGAAGTCAAATTTCAGGAACAAACTTGTTAAACATATGAATATATGTCTAAAATTATTTGTAACAAAGTATGACATTAACAACTTTCCATATGAAATAGCACTAGCTCTTTGGTGATCATATTGTGATAGAAGGGGCGAAGACAATATAACAAAATTCTCTAATAAAATTAATATGGAACATGATATTTTGGAGGATCAATCAAAATTACAGTTCATGTGGAAAATATTTTGTTCAAAATGAAGCAAATGAGGACCAAATTGAGAAGTGGAAAATTGATATACTACAATATTTTATTTATTCCAATATATATGAAGCCCCAAGGGACACTTATTTTGCTTTACATGTTCCATAGGTTGTGTAAGAAAAAATAAATGGAATATTATAAATCAGGGAATATTTTAAGGATGGAAGTTTATCTTAAAGTTTAGAAACCTTGGCGAATATTACTAGTCCCTAATGTGCAAATTGTAAATTTATTGTTTATATTTTTGTAAAAATATTTAGATCTTCAATTATTTTATATTATTATATATAATATTTTGGTTATATTTAAGGTGAAATAATGATGTACTATAAAATTTTGACGAATCATTTTGGGAAAAAATTGAAATTGGCCAATATTATTTTTGGAAAAAGCATGGAAAATTAGCCCACCTATGAATATTAACCCCTAAAATTTTCCCTGGTACAAATAAGGTGATTCCTTTTATTTGATTAAATTTTTTGTTCCTCTATTTTTGGTTCAGGTTCCAAATTATTTATCACAACAACATTACTAATACTATATGCCAATTTTAGATTGCATTTGAGGTAAGAACATGTTCTGTACTTTCTATTCTTTATTGTGACATTGAGGCCATGTTTCCTTGCTACAATGTTTTTTAATATTGATGTCTTGATAATTAACTACTACTTTATCCCTTTCTTGTATGTGATAGAAAATGAAGCAATAATTTTATGAGGTGAGGATCTATATTTTGACATAGGTAGTGTCCTTGTATTAAAGGATAAATAAGTACTTTAATAAGGCTTCTACTAAGAAAGAATGTGTTTATTTCAATTAGATGAGTTTTTTCTTTTTTTGTAGCTCTAATATCTTGGTCACTCTTAATGGTTTGTTTGTTTGTTGCATTTGGATCATTTTTCCAACTTTGAAAATTTTGGGTTTATTTTGGTTAAAAATTATGATCTCTTAAATTCTTCTAGTTTTTATTTGATGTTTAATTGATCCTTTTGTTAAGGCATGATTTGTTTCTTCTTATTTTATTGATTTAAAGGGTTTGGTTAAAGTTAAAAACCTGTGTTGAGTAAAACTGTATTTTGTTTGTTTTTTTGTCATGTTCATTTGAGAATGATATGGCATTCGGATGAATATATGACTTCACTTATTATCTAGACATTCAATGTGTTTTCCATTATTATTATTATTTTCTTTATATATTTGATTACTGAAGGATATGTTTTATTTTATTTTTATTTTTATTTCCTCTCAAATTGTGGTGTCACAATAGAATATTGACCTTTTAGAATATACTATTTTATTTTATATTTTCTTTAAAAATACTTATTTTTTGTTAAGGGAGGAAAACGAGCTCTGCATAGTTAATTGAAGAAAAAAATGGTCTATGCACTAGGATCCTATGTGTTAATCATATAAGTCATATTAGCATGAGAAGGACATTCATCTAATGCAATTATACTTTGATAACAATACAAAAAAACATCACATGTAATTAGCTGAGAACGATAGATTGTTTAGTGTCTAGTTCTATTCTTAAAGTGAAAACCTCCTTGATGATCATTGTTTTGTGACATATTATTCCAAGTAATGAACATGTATAGAATATTTTTTATATTTTTGTTAGATTTTTTAACTGACCCATTGTAGATTTTTATTGAGTTTGTGTTACTCCCCTTTTTTTCATCGTGTAGGAAATTAAGTTTCAATGCATATGCATCTTCCATTCATTCTTATTTTTTATTTTGTGCAATTTCAGATAATTTTTTACCAGGTCAACATTATTAGAGTTGTTAACTGTATAATAAATTGCAACAATGACTACAATATTTATGATCCAAAAGTAAGTGAAAAACCTACATATTACGATGAAACACCATCTTTTAAAGTTGTTGGTTGATTTGAACTTGAGGAATTGGAGAAGTATCTACCTTTTAGAAAAGTGATATATAAGAAAACAAAATAATTTTATGTAAATATCCATGACTTTGATATATATATTCATCGACCTTATTTTCATGTGAAGCCTATAGAATATGACAGGGTTATCTAGATGCGTAAAGAACAAGTTTGGGAAAAATAATTTATTTGGGTCAACATCACATGCCTTTGGGGGTGCCTTTCCAATTAATTTCCCCTTGGGATGTGATAAGACATTTTTGGTAAAACATAATAAAAACATGAAAAATATTTTCAATAGTATATAAAAAGAACCTAGAGCAACATTACCCATGATTTTTCTTTTCCAAAACATGGAAAATTGTATATCATAGTTTTTAACTAAATATTTTTCTTATTATTACATATGTTTCTATACATTGGTAACGAATCACTAATATTTTAAAATGTTTTTTAATTTTTTAGAAGATTAACAAATAATTTTCAATAATCTATAACGTAGTGAAAAATTCACCAATATTTAAGAAAAATTATAATTTAGTGACAGATTCGCCAAAAAATTATATATGTATATTATATTAATAAAAAAATAGCCTATAAATTTTTCTATATACCATGGGTATTCACCCATTTATTATACATATAAATTTTGGGCGTTTCTTAAAATTTTCCTTGAATAGGAGGTGGTTCCTGTTGAGGTGATTGAGGTATCGTTGCAGCAGGAGAAGTCATGGGGATTGGTTGAACCGGGGTCAAAGTAATATATGGTTTAGGTTGACTCGGCAGGGTAGTGGCTGAAGGGTCAAGATACCAGACAGGTATACCCAGGGTCAAATTGGGAAAGGATAGGGTGGCCAAGATAGGGACTGAATAAGCTCTGGGAGGGGGAGCAAGGAAAGGTATCTGACCAGCATGGAAATGGCCAGGAGGAATGGTGCCAAGGGGGTTGATATCAGGTGGAATAGACCTAGGAGGAGTGTGTGTAGAAGAATTTTTGGAAGGAAGAAGGTTGGCTAGTGGGGGTGAAGGGCTAGGAGCTAGTTGAGGTTGAGGTTGCTGACTAGCCAAAGTGGGCTCTGTAAGGTCAGCACAAGAGGATTGCATCATGAAAACATTCACCAAGCTAGGATGAGATATAGGAGGAGGGTCCAAAAAGGTTCCAAGCAAGGAAGAGTATTTATAGACACTAGGGGAAACACTGGTCAAATAATCGATGGTTGGCTTATTGGTGACAACAGAGAGGGTGGAATCAGGGGAGGTCTAAGATTTTGGTTCATGATAATTTAACTGGTCAATAGTGACAATATTTCCATTATGAGGGAAAAAAATCTTGCGGTAGACTGTAGATGGGACGATAGACATGGCATAGGTGTAACTACGCCCCAAAAGAATGTTATAGTCAAGAGGGGCGCCAATAACTTCAACGTCGACACAAACAGTCTTGCCTGCAAGGGCGATAGGACAGTTATGAAAAAGGCCAATGGGCTGGGAAGCATGGCCATCCCACGCATGAAGGGTGATTGTGGAAGGGGCCAGCTTAGGAGATCCAAGTTGTTTCCAAACCGAATCATACATCACACAGGTAGATTCCCCCTCATCAATAATACACCAAGCGACGTTGGAATTTTGGATTTTGACTGGGATTTGGAAAGAAAAATAAGCAGGTAGGGGGGATGGTCTAACTGACGGGCATAAAAAACAATCAATTGGTCATCAGTAGGATCTACAGCTCCCATGACAGATAGTAGAGCCTTCTTTTGGGAAGGACATGACTGGAGGAGTTCCAGTGTTGAAATGGCGGTAGGAGATTGCACCAGATATTCTACTATGCTATATAAATGGGCAGCCTAACCAGAGGTAGCATTTCGGTGTAATGGGCCCTTCAAAATCTTGGTATGAACCTCAGCTTTGGGCAGAGGGATTTGCAAGGGACCATTGGGCGTCGATAGAGGCTTTGTAGGATCTGAAGATGGGGACTCAGAGACAGATGGAACGAGAGGCGTGGAGTACTGACGAGACCGAGTTTGAAGGTTAAGGTCGGCGGTGAGAGGTTGGTCAGCGGCCATCATGAGAATCTGGTAATCGGAGGAACCATAAGGGGAAGGTTGAGTGTTTACTGGGGCATGAGGTGGTTGAGTGGCCACGAATCCTTGTTTAGGGAAAGGATCAGTAAACACAGCGGGTTGAGAAGTAGCCGGATTGGGAGGGATACTAGGGGAGGAATGTTGTCCCCATATAGTGGCCTGAGACTCCCACATCTGTCGCATCTATGGTAATAGGGGAAAATCGTGAATGTAATTTCCATAAACACTGCAACATGAACAGGGCTTATTGGTGTGAAGCGACCTGTCCGGCTTTGGATGAGAGCCCCATGGTTGGTTGGAAGTGTTAGGATCAATACTCGAAGGATTGGATCCACGATTACCAGGGGTGGATTGATTGCCTTTATTTCTTTGAGAAGGAAGAGAATTGATCACGCGCTGCTATGCAAATACTTGCCCTAGAGGGGGTAGTAAGTGATGCGGTGGTGGTTGAGAAGGCAAGGGGTTGAGAGGTCCAAATGCTGGAGGAGTTGGGACACAATGTTGTGGGTAAGGATAAGGGTTAGGATGGGTAGCATTGAGGTAAATAGGAGTAGGGGTAAAAGGAGGAGGCATGCCGTATCCTAGATACATGCTACCTGGAGGGGCGAAAGTGCTGGAGGTGCTAGCCCCTCCTAGAGGGAAACCATAGCCCATAAGAGGTTGAGCAGAGGTATGTGAAAGAGCTCCAACGATACTGTTGGTAGAGTGAGATGCCCCGAGGGAGTTAGTGCCACCGGGCTTGCGGAGGTCAAGAAGGAAGGTATAGACATAACCAGATTGAGCATAAATAAGGTCATATTTCAAGGCTATTTGGAGGGTGGCTTCTTCAGTTTGAGGGAAATGGGAGGTGACATCTTTGCCAATGGGAGGTAAGAGAGAGAAAAGGAACCAGTCCATATAAACCCGATATTCAAAGGGAGGAGCACCACATAGGCTTCTTCTTCGCCACCATTCCTGGACATGGGCGGAAAGGCCAGTCGAAGAAGATTGACGGAATGAAGTTAAAAGCTCAGTACCATTATCATATTGGAGAGGTAGCTGGAAATAAGATAAAAAGGCTTGGGTAATGGTCGCAAAAGTGGTATGGGAGGAGGTGGCCTACTCAACATACCATTTAGAAGCTTCACTAGTAAGCGGGCGTTGGAACAAGCGAAGATGGATGGAGTCATCAGTAATGGAATTGTAGGAACACCACATATGGAAAGATCAGATATGGTTGGAGGGATCTTCAATATCAAGGCCTTTGAAATTGGGAATGTCGGAGGGGAGCCTGGTTGGCATAACAGGCCAACTAACATCGTGGCGAATAGGATCATTGATCAGCTGATTGAAGTCAGGGAGGCTAAGGCCTGCCATATAAGGGAGCAATGGGGAAGTTGAGGTAGGTGCCATAGTGGTTCTACTAGAAACAAACCCAGCAGTAGAATTGGGGTCGTTGTTGGTGCTAGGCCATGAGCTAGACATGGTGAAGGTAATAGGGGGAGAATCAAGAGTAGGGGGAGAACTCAAACAATCAAAAGAAGATACGGAGTGTGGACTCGGGGGAGGACTTAATCGATGACGATGGGAAGGAGGAAGTCGAACAACTAGAAACTGAGGATGAAGGCCAAGAAGTCTTCGGGAGAAGCGCCTTGGGGGCGCAATGATGACAGGAAGAAGAAAAACCAACAAGGGCAGGGAGCGACAGAATCAAGTGAGGTCAAGGGCAGAGAGGTGTAGTGACAATTGATTTTAAAGTATTTTCCAAGTGGTGTTAACCAGGCTCTTCTTCACTTAGGGTTAGTGTGTGGCGTGTGTTGATTTTAATTTTTTAAACCCAGACATTTTGAGAGTAAAATAAAAAGTGTGCTAAAAATAAACCTATAAATAACAGTATATAATGCTGAAATAACAGAAAATTTAATAGCTAACAATGCATCGATCTAACCCAAGAAGGTGGGTCTCTCAAAACTAATCTAAAAAGAGGGAAAAATCTGGTCAAAACAAAAGAAAAAGAGGCTGATAGATCTAAGGTATCGAGGGATAGGGATCTAAAGGATAAATCAGCTGGAAAGAGGTGCAGAGAACAGCAAAGAGGTAGAGGCAAGGTTGCTGTAACAAAAGGGGAAATCAGCTAAACGGAGGAGGGACGAAGAGGTGGCCCTAGAGGTAAACCCAAAAAAAACTATATGAGTTGATTTTAAAGGGATAAGAGCTGATCTAAAAGGATCTAAAAAGGAAGTATCAGATTTGACAATAACAAGGCTGAAACTCTGAAAATTCAGATGTCTGAAACAGCTAAAACTTGCCCACCAAAAGTGGAGGGTACTAAATCCCTAAGGAGAAATATTCCCACTTATTTGAGTGAAACAGATCAGAATCAGGTCTAAACGGGCAGAGACGGAGCCTGGAAAGCCATGGTAGAAGCTTCAGACAAACCTAGAAAAATTGCTGGAAAATTGCAGAAAAAAGTGCAGGTCGCAGGTTCTGACCTGTTTTCAGTCCAGGTCATAGGTTTGGGGCAGAAAAGTGCGTCCTTAGGTCCAGGTCACATTTTTTGGGCTGATAAGTGTGACCTGCAGATCTGTGTCTATCGGCAGCAAATTTAAGAAAAAAGTGTCGTCTCAGCTGCGGTTGATGTCGGTCACCTACGCAATAGGGCCAGAAATGCATAGAAGTTAAAAATTTTAATATTTGAGGGTTTTAGAGGTGAAAAACACCATAAAAATAGGAAAAACAAAAAATTGAAGAGAAACCCTAGGGTTTGAAATAGCTGGATATGCAGGAATAGATAAAATGACAACGGTCGCAAAAGAAAACCCGTGTGGAGTCGCCAATTGTTAGTATGAATCTTTCGTCGTAAAAGATCACTTTAGCTACGCATAAAAAATATCCCTAACATCGATTATGGCTGCCAAATATATTTAAATTTGTGATTAGGTGATCCAAATAATGCTACAAAAATCTAGATCTAAGCATGAAAGACATTAAGCAGATAAACTAAAATGTGGCTCCATGCATCCAATAGATAAGAAAAGAACGATGTATTTGAAAGAATTTTTTATATTATATTGAAAGGGAGCACCTGAGAGGAAAACAAGAAAGGTGTTTTACGGTTCCCCTCAATGGGATGGGTTCATGACAGTCCTCAACACTTTAGATCTAGAATCCCTCTCTCTTGTTGGTATAGAAAACCCAAACAAACATAGAACTCAATGGGAGCTCACAAGGAAAAAATGGAGAAAATATGACGAAGTGTATAGATCGAGAGGTGATATTTAGGCAAAAAAAGGTGACTAATGAATGGGTAAAGCCCTTCTATTTATAAAAAAATATTAGGGCAATCTAGAAACTTGGTGCATGAATAAAATATTATTAATCAAATTCTAGAACCACCCGTTAGGAATATTTTATTATATTTGTTGGAGGGAAAAGGATTTTTGACTTGGGTCAATTCCTTTATTTATAAATAATAAATAAATAAATGATTTATTTACTATTTCAAGGAAATTGTGGGAATATAATTAAATAAATAATGATTTATTTAATTATTTATAAATGATTTAGTCAAATTTAACTAGGAACATTATTTAAATAGGATTTAAATAACTTATTCCTAGGAAATAATCAAATAAATAAAGATTTATTTAATTGATTTCCTTGTTTTGGGTTAAATATGACCAAGAAATATAAAAAAATATAGACTTGTTTGTTATTTCCTTTTGGGTTTCCTGTTTATACCATAAACAACTTAATAAAGGTGTTTTACTAAGTTATTTCACATAGTGAAATAAATTTTACTTAGGGTAAAATTGGTCTTACATGGTGTAGTTGGGTTCATCTAATGATAGTAGGTTAGATGACCAAAAAAATGGTGCAACAAGTTTTTTGGTCCAAGTACTCCCACCACACCCATCCATACCACCACTCTACAAACTACTCCACTTCATCCCACACCTCCTCTCGCAAATCCTCCTCTTGTAAATCCTCCATTAGCTTCCATCATGGCAGCTTGGTATGCCCCCCTTGTTTTACCACAACCTCTAGTATCATTCATAGAGAAAGATTTGTCCCTGAACATACTACTGTTAGGACCATTCATAGAGAAAGTTCTATCCCCGAACATCTTACAACCTTGCAAGATCCCCAGTTTTACTTTCACCATACCAAGATCCTGTTTAGAACCATGTCACATAGTGATATTAACTAGACTGACCTTGAGCCCATAGATTTTCACCAGATTTCTAGTAGAGAATCCTCTCTTTCCACTCCTCCTGAATTCCAGATTCTCCATCCCAAATCTACTCAGAATCAATTTTCTGGTCCAAGTACTTCCACCACACCCATCCATACCATCACTCTGCAAACCACTCCAAATCATTCCACACCTCCTCTTGCAAACATTCATCTTGTAAATCCTCCATTAGCTTCCATCATGGCAGCTTGGTATACCCCTCTTGTTTTACCACAACCTCTAGTACCTTTTCCAAATGACTACCAATCCAAGATCCCTCATTTCACAGGAGCTGACCCTACCACTTCCCAACAACATGTAGACAGAATGAATGATGCTTTTGACTACATGGAAATAGAAGAGGAAACTATTAGGAAGTTGTAATTAGCAATATTGGCAAAGTCCAATCACAGAAAAAACATTATTTCAACCGCTTTGGGATTCTAGGATCTATCCCTCCTGAATATGTAGAGGGATCTCTCCAATAAGTGTAAAGATGGATTTATCTTTAAGGTTTTGGGTAAGGATATTACGATAGTTATGAAGGCCAAGGGTTTTGTTTTGTTTTGGATGGTTGAGCATGATTACTATTTGAGGGAAAATCCTAAATGGAAAGAGTTTCAAAGGTGTGAAGTTGCAAGCGATGAAAACAATATTTGGATAAAAGGTAGATATAACGCTGGTTTTTAGTCCATTGGGCTATGGAGTCATAATAGGGATTTTAATTGTGAAACAATTCAAGAGTGATACAAGGTGCAAGTCATCTATATCACAAGATATTTTGAGATAAAATGATGTAATGGAAACAATAAAGTGTTGGAGGGGTGGAAACTGATAATAATTTCAACAAGGATTTATAGTTAGTCCAAACAAGAAAAAGCCTTTAAGTAACTATTTAAAACCAACCAAAGGGCAGGGCTCACCATAAACCTCTTTGGGCAAGCCTGTATTAAAGATAACTCAAGAGACAAACAATCCAATAATCCACATGATTACCTTTATAAAGGATGAAAAAAACTTAAGAGAAACAAAATGCAACTTAAGATCAGATAAGGTACTTTTAAACCTAGTCTTCTTTCAGCAAACACTTAGGGAAACATTCAGAATCTACCTTTGGAGCAAGAATCTAGAAAATAGGGCTCACCATCACTTTTCTAGTCCAACTTTAATAAGAAAACAGTGGAAATCACATTCAAGAACAATGTTTAAAGAAAACAGTAGGACAAGGGAATGCCAGCATTCCTAACTGCTTAGACTGTATTGAATCATTCATAAATAAATAAAAATGGAGGAAAACATTGAGATAAAGCTTATCAGTCAGAGAAGGGTACTGGTAAACAATAAGTCCTAACTCTGTGCTTGTTGTTCTTTATCAGAGAATAATGGAAAATGTGGCATACATGAAAAAGGGAAAACAAATAACAAAGAAAGAGGCACTTCACCAGTGACATAGACTAGGATTGCAAGAAACAACTTGTATATTGAAGTCAAACCAGTTACATCTTCGAGTCCAATGTTTCAGTTCAACAATCATCTTCACTTTTATCAGCCTAACTTATCTAATCACAAACAGAGCTTCAAGATCCAGTGAACACTATTTACAACTAGGATTTTCGAGCTCAAGTGTATTTCAAAGTTTAGCAAACAACATTTTCTCATCTTCTACAGAAGTATTTATAGAAGGATGAGGAGGTGGGAGAAGATAAAAGATCTCCCAAGATCATTAATATAGATTAATGACTTCTCGGCCTTTGAGGGGCTTCATGAAGAAGCTTACATATGTGTCCTCTGTATTAAATGTTTTACATTTAAGAATTAAGCTTAGTGGGAGCTTATGTTGACTTTTAAGGCTCTGCGTCATGTAATATTAACTCTGATGATACTTTTACATTAAGTTCTTTGGCATAATTAACTCTCTAGCTACACTGAGGCAAACATTTTCTTTTGATAAATAACTTCGGCCTCTGTTTGAATGCTTGTGGCTACAGGTGGCACTGTGGTAGCTAAGAGGAATCAATTCACCTCTGTTGAGGCAGTGGAGGCCTTTCTGTTTGTTAACACTTATGATTTTCTTTAATTTTGTTTTAATTTGGAGGATTATGCTTTTGATAATCAATATTAACCGTAATCCCCAAACTATTCTTCAATCTTCTGTTTCTAGTATGTTTTTTCTTCGACACTGATACTCTTTGATTGTGATTTTACTCACTGTGTCTTGTTGATGTGCAGTGTTGCGCAGGGGTCGTGAGGCATCAATGCCCATGAAGCATTAACAAGATGTGGAAATTGAACCCATGGATGGCTTCCCTTTAATGAATCAAAGGCGTGAGAATCATCATTCCTAGCCTTTGGATTTTCTTTAACATAACGGATAAACCATTAAACACCTACAAAATACAAAACTAATTAAAAAAAATCCTGCGTTATTGGGTTTTACTACTTCAGACGGTGTGGGGAAAAGCGTGGTCGTTGGATGGAATCATCCAACTGTGTATATCCATTAGAGGAGGTTAAAATAAGAGCAGAGGGAGAGAATATATCAGATCTGTTGATCGTGCAGAAATTGACGGTCGAGAGCGATCCAGGACGTATAATAGAGAAATGGTGAAAATACAAAGGAATAAGGTAAAAAACCTTAGTTCGGAGGAAAATATGGTTTAAATTGAATTTGGGGGTTCAGGATGATGATGGGCAGTCAGATGAGATCGACCCACAAGATCAACGGTGGATAATAAATTGGAAATTGACGATCAGAGGGAAGCAAAGTAAAGTAATTAGATGCACCCGAGGGAAAACTATGATGTGATCATATGTGGACCATTGATCTACAGATCAAATCGATGGTGGGAAATGAATCGGGAGGAGTCAATCAGAGGTGGAGAAATATTTTAACGTGCTCGACGAAAAATTTGCAATGCGATTGCGTGATCGGGGAAGGCCGATGCGATTGCGCGATCGGGCCATCGCAATCAGAGTTTTTGTTTAATGCAAACAACAACGCTTTGGGATTTGCTCCGATGCGATAAGCACTTGTGATCTTTATCACTTGGTTCTAGCACTGGGGCGCATGGAGGGGAAGTGATTTAGGACTTTAGCCTAAGGGGGCTTAAGTCTGTAATAAAAAATGGGTTTTTTTATAGATTTTCAATGGTTTTAAAGGAATTTGAGGGTTTCGATAAAGCAAAGAGAGAGTCCTAAACCTTATCAAAGGGGTTTTAATGGAAGGGATGTGGGGAAAATATGAAAATGAAGGATTTTTATGGAGAATAAAGGGGTAAAAAATGAGGTTAGTTTTGAAGGGAAAAAAGGGGGAAAATGGTTTTTGCAGCAGTCTTTCTCATGCAATCAACAAAATTTCTGATTTATAAATAGAAATAGTAGTGAATATCAAAAACAAGGGCATAATGTCTTCAAGAGGCGTCAAGAGATAACATTTTTGCAATAAAACTATTTCTTGAAGGCTCCAAAATGTTTTGGCCACCTTTTGATATAGCAAATTTTATAGGTGGCCAATAGCGGCTCCACTTGGGGATGGTGCCTTCTTGAAGGCATCAAGAACTTCAGACTTGCATTCTCTAGGAGGCTGATCGGTGCCTCATCCACTGGGTTGCTTTTCTTTGCTTGGATATTATTCCTTTGTTCTGAAATATTAGCAGCCATAAAAAATCAATGGATCCTCATCAACACAAGCTTTCTACCTACCCAATCCTACAAATCTAACATTTTTTCTTCTTTAAAGTGCACTTGGATTGGAAGACTCTTTTCGCAACATTTTATTCTTTTGAAAGAAAAAAATCTAATCTAATTCTACTCCTTATTTCTCCATGAACTTAGATTAAACAGTTGAGCCCATATGTTTCTCTACCTAATCTACCAATCTGTTAGGATTAAACAGTCTAACAGATTTTTATTCTCTAAATTCTACAACAAAAATTCAAAAGCATTCAAGTCAGGATTAAACAGTCTAACTTGAAGCTGGTCTATGGCATCAAAGACAAGCTGCACATAGACATTATTTTGTAGGAAATTAAATCAAAATGGAAGGCATAAGATCTGAAAATTCAAAGCACCTCATTCATATTTTCACAACTCTGTTTTGAATTTTTTTTGAGTTGTTTTCCTTGTTTCTCTCGTTCAGGTTTTAAACTAATTAGAACCAGATTTACATCTATTTTGACTCAGAAAATAAAATATATTTGATTCATCTCTCTTTGGAAACTTAGGTTTTGATTTTGAGCATGTTTGAACCTTTAATTTCTACCCTAATCTATCTACTGATAAGCCAAGATTAAATAGTTTGGAAAATCGAATTCACTATCCTATCAGCAGTAAATTTAAAGCTAATTACTCAATATTAGGCTGTTTGACTAATTAGAAGTGTGTTTTTAGGAGTGGCATTTAAGCTTGCACACTTTCAGATTTGTTTCTCTTTTTTGGTATGGGGCTGTAACTTTATTATTTTTGCAATCTTCCCTCTTTTATTTCTTTTATTGTTTTTGTATTTTTCTTTTTCTTCAAAGAAGAAATCAACAACTAACTAAATGCTGAAAGGTTGAGCTTTATTGACATTCCTATCTAACCTATTATAACTTGGAATATTTACATTTTTAACCTACAAACTCTCTTTTCCAATACATCCAGTCAATTAGATGATTCCATGAATGGTCTTTGCTCATTTATTTGAGCATGCTAGATAGGCAAGGCTGCTCACATGCTCTCTGTTTCTTGGCAGTAGCTCTGAAAAAATTTGTTGCACTTGGTGATAGACTGCTGATTGCAAACTTGATCCCTTCTTCAGATGTCTTCAGGAAATTAACATAGGGATCTTGAAATAATTCCTGGTTTAAAGTATTTGGGAGATTGGTTTTAACCAGGATTATCTCTTCTTTCTCCACTGGATCAAGGTAAAGATTCTTTTGAGGAAGACAATCTTCCTCACCTTCATTTTCATCTAAATTGGAGGACTCATCATATATTGTAGGGTTGTCCTCCTGTAGTCCTGGTAAGCTCTAGTTTAGTGGACTGTACTCTATGAGGAGGTTATTATATCCTTGAGTATGGGTATGTTCACTTGCTTCCTCTTTTTCAAGAAAAGGCTCCTTGGTTTCAACCTGCTAAAAAATTTCTTCAATGCTTTCCTCCTCAACCTTTGAGTTGAAAGTCTGTTGATTCCCAATCACATGGAAACTATTACTGATGATATGAAATGAACCAGGGAAAAGATCCAATGAATCTTCACTCACTTCTAGGCTTTGAAAAATTTCATCATCAGTATCATAAATAGTCTGCATTAGCTCATTACTTCTTTGAAGGAACTGGTCTTCATCCCATAAGTCTGCTAATGATGATCCTAAAAAATTAACTTTTGTTTAGGAAGCATCATCACTAGATAGATCAAAGTTAGGAGAATCACGAATATAAGTAATACTACTAATCAAACATAATGGGTTATCAGCAGGTCCTTCTTCATTATGATCTACAAAAGAACTTTCTAAATATGTACAACAAAGTTCTCTATGTGAATGGGCAAGAGTGTTTGTTTTGAAAAAAGTTTCAGAGACTGGCTATTTATTAATAGTCTGATCTATCTTGTTTTATGTCAAAGGGGAAGATGTTTCTATCTTCCTTTGAACATGAGTACAACAATTCTCCGTCTCTTGTGAAGACTGATTTTGAGGATGGATGTCTTCTTGAGCCTCAGCTATAAGGGATGTTGATTCATTATCTGAGTTTTTAGCGATATCTTGAGGAATGTTCTTTATTTCTAAGATCATCTTTTCCTCAACTGATTCATCTATGCTCTTAAAATTTTTCAATAGGATATTGAACTCATGAATGGCTGCTAAAAGATATTTAGGATGCATTTCTTCCAAAGCATCATCATTATCTATAATGTGTTTGGTGATGGATCATAATATATTGCACCCCATGATAATGATGTAGTGTTTCCTTTATAGCTCTCATAAAACGCATATTCAAGGTCCTTTAAAGAAGAAAAACTACTAGATCTCAAGCATTCATACCAATCCCTAGCTTTTCCTTCTAATTTTAACATGAACATTTTCATTAGGAAATCTTCAGCCATTCAACTTTCAACCTCCATACATGTATATGAAATTTGATGAGATGTAATAGAGGGTCATCAAACTTTTCACCTTGAAAAACAGGCAGGTTTTCATCCCAATTTACCCAGGGCATCTTATGTGGAAACCCAGGGATATGATCTCTACTCATTAGCGAATATCTTCGTTGTATTCTTGGAATCATGTTTGTAAATCAAGAAAGAGCTCACTGTGTCTATTCTATCAGTTTAGAGTCTTCTACCAGTGGAGTCATTTGGTTTTTTGGAAATTTTTAGAGTGTGGAGTCGCCAGGTGGAAGATTGTTAGCTCTGACGGAGGAAAAATGTTTTATGGTGCACCACCATATTTATTGAATACCAATATGAAATATTTTTGGGTTTTTTGAGTGATTTTTCTATCCTATTGGTTGTTTAAGAGTATCCTAAATCCGTTTCAAAACTTAGCTACAGTTATGAGACAAAAACAATCTACTCTTATGGCTAATCCAGCTGATTTTTCAAGGTTAGATAAATACTTATGAGAATACTAGGGTTTTCCTAGCTTGTCACTGATTCAAAAAAATTTTATCATGATTACCACTGCTCGGTAATTATTGAAAATGTTGCTTTTAACTCACGATGTTTGTACGAAATTTTAAGAGGAACTAGAGATTTTTGGGTTCGGGTCCCCACTGGAGTCACCAGAAATGTTAGGAATCTATAATTAGCAAGATTGGAAAAGTCCAATCACAGAAAAAACATTATTTCAACCACTTTTGGATTCTAGGATCTAACCCTCCTGAATCCAGAGAGGGATCTCTCCAATAAGTGTAAAGATGGATTTATCTTTAAGGTTTTGGGTAAGGATATTAGGCTAGCTATGAAGGTTGAGGGTTTCATTTTTTTTTAGCTGGTTGAGCATGATTATTGCTTGAGGGAAAATACTAAATGGAAAGAGTTTCAAAGGTGTGAATTTGCAAGCGATCAAAACAAGCTCTGGCTAAAAATGTAGATATAACATTGGTTTTTAGTCCATTGGGCTATGGAGTCATAATAGGGCTTTTAATTGTGCAACAATTCAAGAGTAATCCAAGGGGAAAGTCATCTATATCACAAGATATTTTGAGATAAAATGATGCAATTGAAACAATAAAGTGTTGGAGGGGTGGAAACCGATAATAATTTCAACAAGGATTTATAGTCAGTCCAAACAAAAAAATCCTTTAAGTAACTGTTTAAAACCAACCAAAGGGTAGGGCTCACCATAAAACTCTTTGGACAAGCTTGTATTAAAGATAACTCAAGACACAAAAAATCCAGTAATCCACATGATTACCTTTAGAAAGTATGAAAAACAGTTAAGAGAAACAAAATGCAACTTAAGATCATATAAGGTACTTTTAAACCTAGTCTGCTTTCAGCAAACACTTAGGAAAACTTTCAGAATCTACCTTTGGAGCAAGAAGCTAGAAAACAGGGCTCACCGTCACTTTTCTAGTCCAAATTTAATAATCAAACAATGGAAATCACATTCAAGAACAATGTTTAAAGAAAACAGTAGGATGAGGGAACGCCAGCATTCCTAACTGCTCAGATTGTACTGAATCATTCTTAAATAAACAAATTGGAGGAAAAAATTGAGATAAAGCTTATCAGTCAGAGAAGGGTACTGGTAAATAGTAGGTCCTAACTCTATGCTTGCTGTTCTTTATTAGAGAATAATAGAAAATGTGGCATACATGAAAAACGGAAAATGAATAACAAAGAAAGAGGCACTTCACCAGTGACATAGACCAGGATTGCAAGAAACAACTTGTATATTGAAGTCAAACCAGTTACATCTTCAATTCCAAAGTTTCAGTTCAACAATCATCTTCACTTTTATCAGCTAACTTATCTAATGACAAACAGAGCTTCAAGAGCTAGTGAACACTATTTACAAGTAGGAGTTTATAGCTCAAGTGTATTTCAAAGTTCAACAACCAACATTTTTTCATCTTCTACAGCAGTATTTATAGAAGGATGAGGAGGTGGTAGAGGATAAAATATCTCCCAATATAATTAATACAGATTAATGACTTCTCTGCCTTTGAGGGGCTTGATGAAGAAGCTTACATATGTGTCCTCTCTATGAAATGTTTTACATTTAATAATTAAGCTCAGTGGAAGCTTACGTTGACTTTTAAGGCTCTGCGTCATGTAATATTAACTCTGATGATACATTTGCATTAAGTTCTTTGGCAGAATTAACTCTCTGGCTATGCTAAGGAAAATATTTTCTTTTGATCAATAATTTCGGCCTCTGTTTGAATGCTTGTGGCTATAGGTGGCACTGTGGTAGCTGAGAGGAATCAATTCGCCTCTGCTGAGGTGGTGAAGGCCTTTCTGTCTATTAACACTTATGATTTTATTTAATTGTGTTTTAATTAGGAGGATTAGGCTTTTGATAATCAATCTTAGCCGTAATCCCCAAACTGGTCTTCAATCTTCTATTTCTGGCATGTTTTGTCTTCGACACTAATACTCTTTTATTGTGATTTTACTTGTTGTGTCTTGTTGATGTGCAGTGTTGCGCAGGGCTCGTGAGGCATCAATGCCCATGAATAATTGATGAGACATGGAAATTGAACCCATGGATGGCTTCCCCTTAATGAATCGAAGGCGTGAGAATCATCATTCCCAGCCTTCATCTTTTCTTTAACATAATGGATAAACCATTAAACACCTGCAAAATACAAAACTATTTAAAAAAAATCCCGCGTTATTGGGTTTTACTGCTTCGTAGTGTGTGGGGAAAAGCATGGTCGTTGGATGGCATCATCCAATGGTGTATATCCATTAGAGGAGGTTAAAAGAAGAGCAGAGGGAGATAATATGTTAGATCTGTCGATCACGTAGAGATTGACAATCGGGAGCAATTGAGGACGTATAATAGAGAAATGGTGAAAATACAAAGGAATAACGTAAAAAAACCTTAGTTCGGAGGAAAATATGGTTTAAATTGAATTTGGGGGTTTAGGATGATCGTGTGCCATCGGATGAGATCGGCCCACAAGATCAATGGTGGAGGATAAGACAAGAATCAACAATTAGAGGGAGGCAAAGTAAAGTAATTAGATGCACCCAAGGGAAAACTCCGATGTGATCATATGTGGATCGTCAATCTACATATCAGATCGACGGTGGGAAATGAATCAGGAGGAGCCAATTGGAGGTGGAGAAATATTTTAATCCGCCCAACGAAAAATTTGCGATGTGATTGCACGATCGGGGAAGGCCGATGCGACTGCACGATTGGGCCATCGCAATCAGAGTTTTTGTATAATGCAAAAAATAGCGCTTTGTGATTTTCTCCAATGCGATAGGAACTTGTGACCTTTAACACTTAGTTCCAGTGCTGGGGCACATGGAGGGGAAGTGATTTAGGACTTTAGCCTAAGGGGGCTTAATTCTGTAATAAAAAATGGGTTTTTTATAGATTTTCAATGGTTTTCAAAGGACTTTGAGGGTTTCAATAAAGAAAAGAGAGAGTCTTAAACCTTATCAAAGGGGTTTTTATGGAAGGGAAGTGGGGATAGTATGAAAATGAAGGATTTTTATGGAGAATAAAGGGGTAAAAAAGGAGGTTAGTTTTGAAGGGAGAAAAGGGGGAAAATGTTTTTTGCAGCAGTATTTCTCATGAAATCAGCACAATTTCTGATTTATAAATAGAAACAACAGTGAAGATCGAAAACAAGGGAATGATGTCTTCAAGAGGCTTCAAGAGATAACATTTTTGCAATAAAAAATTTTCTTGAAGGCTCCAAAATGTTTCGGCCACCTTTTGATATAACGAATTTTATAGGTGGCCAACAGAAACCATGAAAATGAGGATGTTTGCCCAAATTCTAGGAGGGGAAGCTAAAAAATGGTTTAAAAACTTAACTCCCAACAGCATCCATGATCTCCCTTCCCTCTACCAAACTTTCATAAACTAGTGGGAAATCAAGAAAACCCCCCTCCAAATCCTTTCAGAATATAATAATCTTAAGAGGAATGCAGGTGAAAGTGTACAAGATTATTGCACCAAGTTTAATAGTGTCTACAATGCCCTCACACCTCACATGAAACCCCCATAAGGCCTAGCACTAGCAAATTTTCTAGAAGGCTTTGATCCATACGTGAAATACCAATTGAGGGAGAGAGACCCCACAACTTTAGAAGAAATGAAAAGAGGGGATGTAAGTGCAGAGGCCAAATTGATTGAAAAGAGAGCTAGGATGAGATCAGAAGAAAGAGTCACTTACAAATATGAAGCCATAGCCTCAACCTCCTCATTTGATGCCAAAATAGACAACCTAGTTAGGACCATGGAGAGAATGATGGAAAGGATAAACTTAAATGAAAGAGCACCTCCTAGGGAAAACAAAGATAATCCCAAAAACAGAAATAGGAATCAAAACTTTAGAAGGGACCCCCCCCAAATCATACAGAGAGACAATGACCAACAAATCAGGCCCCCTTTCCAAGACAATTATGTAGATTAGGAGGACAGAGAGACTGAGGGGTTGGGAGAAAATCAGATCAATCTGCTAGACTCTTACAATGAGGGTGATGTTTCTCTCACCACAAAGGAACAAAATATCTTTTCCTCAAACCAAAATAAAACCAATTATGAGGATTTTGAATACTACCAATTGGGATTTGGAAATGACATAATGGAATTCCATAGGACATATGAACTTAGGAGTAAAAGAAACCAAGAAAATTCCAAGAAAAACAATCTAGACAATGCTATTAGGAAAACCCCTGAAAACACTCCTAAAAAGACAGCAAGAAACACAAACACTATGGCTAAGAAAGCTGATCCAAACAAGATAAAACTAACCAGCAAAGTGGTGTCCCAAGCTGCCCTAGTGCATCTACTAGTGGCCCTAGAAAAATTATGTTGTCTAAAGCCCCAAATCAGAAGCAGAAAATTAGAAATGTAGAAAGGTTCGTGGCTGCTAAAATTGATGTAAATATACCAAAACACAAATATATTTCAGCTTTGAGGGAGATATTTCCAAATTCAAGATAACCATACCTCTCACTGAATTGGTAACTCAAGAAATGTATAGGTACCAAGTTTTCAAGGCCTTGAACATCGGAAATGATACCAACACTCTGCACTTAACTGATGACAAACCTGAGTTGTTGTTTGGTCCCGAAGTGGAAGGAAAATACCTAGAAGTAGCTATTCCTCCTTTCTATATTAGCCTAAACATACATGAAAAAATATTACATAATACCATGTTAGACTCTGGTGCCTCTCACAACCTCATGCCAAAGGTTGTGATGGAGAGATTAAGCCTAGAAATAACTAAACCTTACAAAGACTTATACTCATTCGATTCGAGTAGAGTCAAGTGTTTGGGCCTAATCAAGGATCTTTGTGTCAATCTGGTAAAAATAACTGCTAAGGGCCTTTTCATGGACATAGTAGTGGCATATATTCCCCCTAAGTATGTCATGCTTTTATCGAGATCTTGGGGAGAAAAAATTCATGGGAACCTTCAACTAGACATGTCTTATGCTACCATCCCTGTTTTTAACCAAACAAGGAGACTGTACCGAGAGTCACACATTAAGTTCATGGTTAGCATCCAAGAAATGAAAAACAACACACCTCTTTACTCCATCCATTCAGATATTGACTCATTCATTTTATATAATGAAGAAGACACTGATGAATAGATAAATGAATTTGAGATAGATCCAAACATACCTCAATAGCCAAACCAGGCACTGCATGAAGAACTCAACAGCCAAAACTATAGAAGCCCCGAACAACAACATGATGATAAAGATGAAATTTACTTTCTGGAAACTAAAAATGAAATTTCAAAACCAAAAACCTGTTTATAATCTAAATCAGTTTTCTCAAATGAAGGACAAACCTCAAAAATAGAACCTTTCCCTTTTGCCAATCTAGAAGTTCTGAAATACTCTCACATAAGAAAAATATTTAGGAAACTAGATAAAAATATTCTTAAGGTTTCACCTTACATAGACAACTCATTATCAAAGGGTTTTTTCCCTTCATAAGAGTTGTTGAATCCCACAAATGTTGTTATGGACCCTAAAGGAGTATCTACTGGAACTGATATAAAGGAGTATAATGTGGACAGCCTAGAAAGACCCAAAATCATTAAGTTATCCAGAACTCTATCACTACACACAAAACTGAAATACATAAGGCTTTGGAAGGAGTTTGAGTATGCTTTTTCATATATGATGAGAATTTAAAGACTTTTGACACAAACACTGTCCAAAGTATGATCCCTTTCAAGAAGAACCAGAAGTCTTTAGAGCAAATTATGTCACTAAGAAGGAAAATAAAAGGGTGTAGGCTGTATATGGACTTTAGAGACCTAGATGAAAACCACATGAAGAACAGCTAACCTTTTCTCAAGACACATCATATACTGCAAGAGGTAGAGAGTTCTAAATAAATTTCATGGCTTGGTAGTGTTTGATATTTCAATCAGGTGAGGGTATATCCAAATGATCAGCATAAGGCCACTTTCAAAGCACCTTGGGGTATCTAATTGTATGATCAAATGCCTTCTGATTCATGGAGTGTTGAAGTTACTCTCCAAAGATCCATGGCTCGTGATTTGAGCTATTTTACAATGATATACATTGATGACATCATTGTTTGTTTTAAAACTCATAACAACTACCTTGTTCATCAAAGGGAGTTCTTTAACAAAGATAAAGTTCAGAAGAAAAGATCAATGAGTAGGTATAAAGGAAAAAATGACAAGTTTAGGAGTTTGTGGAAAAATCATCACATCATGCTTTCCAATAGAGGTAGCAACGTTTTTTTTTACCAAAGATGAATGGACAAGGGATGTTGGCATATCCTGTTGATGACAATATGCTCAAGTACTATTTCTGTCGAATCCCCTAGTTTAAATTTTCATTCATTGTACATAACATTGCATGAGAACGATCACAAAAAAACATAAAAACATAGAAAGAAGGAAAAAGAGGGCAAATTTGAAAATTTTTACAGCCCCATAGCCAAAAAATAGTACTACTGAAAGTGTGCAAGCCTAAATTCCACTACTTGTTCAAAAAGAATATCTTGTTCAGTCATCTAGCCTAATCAAGGCTGAACATGTTTTTAATTTTGTGTTGAGAAGTTATTGAAAGAGAGCTTGTCAAATCAATCAAACTTGACTTGTCTAGAAGGATAGATTAGGAATGAAAGATACTAGTTCCACATGCTCAAATATGAACCAAAGAGAAATATGGGGATGCATAGCAAATGATATATCACAAACCTTATGTTTCTAGTTTTGTTTATACAAAAATAATGTTTGTGTGCAACTTGTCCTAATGCCACAACCCATGGTAAGTCAGATTGCCTAATCCTGATTCAAGCCATGTTTTCAATTTCATGTCAATAGATTAGGGAATGAACTCTATCACACAGCTCAATCTTGGCAGTTAGTTAGTCTAGGTAGAGAATAAAAAGAGTTGATAAACATAATCTAGACTCTTGGAAGTGATAAGAGTAGAAGTAGATAGTTTTTTTTTTCTTTCAAAATAAAAGAATGTCAAGGGTTTTCCAGTTCAAGTGCACCAAAGAAAAACAAAACAAAAAAAAATTGTTAGGCCAAGTAGGTTGGGTAGGTAGAGATGAGGTTGAAGTGATCATGTTTTTCAGATTTGTAAGATCACAACTTCAAATAAGCATCAACAAATGAAAAGAAGAAAAAATCATCCCAGTGGATGAGGCATTGGTCTTCATAAAACCAGAGATCTGAAGTTCTCGACATCTCCTGAAATGGAGTTTCCCTCCCCAAGTGGAGCCACTGTTAGTCATCAATAATTTTTTCTTTTTATATATGACTAAATGCTTATCCTAGATTTCTGGAAACAAAATTCATTAATATTGTGAGTTCTAGAAATCTCACTAGCTTCATTATCCTTAGGATAATTTTTTCACTATTTTACTACCCTATCATGTCATGGTTAGCCTATCACTCCTAGAAGACCCCTCATGAGCTCATGACACTCATCTCTATCCTATTTTCACACCCCTAACCTCAGTACTCTATTTTCCCTACCTATAACCCTTCCACTTCCACCTAGGATTGCCACGTAGCCTAAATTTTCCCCCATTCACCAAATGCCTCAATAATTGGTGGTATCAAGCTACCTCTCTAAGCTCATTAGATAAATCAAAATAAATATTTTTGGGTCTGCAATGCATAATGTTTGTAAAAAACTCTTTTTTACTCCTAAAGACCCCAAGTCACGTTTTTAGCAAAAAATCGGGTCTAAAGAGCCTCCCAATATATCACTAGGGTTTCATAGGTTATAGGTTTGTCTTTGATGTTCTAAAACAGTGCCAAGAAGATGAAACAAAATGTGAAAGAAGGTCAAGTAACTATTTGTCCAAATTAGATCAGAAAAACCTTCAAGAAGAATGACTTTTCCAAAGACAGCATTCTGCAACAGGATAACCGTGCATCTTAAAAATTTCTGCAGGAATTATTGAGATAGCTATTAGCATAAAAGGAGGTAAGGTAAGAGGCCATATCCTCACTAAAGGACATCCACAACAAAGAAAGGGAAGCAAGACTATGTTCGAAGATAATTAGGGTTTTTAGGACCGATTGGCTAAACAGTGTTTCCAAGCAAGAAGCCAATGCAAAAGACCACAAGGATAGAGGCACATCAACACAACCAAGCACAGATTGAATATTTTTAGAATTTATAAATGAATAATGGGAAAAGGTGAGGTGAACTAGACAGAAATGAATGAACTCGAAAGGGATATAGAGAACTTAGAATAAAACACTAATTATTTTTCTCTAAACAACCCTAAAACATAAATTTTTGGGAAGATAGGCAAAGTAAGTGAAATGAAGATGATGGGCCTCCATAATGACAACAGAAAGTTTCCAAAAAATCTATTGAAGGTGATTCCTAGGTTTGGCCAAGGAAATAGTGCTTCACTACATCAAAACAAGAAAATGCAAAGAGTATTAGTGTGAGAGAGATCAAGCCTCCATTGTGCAGTCAGTTGCCCTCAAATGGTCAAAGGAAGGAAGGCATAGGGTTAAGTTTCAAAATGGAATACCAAGCTGAGCATGAGTTTACTGTTGAATCACTAAGGTTTTCAAAATCCAAAGAATGAAAAAGGAGGCCAAAACAACTATGTCATGGCACCTGCAAAAAATCAGAAGTGGCTAAGAAGAGACATAACCAACATGATTTTTTTCCTTTTTAAAATGAGGTACACCACTGTCAAAGATCAGTAAGAAGGTAAGAAAACATGTTTTCATTTCACTAACACTCCGAGGTGCCCAAAAAGGATAAAAACATGTTTTTATTTTATTAATGCAAGCAGAAATAGGTTTGATAGTGCTAATACCCTCAAGGTTAAAAAGGGACCTCTTCATCTCTCTAGCAAGCCATCACCAAAGGAAGGAGAATCACTTTTAAAAGTTTCAATTCACCTACAAAAAGGGGTCAAAAGATATAATTCAAAATCATAAAGTGGAAAAAAATTAACAAAAGTGGGTTTTCTAATTTTGATTTATTTTTCAAAGTATAAAGGCATCTCAATTATCATTTTCTAAAATAATTTTTCATTTGCAAGAAGAGAAAAACCTTCTGGAGGAATTTTCGAGTTTTCTGAGAAAATCTAGGCCAAGTTACTGGCACTGCATGAATACCATGGTGCTACGCTAATATGGTTCTCTACATTACATTTTCATAACTAGGTTATGTGTATAACAGGTCGCACTATGCTTACAGCCCGACATTACACCCACGCAGACCAGATGCACACAGAGGCACGACGCTGCACCCACAAGCCGACCCAACACCAAGTTTCTCCGCCAGGTGCTATGCAAAGAGGTCAAACCCGACACCTAACTAGCTCGAATTACCCAAGACTGCTAGCGCTACACCCAACCAGAGGCCCGACCCGACCTTTCTCCTGCCCGGCGCTGCACCTAGAGGTGCGACAGGCCTACACGCGGCTGGTGCTATGCTTAGAAAAGGCTCAACTTGCCTGGTGCTACACACAAAGGGTGACCCAAAAGTGCGGGCAAGGCGTTGTGCTCAGACAAAAACCCTCCAGATTGAATAGAAGGTGCCAAGGGTTAGAAATAAAGTCCTCCAAACTGGTTTCAAAAACCCTGCAAACAAGCCAATTGGTAGGTGGCTTTTCATCCTTGCCCTCCATGTAATTTTTATCATTTGGTAGGTTAAATGAATGACTAAACCCTAGTATTTTCAAACCCTATGTCATCATGACAAGAAAACCTCTTTTTTTAACCTCTAAATGATTGATTGTCAATTGAAGGGGTGTGAAACTAGGGTAATCACAAGTCATTTCAAGATAAGTCCTTTTTCAATCTCAAGGAAAAATAGTCATACACGTGCCTCCATATCACTCATCTGCAAAGGTTGCCCTCACTATTATTTCTCTTTCACTCCTCCTGCCTAAGTGTCACAAGAAAACCTAATTTTCCCACCATCAACCCTAATCGCCATGTCTGGAGTAGAAGATAGTAGTAGCAGTGAAAGAGGCCAAGGGCCTATGAGGCCAAACCACAAGGGAGGGAAAGTGAACAGATTTGAACCCCAGATCACAGTGGCTATCACCTCATCTCCCATGATCCTCTCATGTTTCTAGAATGTAGGGTGTTTCCAATTTTGTGAGAGATTAAAACAAGTGAAAAGCCACCTAGAGCTTACCAGGATTTTCATTCTTAACCTGCAAAACAAACAATAAAACCTTGAAGGGGTGGATTTTGAACTATCAGTAGATGCCATCTCCAATTATATAGGTATGTTTGTTATTGGTGAAAATTGGTTTAAGAAAGACAAATTGGACAAAAAATATTATGAGCCATTTGTCAAGGCTAGGTACAGAAAAGGCTGCAAGGCTATTTCCTTTTCTCACATCTAAAATAGAGATTTTCACCCTTGATGAGGGTTATCATGAAATACTTCACCTATAATGGGAGATCATCCAAGCTCTAGTCCTACCATGTCAGACTCCTCATGCATTTCACAAGGGTTAAGATGCTAAAATTTCCCTACTACCTCTATAGGAGTATGGCCAAAATGTCTTTTGTTGTTTGGAGAAGGAATCCTTCCCAATAAATGTAGAGTTTGTTTCACCATTCCTTGATCAAGATGGTGGTGCTACATCAGTTGGAGAAAAATCGCATACCATGGGAGGTATTCATAGCCAATAAAGTCTTCACAAGCCCACAACTTCCTCATCAACGAAACTTTCCCTCATCATCTTCACAAGTGTCCTCACCTCAAGAAAACCTCCCTTCTCCCCTTCTCTTGATGCATCAGCTGAAGAAGGAAGTGGCACTGAAGAATCAAGTGAAAAGAAAGATGAGGGAGAAAATGAGTCAAACCAAGAAGAGGATGAGGGTAATGATGGGTTGAGACCAGAAGAGGTAGATTACATGGAAACAGAGGATGATGGAGAAGAGGTGGATGATGATGAAGAACAAGAAGAGGACATGGAAATGGGTGAAAGTGACAATCAGGACAACAACTCAGATGACCATGCAAGCAGTCAAGGAAATGACACTCATGATGAAGAAAAAGATAGCATGGATACAAGTGGAGCAAGTGACAAAAATGGAAAAGGTAATGAGGAAAGTATGAGTGAAGAAGAAACATTCATGACAGTCATGACAACAGTCAAGATAATCATGAAAATAGTAAAGACAGTGACCCTCATAGTGATGATGATGATGAGAAAAATGAAGGAAAGGCTGAAGGTGATCATGACAGTCATAGTGACAATGAAGAAAATGAAAGGGATAATAGTGAAAATGAATTGAGAAGTTATGAAGAAAGCAACCAGGGTAAAGATCAAAAAAGTGAGGAAAATGCAGAGGCTAAGGGCAAAAATTACACCCTAGAAACAAGCCTCAGTGATGGGCAAGACAACAAAGAAGAAAATTTTCATGACAGTCATGACAACAATCATGACAGTCTTGAAGACACTGAAAATAATGAAGTAGATAAAGGGGCTGATAGTGAAATTGAAGATCATAGAAGTAAAAAGGCAAGCAGCTCAAATGAATATCATGATGAAAACACAAAAATCAGTGAAGAGGATGAGGGTGGTGATGATGTAGAAGAAAATGATGAGGCATAAAATATCATGACTGATGACACCAATAATGAAGATAAAGAATTTAATGATAGTTGTTACACCATTTTTTGGTCATCTAACCTATTATCATTAGATGAACCCAAGTATACCATGTAAGACCAATTTTACCCTAAGTAAAATAACTTTCACTATGAAAATAACTTAGTAAACCACATTTATTAAGTTGTTAATGGTTTAAACAAGAAACCCGATAAGGAAATATTAAATAAATCTATATTTGTTTGATATTCCTCAAGGAATAATTAGCTAAACATCAGTTTAATTAATATTTCTGGTTATATTTAACCCAAAATAAGGAAATTAATTAGATAAATCATTATTTATCTTATTATTTTCTAAAGAATAATTATTTAAACGTTATTTCAATAATATTCTTCACCCACAAATAATTAAATAAATCATTATTTATTTGATTATTACTCAACTACATCCTTAAAATGATAAAAAAATCATTTATTTATTTATTATTTACAAATAAAGGGATTTGACTCAAGTCAAATTCTTTTTCCCTCCAACAAATATAATGAAATATTCCATAAAAGTTGGATCTTGATTTGGTTAATAATATTTTAATTATGCACCAATATCTAGACTAACTCAATATTTTATTATAAATAGAAGGGTTTTCCCATTCATTTACCACCTTTTTTTTCCTAAAGATCACTCTGGATGTATACTTTTGGTTTGACTTTGATCCACCATCATAGTCATATTTTGCTACCATTTTTGTCTAGGTTTTATACACCATCAAGAGAGAGGAATTTTAGATCTGAAGTGTTGAGGAATTACAAGATGCACCAAGGGAATCTCACACCGCCAATGGTATTATTGTAGCTCTCTCTAATCCTTACGCTCAACCTCCCATGGGATATGGCTTTCCTCAGGGGGGGCAGCACCTCCTGCACATTTCCCCCTCTCGGTAGCACGTATCTAGGATATGACATGCCTCCTTTTTTTTCTAATCATCTTGTTTACCACATTATTACCCAACCTCCTTATTATCTGTATCCATAGCTTGGTGCTCCGGCTCCTATAGCATTAGCACCACCTCCTCCCTTCCCTTCTCAACCCCCGCAACAACAGCCACCTCCCCCTTAGGGGCAGGTGTATGGACAATAGGGTGCAACTAATCCTCCTGCCTCAAAAAATAAGAGGAAAGGCACTCAAAATCACTCTGCTCCTGGTAATTCTAGACCTAATCTTCAAAATAATTCTCCTAACACTAATAACCAGCAACAGGGCACTCAACCCAAGTAGGATAGGCCTGTTTGCATGAACAATCCCTATTCTTGTTGTGGTGTTTATGGTAATTACACACATTATTGTCCTCTTTTACCACAAATGCATTAGCTATGGGAGTCTCAAGCAATATTGCGAGGATAGAAAGCCTCTCCTTCCATCCCTCCTAGTGCTGCACCTAGTCAATCAACTATGCTTACTAATACTTTCCCTCAACAAGGATTTGTGGCTACCCAACCACCTAAAAGTCAGGTGGCCACTCAACCTCTTCCATCTGGTACCACCGATTACCAGATTGTCATGATGCACTCTGATCAACCTCTAACTGTAGACATCAATCTTTAGACTCAGCCTTGTCAATACAACAAGCCTCCTGCTACATCTGTCCTTGAGCCACCTCCTTCGATCTCTACAGAGCCTCTTTCGACACCTAATGGTCCCTTACAGATCCCTCAGCCTAAGGTAGAGGTTTATACCAAGATCCCTAAGGGACCACTCCGCCGAAATTCTACCTTTGACAAAGCTACCCATTTGTCTAGTATAGTAGATGATTTCGCACAATCTCTTGCTACCATTTCAATGCTGGAACTCCTCCAATCATGCCCTTCATAATATAAATCTCTACTATGTACCATGGGTGTTGTAGATCCTTATGAAAATTGATTGATTGACTTTTATATTGACCGGTCAGAACATCCTCCTCTCCCTGCTTCCGTCGCCTTCCAAATCCCAGTCAAGATCCGGAACACCAACATTTCCTGGTGTATCATTGATGAAGGTGCATCCACCTGGGTGATGTCTGCTTCAATTTGGAAGAAACTCGGATCACCTGAGTTTTCTCCTTCCACGATCACTCTCCGAGCGTTAGATGGCCACGCCTCCTAGCCCATTGGATTATTATGCAATTTTCCTATTAATCTTGCAGGAAAGACTGTTTGCGTTGATTTAGAAGTCATAGATGCCCCCTTAGATCAAAAAATTCTATCGGGTCATAGCTACACATATGCAATGTCTATTTTCTCTTCCGTGGTCCACCACAAGATGTCCTTCCCTTATAACGGAAAGATAGTCACCATTAACTAGTTGACATATTACGAACAGAAGTCTCAGACCTCTCGTGAGTCCACGATCTCTTCGGTGGCCAACAAAAAAACCATCAATCCTTTGACCAGTGTCTCACCCGAAGTCTACAAAGATTCCTCATTGCTTGGTACATTCCCTGGTCTTCCTCCTCCTATCTATGATCCTAGCTCATCGAATCTTTGCATGATGCAATCATCTCGGATTGCTCTCAAGTAGCCTACCTCGGCTAGTCAGCAACCTCCTTGCCCTTAGCAGCCTACTCTTAGCCCTTCGATTCAGCCTTCTGGACCTTCTCCTCCTGGCCCTTCACCTGGTATCCATGAGCCTCTCTACCCTCCTAGAACAGTTCCTCCAGGTCTTAACCATTTAGGAGTCATCCCACCTGGCCATTACCCCTCCGGTCAGATACTGTTCCTAGATCCCCCACCAGAATTTTATATGACACTTGTCATGGCCACCCTCTCTCTTCCTAACCTGACCCTTGGGATTCCCTTCTAGTACCTTGATCCTCCATCCGCTACCCTGCTTGGCCAGCCCAAACCTTATCTTGCTTTGACCCCAGTTCAACCGGTCCCCATGACTTCTCCCATTGCAATAGTGCCTCAACCACCTTAATAGGAACCACCTCCTGTTGTGACTGATTTGGGTAAGAAGGGAAAAGCTCGCAAGAGGGCCTTTAAGGATAAGGATGCCCTGACAAACCCTGCACCTCCCCTGCCCACAAATTACTATGCTTTGTGTGATGTCATTGGCCATGCCACCCATAACTATCCTGAACTTCCTCGTATCAAGCCCATGGTTAAAGTTGCATTCCTTGAGTATATAGTCCCTGAAGCCTCTGTTTCTTCCTTGAATACGGCCAAGAATACTAAAACTATTCACACCAACCAACCTTGTGATTTGTGTGATCTCCATGGCCATTATTCCCAACATTGTCCCTACCTTACACATTACCATGCCTCTTTAGAGGTAGTTCGAGAGTACAATATTGAACAAAACCAATCCGCCTTTCCCGTACTTGCGCAGTATGCTATAGGACAGACTGAGGATTTACCTGCTCCTATTGACATTCCCCCTCCTGATTTTGAGATTACAGAGCCGGTGGCCACCATACTCTACCTATCATCATCCATGATATCCTCGGCGGAAGCTCACTCTGAATCTTCCGCTATTGTTTTTCTTGACCTCCCTTCAGTGATCACCCTGGGCTCAAAATCAGTAGCTCCCTTATCTGCTTCTTCCTATGTCATCCCCCGTGACGATGTGCATGTGAACCTTTCTTCTCATGATGATGAGTCAAGTAGCTTCATTGCATCATGCGGTCTCCCTTCCTCTAGTCACTCCATATTCTATTGTGATGATGACATCATGGAAGCCATGTCCACCCTTGACTTTGTCTTTGGCACCATATGTGCCTATGGTGACTTTCGCGGCCTGAGCACATGCTACACCTTCAGTAGCTCCCACACTCCACCTCACTGTCGGCGTGTGAGTAGTAGACATCCTACCCAGATCACTCTCTCCCGCGGAGTGTGTTCGATTTCTACTTTGCGCTCAGGTTGCCAACATTGTTCATCATCCTCCCATTTATTGTCTTGTGGCACCTTTTAGTTGGACCTCCCATCTACAACTTATATCCGTTTCGCTGATGGTGGAAGTCGCTACTCCTGGAATCTACCCTCGGAAGGTTGGGCCATTTTTACCCCCTTGCATTCACTTGTTCTCTCAAACGGTGTATGCATTGGTACTGCTACCAATAATCAAACCGAATATGATGGAGTGCGAGGTTTACTAGCCAATGAGCTTTCACTTCACATCCTCCACCTTCATATTTGTTTATATTCCTTGCTTCTTGTCATGCAATTGAATGGTGTCTATCATGTGCATAATCCTATCCTTTTAGAAGATATTTACGAGTGAAGCTTTTGATGCGTGAATTTGAAATAATTACATTTAGCCATGTACCTAGAGCAAAAAAATCACTATGTAGATAGCATTTCAAACAATATTCTAGATTGGAATTTAGCACACGCATTCAACACAAGAAAATAACATAAAAATATCAAAACGATACATATAAATAATATGTGTCGTATAAAATATTTTAGAGTCCATCCACTCTGATACATATGACATGCCCATAACATGTTAAAAAACTCAAAATAGGGGGCACAACCTGCCCCTACACCTAATCACCATCTGGAGGATCCTGAGCCAATGGATCTACTCCTGCAACTCATTTATCACGCATACCCTGTCTAGCCATAGCCATGCACCGCATGACCCCTTGCCACTCCGAGGGTAGAACAATACATGGCTCTATGTACAGGTTATCCAAGTATTTCCAACCACACTCTGAAACACCGGTCAGAAGCCTCTCACATCTACAATGGATGTCCTCTAGGAGGGCTACTACATCCACTAGGTCCTGTAGCCCTGATACTGCAGTTCGTCCCATATACCTAGCCGGTTTTATCGGTGTTGTATCTGCATACCAAAAGTGAAAGAATTAGTACCACATACGATATTATAGAACTTTACATGCACATAAGAGATTAGCAATTTTTCACTTACCATTGGGGCCCCTTATTTGACCAGGCGGTAGTGGCAGATCCTGGACCCACAATAACTCATCCCACTATAGGGATAGTCATCTATACACAGTGGCATCTAATCCCAATGAAGAAAGAACTCGGGTTGGAATACCCATCCAACTGCCCCACCTCCTCCTATGCACAATATTTTCCCCCACCAGTGCATCCCAGGCTCTCTCGACCCCCCATCTTAGTGCTATATGTGAGGTCAAAGTGTTGGGATATTCTCAAAGAAGAACGAGCACAAAACAATACCATATGCATAGTCATGGTTCACTTGCCGCTTGCATAGCGACAACTGTTGTTTCAATGACGAAAACATCATGTAAGCCCATCCATAGTAGTTCCCACTCAAAACACTCTCCACAAGAATCATGTGCCCTCTGGTGATTGGTGGAGTGCCTGGTTGCCCAGGATCCGCAACACCGCTATGGCCACAACACAGGTCTCTAACCTCTCCAAATTCCCGATGGGATTCCGAGTCCCCTTGACTTGGAGTCCTAATCGACAATGGAACTCTACAAAATCTATGATATTCCACCCCTGAAGTAACATCGGCTGAGTATTCCCTACCATCCCAAGTCATTGGAGACCAGTTAGGAAATATGTATCCTAAACCGTCAACTCGATCCGGTGCCCCTGCACTATAAGGACCTCATAGTCCGAATCCCAATAGCTGAAAATATGGGCGAACAAGGGCTCTCCAGCTCTCATCAAAGGGTTCTCCAAAAACTTTAGAACCCCAAACCTAGCCAATTCACTACAGACACCTTGATCCTCCTAAATCTCCGACAGTAATGTGCCTAGGTCTCTATCGCTCCATTTGATCCATAATTCTACAATATCTGCAAAAAACCATCATATTTTTTAGTGTAAATATAGGAAAGACTGTATCTCAACATGAAAACCCATTGCTCAGACAAGAAAATAACATGGAAAAACCCCTCCCTGATAGGTCTCACTTTTTAGGCCCAAAGCTAGGACAGGTCGCAGTTTTTTTCTCAAAACCTGCTACCCAGGTTGCACTTTTTGCCTCAAAAAGTGTGACCCGATCGTGAACAGGAGCATGGGTCTGTTCCTGAGCACTAGGGACCTAATCTGAACTTTCAATCCACTGAAAAGAAATAGTAGGGTTAGGCCTCTTACCTGCAACTAATGGATGTTGATTCCAACAATTAGTTTGTCTGCTATGATCGCTCCAAGATTTAGGGCCTTCTCTCCTTTTTACATTCACCACAGCTCCACATGAAAATGAGTGAATTTGGAGGGAAAATTCCTTATTAAAAGAGAAACCCCTGATTTTTCTTTTTCCCGCCGCAGCCAAACCGTAGCTCATTTTTCCAAACTGTATGTACCGTTGGAAAGCTCTCACCAAGCCCTCAAATGTGTATCTATTAGTTTTTCATGATTTGATACTTCACCGAGACACATTTTGTCCAAGAAGGGTCACTTCACCACTCCTCAAAATCAAATTTCTTCACCTACCACACTTGTACTTGGGGCACCCCTTTGCCTTCATACTTGTCTATGCTTGTGTCAATCTTCGTTGTGAGTAACCATCATGTACTCATGGTTTTATGGTCCCCATTGGACCTTTTTTCTATGTGACAGCACCATCGAGTCACCCTTGTTTAAAGCATTTGAGTTGAGTCATCATTTCATTCATCGAGTCTATCTCGAGTTGCTTTGTATCCCATTATATTCCTCCATCCTTCATTGCTTGGTTCCCCTCTCATGTCACACATTATGGCCATCGGTCCCACTATTCCCTATCCCTCATGATATTGTGTCAGCTCCTGCCAGGTCATCCATGCCCTTTATGCTCTAACAAGGGAAGTTTTCCATCCTATACTCAGTACCCCCCATTTCATTATCATCCCCGGTGTCAGTCTATCAGTCACTCTACTATTTTCTCTCATGCATTAGTTGAGGATCCCTTATTTCCTCACCTATGGAAGTCCTCCTTCTGTCGACATCAACTCATTCATTCCAAAAGACAGGTATAGAGGGTGGTGTACCTCGGTTCCAGCTTCCACTCTTTTTTGGTGCCTCAGATCAAGAAAAGGGACTCCTTATTGCCCTTTGACTTGATTACTTCTCAGCTCTAGTTCCTTCAGCTTTATCGAGATTCGTATAATTGATAGTTCAGTAATGCAGTAGCTAATATCGGTGATTCTTGGGTGTGTGTGAGATTTCTCAGCCCTCATGAGGGGGTGGCCCTACAGGTAGCCCCCCACATGCTCAGATGACCTCTTCATTATAGCCTTTGATGTAGCTCCATATATTTGATGATGTCAGCCTCACCTGCTTGCAGCGCCTTTTTGATTGCATGTATCAGTTAGATTTTCAGAGCCCTTTCCTATTTATAGGGGCATCTAGGTTGTATTTATATCTTATGTACTCAGATATTATTGTACAAGTCCTGGCTATTATCCTAGGCACAATATGTATGTGGGATTCATTATCATGTTGCTTATCTGGCTCATGTTCATGCCAACATGTACTATATTGTTCAGTCCCTTGTTTACTAGACACCTTATTCTTTGTACTTTTTCTCCGCAGGCATAGGTATCCCTCCCCTACCACCTATAGCACAATTACTCACTCATAAAAGAGACTTGTCGCACCTATATTAAGTCTCGCCTCCTCAGGGTCTAGTCCTCTCAGCACTTCAGTTTACCTTACATTTCTCTCTCTTTGACTTCCCCTTTGGTGTCTAGTGATTGAGTTCTTACAATGTACTCTATTCATATGATTAGCTCCTAACGCTCACACACTAGAGGGCAATCTGTTACACTATTTTTTAGTCATCTAACCTATTATCATTAGATGAACCCAATTAAACCATGTAATACCAATTTTACCCTAAGTAAAAATACTTTCACTATGAAAATAACTTAATAAACCACATTTATTAAGTTTTTTATGGTCTAAACAGGAAAATCCATAAGGAAATATTAAATAAATCTATATTTGTTTGATTTTACTCAAGGAATAATTAGTTAAACAACAGTTTAATTAATATTTTTGGTTATATTTAACCCAAAACAAGGAAATTAATAAGATAAATCATTATTTATTTGATTATTACTCAAACACATCCTTAAAATGATAAATAAATAATTTATTTATTTATTATTTAGAAATAAAGGGTTTTGACCCATGTCAAAAAAAAATTCCCTTCAACAAATATAATAAAATATTCCATAAAATTTGGATCTTGATTTGGTTAATAATATCTTAATTATGCACCAATATCTAGACTAACTCAATATTTTGTTATAAATATAAGGGTTTTTCCATTCATTTACCACCTTTTGTTGCCTAAGTATTACTCTAGACCTATACTTTTGGTCTGACTTTCATCCACCATCATAGTCATATTTTGCTACCATTTTTGTCTGGGTTTTCTATACCATCAAGAGAGAGGAATTTTAGATCTGAAGTGCTGAGGACTTACAAGAACCCATCCCATTGAGGAGAACTAGTAACACCCTTCTGTGTTTTCCTCCCAGGTGCCATTAATACAAAATTCTTTCAAAATATTCTTGTCTTGTCTATTGGATGCATGGAGTAAATCTTGTTTTGATACTTCTTAATGTCTTTTGATGCATAGATCTAGATTTTTACAGCATTTATCTTGATCACCTAACTGTAGATCTAAGGATATTGGTAGCTATATTTGCTATTAGGGTTGTTTTTTAGGCACAGCTAAAGTGGTATTTTTTCATACGATTCGAATTAAGATTCATACTAACAATAGCAGCAAGGATCATAGCCATGATAAGAACAACAAAAATACCATAATCACACCTCTTTCATTCACATATCAGAGAGGGTCAAGGCTTGTGTTTGCTACCTTCAAAAGGAAAGGGACCATGTCATCCAACTCAGTTCAGCCACTTGACAAGGGTAAGCAAAAGGTAAAGGAAGAAGAAGAAGATCGTGAGGTGGTGGAGGAGTTTGAAATCATTCAGATAAACAGTGATGAGGAAAATGAAGCAAGGATCTCAAACTTGCTCCTCCAAGACAAAAAAGCCCAAACCAAGGACTTGGAAGCCCAGTTGGCTAGAGCTAATAATGTTGTTCATTTTTATGAGATAGAGAACAAACAAATGAGTGCACAATAGACCATTTACGAGGCTAGAGATATCAAAGCCTGGAAAGAAGCACAAAGGGCACAAATAAATCTTGAGGAGTTCATGGGAAACTACGAGGAGAGTGAATATGAGGAAGGACAATCTAGGAAGAGACCTAGAACCATGGGCTTGAAAAAGGCATTGGCAAAGCAAAGAGAAAAAGAAACAACGCTAGTATAACAAATCCCCCTTGATGAGATTTTGGCCATGGAGATAACAAATGATCGGGAGCCTTGGTTGGAGATATCCAACATACACTTGGAAGTTAATTTGAAGAAGGCAAATCAGGATCTTGGTCTCTAATAAATGATGACTAAGTATTATGCCCGGAGAAGCCAAGTTCCAAGGGCTAAACAGAACAAGGCCCAAACCAAGATCCAAGAACTAAAGGAAGTAAAATATCATGAAAACCTTGGAGTTTTAACACAAGCTTCTCTACAGGTCTCTCAAACCCCATGAGGCACTTATCCACCAAATTTGAGGGAATTTTGATAATTTTTGGTTTTTTGAGAATTTGAAGGCCTATAAGTGTAGTGTCACTAGCGCTACACTTTTCAGGCATACTTAGAGGGAAAAATCTACATTTTTTGATTTATAAGGACTATTACACTATGGTCACCAAATTTCATAGCAATTGGAGTATTTTTTACCCCTGAAAAGGTCAAAAAACAACTCATTTTTCACCTTTTTGCCTCCTTTTCAGGCCTAGCACTGCGCTCAGAGCAATTTTTTGAATTTAACTTTTTTAACGGGTTACAGAGGCTCAATCGGAAAAAAAAAAGGTATTTCTAGAAATAAGACTCAACAGGATTTCCAACAGGCCATCACAGAGCAAAATCTAATATCAAGAAGGTCTCCAAAACATTGTTGCAACAAGACCTATTTTCTGCCTAAGGTGGCACTGTGCTTATAGACAACATTGTGTGTTTTTTGCCAAAAGTCAACAAAACACACTCATTTATTGAAAAATATTATTTTAGTGTTTTTTGAGGCAAATCGCTCTTGAATTAGGTGTTATAAGTTATCTTGGCATTTGTTTCATGGGATATTTTCTACCTTGGGCCTTGCATGGTCTCCTGGGCATTTATGACATTTATGAGTGATTTTGACATTTTCCTAACCCTATCTAGGGTTTTTTTCCCTCCTTTTCTAGATAAATAGTGCATGAGGGTTACATTGTAAATGTTGGCATTTGATGAGTTTTGAGAGAAATACATGGTTTTTATGAGTTTAATGAAGAAATTGCTGTTGTGGAGTTTGTGAATGGCCTTGCTTTGTTTGATGATGAAGGAGCATAGCTTGTAGGATCCCTGAGCATGGTTAATGGTGATGTGTCTCTATTTAGTTCTTGTTTTCTTGTTTATCATTATGTTCATTTTTCTATGTTGCAGTGGAAAAGAAAAGTATAGGCTAAGAAACGTTGTTTAAGGCACCTTAGTCCTTCCTGCTTCTTATTTCCTTTATGTTTTCCTCTGCTAGGTTTTTCTAAAGATTTATTTGTTGCTCCTTATATCTACCTATGCTTGTTTATTCCATTAATGGTTCAATATATTAGTTTTCAAATATGTTTTATGGTTAGCCCTACTTATATGATGTTATTTAAACTCTATTTTGGAATCTCTCTTTGAAGTATTACTTGTTAGGTTTTAGCCAAAGAGGCCATGTACTAATCATGCCCTTTTTCCATGCTTGAGAAGTTTCCTTAAAGTTATTTGTAGCTTGATCATAGATGCTTAGGAGTTCCCTCTTCTTGGATTAAAGTTATTTGTTATCTTTTATGTTTTCTAAGCTTGAAGTGAAATCACTAGAAGTTATATAAGTTTTTTTCTTTCTATGGTTCATGAATTGTTCATCTTGAATGCTTGTTTTCTTAAGTGTAATCTAAGAGCTATTGGTTTTCCCTATCTTATTATTATGTCCTTATGTTGATAATTTTTTGATACCATATTGTTTAAAGGTACTTGTTTGAGGATTTTTCACCACCCTTACACACCTACTATGCTCACAAAGTTAATGTTCATTTCACTTGACACATGCCTTTAAAGATCCATTTGAATATACTAGATTTTCTCTGTTGTGAATCCTATTTCATTGTTGAGATATCCATGAATTTCATAGACTCCATAGCCCAATGATTTGAAGACCTCTCACTCCACCTATTCTACTTGATCATCTTACCCAACCAAAACAAAAAACAAACCCTACACTTAAAAACTAGCCTAAAATAAACCATCTAAGGAAAACAAGTTCACATCCTTTGTATACAATAGAGAGAGACCTCTCTAACTCTAGGGAGGCTAGGTCCTAGGACTCCAAAGACTGGTCTGATGTTACCCGATGCATTTGATCTACCAATCTGCTAAGTCACGAGACCCTAAAAATTCCTTTTGATGATGATTTTCCTAAAGAACATATTTTTTCTGTGTCAACATAATCCCCATGGTTCGCTGACATAGATAACTATTTAGTCACTAGAAAAACACCACCTTACTTCTCTTCTCATGAAAAGTGGAATATCATATAGAAGAGCGATGCATATTCTTGGGTTCAAGGAGACCTATTTTACACTGGACCAGACCTTATTATCCGTAGATGTGTAAGAAAGGAAGAAGTGTTTGATATCTTAAAATATGCCCATGATGAACCTTTGAGAGGCCACTTCACTAACAAGAGAACTGCATACAAATTTTTACAAGCTGAATATTTTTGGCCCTCCTTGTTCAAGGATGCCAAGCAATATATCAAGTGATGTGATAGCTGTCAATGAGTTGGTCAACCTAATCAAACCAATGAAATGCATTTATGTCCTTAGGTCATGATTGAGCCTTTTAAAAAATGGCCCATTGATTTTGTAGGACCAATAAATCCAACATAATTAAAAAAAAGCATATTTTGGTTTGTACAAATTTTGTTAGAAAATGGTAGAAGCTAAAGTTGTTTCTTTTGCTACTGAAAAAGTTGTTGTCGATTTTATTTTTACTGAAATATTTACTAGATTTGGTGTGCCTAGAGATATTGTTTCTAACAATGGTCTATAGTCTATTTCTAATCTGGTACAGGGTGTGATGGAGAAATACAAAATTTGGCATAGGAAATCTACACCATATTACCTGTAAGAAAATGATCAAGTGGAGTCCACAAATAAAGTAATTGAGTCCATCCTCACAAAGACAGTAAATATCCATAGAAAGGATTGGGCTAATAAATTACCATAAGCCTTGTGGGCATATCGAACCACTTGGAGGAAAAACAAAGGACACACACCATATGAGCTGGTGTACGGGAAATAAGTCCTCTTATCGATAGAGTTCTAGATCAAGAATTTTAGAACTGTAGTCCAATTGGGGCTAGATCTATTTGAAGCACAACAAAAATGTATCTTACAATTGAATGAGTTAGATGAATTCCTAAGGGATTCTATTCAACAAAATATATTTTTTAAACAGCTATGCAAGAAGTGGCACGATAATTCTATCTGGAAGAAGCAGTTCCAACCAGGTGATTAGGTATTCCTTTATGATTCTAGATTTAAATATTTCAAAGGGAAATTACATACATGCTAGATGGGACCTTATGAGGTGGTTAAAGTGTTTAAGAATTGAGTAGTATAAATCAAAACTATTGATGGATGGAGTTTTGTTTTCCTGGTAAATGGGCATAGACTAAATGTGTATTTTCAGATCCTTACTAAAGGAGATTTTATGTAGCAAGTCCAACAACAATCTGAAAAGGAGATGGTAGGTGGCGACACTGACCTATTGAAGATCTGATTCTTTCTTTTCCTTATATAATAAAAAAAAATTAAAAATATATATATATATATATATATATGTAAGAGAAATTTTCCTGTAATTTTTAAAATCAGTTGACTGACATGATTTCAAAAGGATCAACCTGAAAACCAGCATGCTGGTAGGAAGATAAAAATTTCAATAAAAAGCGAATATTGCTTGATTTTTAGATATGTTGGTTGTCACCAAGACGAAGCAAGCTCAAGTAACAAAGCCCTTACCCAAGTTTGGGATAACTAGCATGGAAATTTGTATCCAAGTAACACATAATTCCCGGTGCATTTACTTTTTCCGGCACCAGTGCAGGCATATTTTGAAGGTAAAATTCTGCCTTTCTTCTATTTCCTATTTCATAATTCCCACTATTTTTCTTTTCTCAAGCCCATAATGAACTACCTTATTTTTTCTTCTAAGAAACTACCCTTACCCGATTTCGTAAAATCCCTCTTTATCCCTTAATTTTTTTCCCACATCCTATTTCATGTGTCTGCCTTGGTGATACTATTCTTGGAATCCTTGCCATAATGTTCCTTCCCATTCTAAAAATTACCCCCTTCCCACTTCTTTATCCTCTCATAAATTGATTGCGACATTTGATGCAGTAAAATTAGAAGGCATGTTGATGAAACACCAGAGGATGGCGAATAAAAATTCTCTTGTATATTCAAGCAACATTTTTAGTCTAGCCAAAGAACTGTGTTCTATCAGAATTTTCTTATTCCGGTAAAACCCCTAGTGCAGAAATGTGCGGTGCAAGAAGTTTCAAAGCAAGCACATTGTAGTGCAAGCACGCGCCCGACTAAGAAAACACAAGTGTAAAATTATATAACACAGTACATGAGCGTTTGATGTAAAATTATTATGAATTTTTTTTATACATGAATGATTACTACACTAATAGATCATAACATTAGATTATTTAAATTTTGGTTAACACTCTGCTTTATCATTTACTAACTTAGGGAGAAATTATTTAAGTGCAAGATATTTTTGGTTCTGAAGTCTAATCCATTTAATTAGTACGAAAGTACATCTTAAATGAATTATGAGGCAAAACATGGGATAGTACAGATTTACCCGAAACCCCATGCTTACCTCCTTTGAAAGATTTACCATCACTTTTTCACCATGATCACCATGACCGTTATGATCTGATCACCATGACCGTTACACCATTGTCGTAAAAACCTCCGCTCCTCCAATTAGTATTTCCTGCCCATAACAGCTTGATCCGTGTATGCACAAATCCGAGGTGTCGCTTGTAATGATTTAATGTGATTGGATGGATGAGACCAATAAGGCGGTGAACGAATGAACCTCCAACATAACATTCTCGACAACCTTTGATATTTCTCACTATGAAATATTTCTAAGGTTGTGACAAAAAATTGAGGTGAATTCAGATGAAGATGGCACCCATGAGGAATGAACCATTGTCTTTGATGGAGATAGAGCAGACTGCGAAATATCTCAATATTTTTGCACTACTGCAAGAATCAGGATTTCTCCCATTCTTGTATAAATTTGATGGGTTTGATAGGGCTATGGCTCTAGAGTTTGTGACATGGAAAATTTTAGGGGCTAATATTCGTAGGCAGGCTAATTTTTCATACTTTTTCCAAAAAAAAGATTCGCCAATTTCGAATTTTTTTTAAATTGATTCGCCCAAATTTTATAGTATAAAAATATATTACCCTAAAAATCACCAAAAATTTATATATACTAATATAAAATGATTAGAAAACTAAATATTTTTACAAAAATAACATAAAAAATTTTACAATTTACATATTGGGGACTACTAAGATTTGCCAAGTTTTTAAACTTTAAGATAAATGTCCATCTTTAAAATTTTACCTGGTTTATGAAGACATTTGAGGGAGGTCAAGTGAAAGTTGTCCGGCTAGATTTTGAAGTCACAGAGGAATATATAGTGCAAGCTATAGACTTGTCAACCACATGGGAACACTGCTTCAAAAAGGGGAGGATTGAAAATAAAAGATGGCGTCAGTTCATGGTCGACTGGAAGCTCAAGGTTGACTGGAAGAAAGGGTTGCCACGCAGCGCCTTGCTTGGAAAATGATAGGAGCTCCTCTTCATATTACAAAATTTCTTGACCTATGACGAGCGTTATTATTTAACTTTCTTGTACCACATTCGGTTATTGTTGCACTTCGAATCAAGGAAACGTATCAATTTCCCCTATTACTTGCTCCAAAGTTTAGAAAAGATGGCTAAAGGCATGTAGAAAGAAAATGCAATCCAGGTTTCATGTAAGCTATATTATCACGGGCTCATTACAGTCTTGGTTAAGAAATAAATGGAGGAAAATGAAGTGACCTGGGAGGCATTCGTGAAATAATTTCAGGTGAGAAATGCAAGAAATTCAGCCGACATGAGTGTAAGCAAGAAAAGGAAGGGAGAGACTTCATCCCCTATCGAGAAGAAGGGAAAAATTAAGTGTATTCAGAGGGAAATTATGTCGAAGACACTCCACCCTCAGGAAAGTGAAAAATGATCAGGACTCCAACCAAGAAAAGGATTGTCTCTCTGAAGACAAGTCAGTATCAGGCGAGCTCCCCAATTATGATTAACGAATCACCCCAGGTTTCATTGGGAGATCATAACCTTCCAGTTCTTGTGGATGCAACGACCCACACCATGGTGAATGAAGAAAATATAGAGAAGGATGACAACATACCTTTGTCTACCTTCATTCAAAAATTAAAGAAAAAAAAATGACACTGAGTGCAAGAGAAAATCTGGCAGAGGGTCAAGAATATGACGAGGCACAGTACATAGAGACCCTCGATAATTTTGTTGAACAAGGTACTAAAGTCCCTGACGATTTGAATATACATGGTACTGAAGTCCCTTAATAATTAGGTGCATAGGATACTGAAGCCCTTGGCACAAAGGATGTGGAGGGTACCAAAACGCTCGATGACATGGAAACTTCTGGCACAGAAACCCTTGGTGATATCATAATGCAAACGTTGGATGACCAATACAATTTTGATCTTGGAAATGATGGTACATGCTTTGAATCTATTGTAGAAAAGGTGCTTGCACTATATGAGCTAGATACATAGACCTCTACCCTCTACCTCAATAATCGGATAGTAGACTCATAACAAGAAGTCCATGACTTAGAGGCTTTGAACCAGGTCATGAAGGATCAGAACTGGAAAAAGCAGGGCCAGGTAGGGTCAGTCGCAGAGGTCGAAGAGCATAAATGGAAAGTGAGAACATGTAAGTTTTGGGCTTCTAAATTCTATAAGTGCCTCAAGAAGGTGAAAAAACAACTCAAGAAAGCCCTAGGTGAAAATACAAAGGTATTGAAAGAATGAATCAGTATTGATGTGCAGGATTGAAAGATGGACCCCTATTTTTGAATATTTTTTGCAGTAGGTAAAATGTTATGTGAGGACACACAATGCCTTAGGGATGGGAGGATTTTGGTGTGCCAAAATGCCCTATTTTTACCCCTTCCCTATAACCATTAACCAGTGTTTCATCTCTATAAACCTTTTCTTTCCTACACTAGTCCAAGAAATTGTTTATTCCTACATAAACTTCATATTTCATGATTAAGGTTTATTAGGTGCTTTATTAATAATTTTAAATATATTTCATGCCTTTAAATATTCCTTGTAACTTATATTTACTTTCCTAAAGGTATTTGGTAAGCTAAGTATTAATTATTATGTTAGCGTGATCTAAGTGCAGGCAGATTCTTACATCGTCAACAATCAACATTTCATGATCTCCACAATAGTTCTGTCACTCCACGCGGGCGTTTTGGTCTAGGTATTCTAGGTCTGTTGTGGATTAACTAAATTCAAACACAGGTGGATTTTAGTCAGGGATGTTGCCAAAGATAGGGTCTACGGCTAAATATTAGCTTGTGACTTATCATAGCAACTAGCCCAATTCTGTAATTTTGTTTTTTAGTCCTTTTAGCCAAAAGGCTTTATTTGGGAACAACTCTATAATTAGCAGTCACGACCATAGGCCTAATTACTATATAAAATATATATCTTAGATATAACTAGGTTAACAAAGCGGTATCGATAGTATCATGATTGTAATCTTGTTTTCTCATTTCGTTATCGCCCTTGCTTTCGGGCTGGATTTAAGCTATAAAGTATGTTTGTTGATAGAATATAATACAAGGAACTGCACCATGATTTTCCCACACTGAATCTGAGAATTTTTTGATGCATTGATTAAAGTGCTGAAGAGTTTTGTTTCCTGAAAAATAAGAAATGATTTGGTTGGCTAGGGCCCAGCCAACCCAACTCGTTTACCCTTGTGCTTTCATTATTTTAAAGGTTTGTGTGTTGATTTATTTATTTGTAGTTGCATGGCTTAAACCTTTATTTCATCCTTTATTCAGACTTCTACTTTAATTTCATTCAATAGTCAAGGTATGAATGGATCCGTTGCATGGAATTTTAAATTGAATTCATTTATTTCCTACAATTTGTTTCATGTCTTTCTTCCGCTTGGATCATGCAGGAAGGTTCTTCCTGCACTAGTGAATATAGGATTCTGCACTCTAGTTTTCTCATTTATTTACAACAACTGTTCTTTTCCTTTTTTTCGCACATGACTTAATTTACTTCGGCAAGAAAGCGTTATCATTAGAATAAGGCATTCCTAATATTAAAAGCTAAACTCCTGAAGGTTAAGAATGACTTCGTGAAACAAGAAAGAATGCTATTGAAACATTTTAATTTATGTCTGCATTCCATGATTTAAGGAAAAGAATTAAAATAAATCTGTAACATTATAAGTGAACTTGTCGGGAGTTAAATTTGATTGCATGAAAATTCCTTTGACGGAAAGTTTTCTTTTTCATTATTGAATATTTTTTCACTTTATAAGTTTATTTTTTTATTGCAACTTCAGTTAATTAAAAGAATTATTTTCCGTGTGTAATTTATCTCAGAATTCAGCTCACAATTTCAATTCTTTTTAACATGTCCTTTGATTTTTTTTTGAAAGTAAATTGGAAACCTTAGTGAAGGGAGCTCTTTCCCTGTGCAAGGGCTAGTGTCTTCTCACAGGAACAAAGTGCTCTAAGCTTTAAGGATTAGAGCACCTACGTGAAGACATAAGTCTTCAATATAAGAAGGTAAAATATAATTTTCACATAAGTTCTATACCTGCACTAGTGCAAGCAAATTGCAAGAGTATGGGAATGGTTGTTTAGTGTAAAAGGAAAATCATTTGGAAAGCATATATTTTCAAGGGCCCACTTGTTAAACTACTAGCATCTATACTGAAGATAAACATAGATTTTTATTTTAGCATTTAACATTGTTTTTAGCTGTGTGAAAGTTCCTTTACATGATTTCTTCGCAAATGCATTATTTACACTCCAGCACTAAAATTGCTTTGATGTCAATTACCTTTGAAATTGTTTTCTATTTGATTCTGAAATATTCAAATTAAGAATTAGGAATAAGAATATGAAAATTTCATACCAATTCTTACCCGTGCTTCGTCTCTAAGTTTACGAAATCCCTAGGTTGACAATTAAGTGTTGAAGGAGCTTGCTTAAGTGCAATTCCTACACCCAACAATAAATCCAATCTTAAAGAGATGATTTTTGAGCTCCCATGTGGGAAGAGGTTAATTGTTATCCTAAAGGATGTGGTTGAGTAGTTTGATGAGGGAAAGAAGTGCCCTGAGTATTGCAACAAACATCTAAATTTTTGGTGGAAAAGGGCAGTTGGGATCAATGGTAGATGAGGGTTAAAATGACTTATCCTTACCCCAGATATGTTTTATTCTATATTTTATGTTGGGAAAATGAGGACCTAATGGATTAGACCTCAGCCCTATTGTATTATTAAAATGGATTAATGTGTATATTAGCATTATACAAGGGTTTGTAAAGGGCCATGATCCCTAGTATGGGAACCCTAAGGCTTTCCTATTAATGGACTAATAAGGAACATGATTTGGGCCAAAAATATTATGTACTATTATAAATGTACTTCTTTTTATATTACATAGTGCAATGTTGTTTTCAGTTGGGATCTCTAGTGCGTTTATGTTCTTAGCTAAGTCATAGACCATACCTAGGGTGTAAGGAAATTATATCAATCAATCCAATATTTTTTAATGATATAGCTCATTTTTTAATATGTTCTCAAATAAGGGAAGATTTTAGGACTCTAAATTCATATTAAGGGTCTTGAGCCTTTGAAATACAAGGTTTCCAATCTTGCAACTTCAATAGTTTGAGAGACATGGAGACTCATATCAAGTATCGAGCCTTTGAAAGGAAATGTTTCCACGCTTGTGAATTACATAATTTGAATGCCATAGATTCTACATGGATGTGAATACCTAAGGAATATTGTTATTAGAGATTAATAAAGGGATCGAAAACGTGAAAATTTCAAGTCATTCAAAACCATGATCAATTCAAATGATTTTGGTACATATTCAATCTATTATTTCCTATATTGATTCCCAAATTTGCACATCTAGAAGAAGTGGTTTCTAAATCTAAGATGAAATTGTACTCAATAAACAATTGGAGCAAATCAAATAAATACGAGGGGATGAAATTTTACTATTTCAATAAAATGAGTCATACAACTTGGAACTATAAATTTTTAGCTAATGACAATCTCAAGGGAAATATCTAAGATAATCCACATAGAGAAAATGTATCCATTATTAAAGATTTTCCAAAATATTATAGTGGTGATAATGTTACTAAAGAAAATTCAGTCCACGTATTTTAAGAATTACACACTATGAAAATAAGAAGGGATCTATTGTAAATACAACTGAGAATGTATGGTCTTAGATACATTTAGAATTTTTGAATCTTGGGAATTATATCGTGAGGAGGGTAATGAGACAAATTGATGGAGGAATATAAATGTAGATCAAGATGGACAGTTGTTTAATAATTTGGGATATTTCTAATTCGAGAGTTTGGAGAGGTGGAATTTGAGAACTCATGAATGTATCTCAAGAGATACACCTTTATCAGGGTTGTGGGATAGATTGTGTTATCACTTAAAAAAAATTTAAAAACATCATTCTGATAATATTAATTAGGTTCATGGGTTAAAATAGGGTCTTAGGAGTCATTTCTTGAGTTTGACCAATGGAAGTATTAAATTTTTTATAAGTTTGAGCCTACCCTAGTGTTTAAATAAACTCATTTAAGGTCTTTCATGTCAAGTCTTTCATCATTTTAGGATTCATTTCATTTCCCAAATTTTTTGTATAAAAACTGCCCAATTAGCCATGAAACTGCAGTTTCGTATCACATCAAGTTGAAAAAAGTCACTTTGCGCTACGAAAGCACTGATAGTTTTGCAGCGCAAACAACAAGAATTACACTATAGGTGCTATGAAAGCACGATTTTGTAACTGTCTTGTCATTTGAGTTGTCAAAGAGGGTAAGATAGAGGTTTGTTGAGTCATGTAATGATGAAATCGAAGTACACACCCATGTTTGCAGTCATCATGGTCAGTATAGGTTATGAGTAGGCCATCATTTTTAGTTATGAAAGGACATTTGAAATTAAAATTTTTTCCAAATTAGTCATTCTCATTCCTTTTGCCTTCATTCATAATGTCTAAGCTCTAAGTATCGAGCCAAACTTGTGGTTGGTTCTTACAAAGCTTTATTACACCCATATCAAGCGAGGCTGATACATCCATATTAACTGAGGCTGAAAGATTTATATCAAGCGAGGCTGAGAGGTTCTCTAAAGAATATGGCAGAGGAAATAAAAATACATAGAGGAGGACAGTGCTTAAGGCATGGACCTAAAGACATGAAGGTAATAACTAAATACCCAATAGTGATGGAAGCATTCAAAAGAGCAGGTTTCCTATAGTTTTGTGAGAAATTGCAGGGTTTTCATAGACAGGTATCCAAGGAATTTGCTATGAATTTCAATGGAATAACCACTAAAGTGGGGATGCTAAGTTTGTCTATCACACCATAGGTCATTGCTGCCATTACAGAGATTGCAAGAGGTCAAGAAACCTGGTTCAAAGGGTTAAAATTTAATATGGAGTAGTGTAAAGAGTTCATGAAGCCTGAGCACATTAATATGGATCTCAACAATGCTATCGTAAGAAACTGCATCAAAGATAATTATTCAAAACTATTCCTCAAAACTCAGAAATATTTTACCTGTGAAGGTAGGTATCACAAGTTTTATTCATACTATTTCAAATTACTTCTACACTTAACTGGTAAGATTTCACTTGACTTACCTTTTTATTTTCATAGAAGTCTTTCAAAGATGGCTGATAATGTGCAAGCAAAGTTCAAGGGGAGTGACATTTAATTTATCATCATGGCTTAATGAAATTATTAATTTTATATGAACTTAAAAAGATAGGCAGAGATTGGTCATCATTCTTGTTTGTTAATGGTTTTGAGTTGGAAACCCTAACTCCTACAATAAACCCTAAAGCTAAAGGAGTTCCATCACCACCTCTAGCAGAACCAAGCCAACCTATGATTTCAAAACCAAAATAACCTGCAAGAGTAAAGCCAAGAAAGAAAACTGAGAAAAGGAAAAAGAAAATGAAAATTCTTGATACACCAACTCTCCCACCTACAAAACAGAAATCAAAGGCTTTCATAGATGCAAGACAGGAACAATCTGTCTGCAAACAAGGGACCAAAAGAATAACTAGAAGCCAAGTAGTGGTTTTGAAAGTAAAGATAGTTGCTATAGAAGACAATTCAGTAACAAAGGGGAATCTAGAGGATATTCTTCATGCCATTGACATAGAGGAAACACCTATTTTCCAAGCTGAATTTATTGGGGAAGATGATCAGAAGTTGAAAAAGGCTAAGTCTGCAAAGAGATTAGAGTTTGAGAGGGAAGATGTAGGTTTCATTTTTCAAGCAAGAAGACCTATGACAAGGCATGCTATGAAATTAATGGGAGGTAGCAAATAAGTTCAAAACCCCACTAAGACAAATAAATCACCTAAAGATATTATTGATCTCTCATCACCCACAGTGAACGATACAATCAGCAAATTAGAAAGGGGAAAAGAGAAAGTGATAGAGAAAACAAAATTTCAGCGCCTTGAGGAAATGTTAAAGTTGGAAAATCAGGAAATTGCTTTCATAAATAAGAGGGATAAAAAACACAGTGTTGAGAAAGTACATTTTAAAAAGATGAAGGCAGTGTCGGAAGGACAAGTTGATTTTGTGTCTGAAACTTTAGGCAATACAGAGCAACTTGTCAACTGGACAATTCTAGCAATAAAAGAAGCCAAGTTTGTCATAATAATAAACACCCATCTGAGAGCTACTAAAAAAATACTTAAATACCATGTGAAGGATTTACAAGAGCAACTAGAGTTAATTCATGATGAGCTATAGATCAAAGGCATTAAAATGACAGTCATAGAAGAACTAATAGGCCAACCAATTGTAAATGAAGAAGAAATGCCTCAAAGAAGCTAAAATGAATTTGGTTTATGGTTTGTATGGTTTGTAGATGATGAGGACATGTTATATTTTGAGTTTTTGGGCAACCACAATTTTGATTTGACAAATTTATGAAAAATATGCATACTCAACAATTTCGTAGCACCTCCAGGCTTGAAATGTAGAAAAGCGCTACGAAACTGTTCTAGCTACCTTTTTTGCTTCTTTTGATCAGTATTTAATGTGTTAAAGGCTGAGTTAAGAGCTTAAATTTCTAGAAAGATGTGTTGAAGGGTGATTAAAATTATGTAAGAGGAAAGAGTCAAGTTTTTGGAGGACAAAGGCTTGTAATGGTAGCGCTACAGAAAGCGCTACGAAACTGCTGTATTTTCGTAGCGCAATACATTACATCCTTTTGAGTGGTTTTTGAAGTGGTTTTAGAAAGCTGGAGGCTAGGAAAGAGTTATGGGACTTGTTAAGCCAACTTTCAACAGCCAAATAACACAAAATGAAGATTAAATGATAGTCAAAATGTTCAAAGAAGGAAAAATATCCTATGCCTAAAAAACAAGGTATTGTTTCCTATTTTTGTGGAGGTCAGCTAAGTGGTCATGAAGAACTGAATGCCATTATCCAAATTCGACCATGTGATGATACACTTGCCAATTATGTAATTTAAAATATATAATGTTGTTATAGATAGTAATAAGGAGTTTGAGTCCTTTTTGAAATAGGAGTGTCAAGTAGTATAGGTGTCTTTTTGTAATAAATTTCATCTTTTATAGTTATGCAAGGTGCTAGTGGACAGAAATTCGATGTACCTAGCCTAGAGGTAGATCATTTGATGATGTAAGAAATCTATTAAAGGCCATTGGGTCGAATTGGTCAAGGGTTGGAAATTTTTTGGAAAACTGAGCTTGTTGTGAATTGAATGTTTTCAACTAATACAAAGATCTTTTACTTGACGAACTTGAGATTCTGAAGGGGGTTTTAGTGTTTTCCTATTCTATTTTTATTTCTTTTATGTCTCATTTACAGTGGTGTTCATCTATATTACTTATAAATCATCTATAAGATGCTTTGACTTCCTTTATAAGTGAACTGATTGTGTTTTTACATGTTTCATGTGTGCGTGCCTTACCACTAAAAACTCTAATATGCCTCAAATTCCATGTCAAGTAGACTCGCTAAATTACTAAATTTATTTGACTCCATAAGCCCAATGTATACATTATAATGTTATTTTTAACCTATATCTATCATTATCAGTTTATTTACTAAATAGAGTTAACCACCTATATCTTTATCCATATCAATAACCTTTGAGAGAGCCCTCTCAGGATGAGAAGGCTAAGCCTCAGTAACAAGATTAGGTTTGAAATAGTTACATGAGATTGTTTGATCAAACAGCCTGTCAGGTCCAATTTTTCTATAACAGATTTATGGAGCTCTTACTATTTCAAGAATTGTTTTGCAAAGAATAAGCTTCATAAAAATGATTTTTTTTATGGTTTTTCAAACTCGATCGATATTTTTTATTTTTTTGTTGTAAGCCTTAATAAGGGGTGTTAATATGTAATTAATTAACATTATGATTTAGACCATGTTAATTTTCACCTTTTGTGTAAACTATTTTATCCCACATTCATAAGTGAAAATAATTTCCTTAGTGAACTATGCCATATAAGGAGATAAACTCATTTGTAATGAATATAATGACTCATTCATTTAGAATATGATATGGTGTTATAATATCTTTCCTTGGGATTAGCTAAGATACTTAACCCTCTTGTATTCAATTGTCATCATTGTACTCTTCTTCATACATTCCTTGAAGACATTAGGGTTCATGGGTAAATCCTAAGGTCTAGATGCCAATACTAATTCAGAGACCACGAGATAAGACAAGGAAAGATATATGTCATGGATGCTATTAAAGAGACTACTTTTCTAAGATTTTATGGTTTTCTCTTGTGATGATAGGTTCTTAGTTATATATAAAACCCCTAGAGAAAAACATGAAATAATAGGTTATGATGGTTCTTCTAGATATTTTTGTAGCACCAGGGTCTCTACACTAGTAGGGGATCTAGAGATTGGAGCTAATGCCTTGCATGTTTTTCTAGCATTTTTCATTTGGGATATAACACTAAGGCCAAATCACAAAGAAATAAACTTGATGATTCTTTAGAAAGGTTATATGTCGATCTTGGAAGAATGCTTGGTTACTTTATTCTTAATGTTTCATGGAGGTCTCACTACTTGTGTCAAGAGTTGAATACCTAGAGTTTGAGAACTCAAACCATTGTTTAAACATGTGGATTTGGAGGTTACTGGTAGACTTTCCTTTCCATTTGTGTGATGCAATATGAGTAGGTATTGTAATCCCTAACGAATGAAATCAACTTAGTGTGGAGAGATTGTGAAATAAAATCTTCTTCAAGCCAAATGAGAGTTGTCGTTATTGATACTTTCTTGCTATGGACCTTGGGTGGTGGATAAATTTTTCTTAGTTTCCCTAACCAAGGTTTTTAAGAGCTTGAAATTGTATCAACTTGTGATAAGTTCTATGTACATGTGTGCACACATGCTGAAATTTTCTAGTTGTATAAAATTGTAATTGCATATTTGATTTTTAGGGTGCAATGTCTTCTTGATGCAATAATTTTCAACACTATTTGTTCATGTTTCTTTGAACTAGGATGAAATTGTTCAATGATTTAAAATATATCTAGAAGATAATTCATCATATTTACCACTGTAATTTTTTGTAAATAAGGTGATTTCAATTCTGGTTTATGATTTGAAAATGATGCACACAGGGATATAACTTGAAAGGAACCCATTGCAAAAGCATTTTTAGACCTCATTGTATGTTGAAATTGTAACTTAGTTCAGTCTTCATAATTCATATTTTTTAATGAGTCAAAAATAATTTATTTGAGCCAAAATTAAATTATTTTATTATATCTCATTTGGACATTTAAAGGAAAAGAAAAATGATTTTTTTTAAGTATAATTTTGTGTCTCCAAGTTTACCAAGTTGGCCATACTCATGTCAAGTAAGCTCAGCCTTGGAGGAATCCATTAACTATTTTGAAGAGAAAGGACAAATTAATATAGGTGAAGGTTTGAAGCATCTCGATCATCATATCTACCTCACTATATCATTCCTTTGAAGGATGAATTCTATATTATATCTTCGTGGAAAACTTCTATGTTGAATCTCTCTAACGAAGATGAATTCTGTGGAGGATAAGTTGTTTGTGATTCATACAAAGTTCTGAAGTTATTCTCATCATGGAAGAATTTAAGTTATGTAATAGTATCGAACCTAATTTGAAGACTATGGGGATCTTAAATTCTGTGATTTATAATTTTTTGGATGGTGTATTCTCTATCATAATATCCTAGTTCTATATCTAGGTGATGGAAAGAATTAGGAGTTAATTCTATATGAATTTATAGAATTATACCATTTGTAGAAGGATCTCGATCTTGGAGGCAAAGGATTTTTTAAGTACATACAACAAATATTTTCTCATTTCTATTTGTGAACAAAATTGGAGGATATTCTATTTGGAGGGTTGACTTGGAACTTGGATAATTGGTCAACTGATTAGGTTATATTTGTCTTGGATTTATCTTGTTGATAAATATTATGTAAGGAAATGATTATTGGGTTCTCCCCTTGTGGGTTTTTCCGTGGTCCCTAGCCTAGTTTATGGTGTTTCTTGTATCTAGTGCACTGTGATATCTAATTTCTTGTATAATCAAATGTATGATTTTTTGATGATGTAATTGAATGAAGATAATTCTAAAACAAAACATATATATCAATCACAAGTAATTATCATGATCAGAAATTTTATATTGCACTTAAATTTCAACATGGTACCAGAGCTAGTTTTGAAAAGCATTATGTGATGAGGTCCAAGCTACCTTTGAGCTAAGTATCCTCTGTGAATTCTCTTCCAAATTATCCTATCGAAAAATGTTTAAATTTATATGTGAAGGGTTGAGCATTTTATGGTTTATCTCCATGAAAAATAACCCAATATTATTATCTAAGAAGTGTTGAGTCTCTTTGTTATCTCTATGTTATATCCCCTATAATATTGTTCAAGAGTCACTATGAAGGAAATATGAAATATCTAAGTTTTCCATATCTGTGGTGTGCAATAATGACTAATGGAACTAGACCATCTATCTGAGATCTGTATCTATTTTAAGTTTGAAATATCCAAAATGTTTTAAGTATAAGTTTTAGGTTTGTGACTAGCTTGAAGTATGTTCTAAGTGAAAATATTACGTCTCAAAATTAGTACGATTTTTTTGATAACAAACCACCAATAAAGGTTTAGATATGGTCGATATTTATGCCATAATCTAAGGCTTTAGTTTCTCCAATGTCTAATTCATAGATCAAACTCTATGTTGAATCCAAGCTAGGATAATTTTGAACCTCCTATATGATATTTATGCAAACTTTTCTAAGAGAGTGGAATTGATATCTCTTTGAAGTAAACAACTTGAATAAATTCTTGCATTTATTTGACTTGAGATCTAAGTCATCGAACAAATTTAAGTGTGGCATGTCAAAGTAGCAATGATTAGTTTTAAGCTTAGAGGCTAAGTTCTTCTTCAAGGTAAAATATCAAAGCTATATTGTTACAAGCCAAGGATATTGGATTAAAAGTTGTTGAGGGTATCCAAATTTATAAGGTATTTATTTCGAGGTCTCTTGATAAGATAAAAATGATTCTACGAGTTGGGTTACTTGGATTTATGAAGTCAAGGTTAACTATTGATCAATTGATGACATAAATAATTTAGGGTCTTGGAATTAGGGCACTTGTAGATCGAGATTCTAAGGTTTACAAAACCCTAGGAGGTTGAGAAGAGGTTGAAAAGAAAAATCTTAATTTATTAAGCAACATTCAAGTGTTTTTACCTATGGACCCTAGAAAAGGTTTGAACATGAAAGATCTATGGTTTGTACCCTAGGAATGATAGTTTCCACTATGAAGAAGAAACCCTATATTTTGAAAGAAGGATATGACATCATGATGATGTTAAGGACTAGGATGATGAAGTTGCAAGATAAATGTGAGAAATACAAGAGTAAGACATAGATGATTTTTTTTAAAATATGAGTATTTTATATATTCTCTCTTTGATTACTATTATTGTTATTGTATTTACCTTCTAATAGTCTCTTAAATATGTACTTTGATTAATTATATTTGTTCTTCCATGGCCTCCTAGAGAGGATTGTAGGTTGATGAAAAAGGTTTCCTAGGCCTTTGTAATAGATGAAGGAAATGAAAGAACATAGAAAAGTAAGAAGACTTTCCATAATTATAGAATATTAGAATGTAGGTTGAGCACATAGTTTGAAGTATCGCTAGATTTTATGTAAGAGAAGTCAAGATATATAATGCACTAGGTGACAACATGGAAGTAATATTTAAGAAGTTTCTCCCACATAAAAGGAAGAAGTTCATGATAAAACATTTTCTTCCATTGGAAGGGTTACCCCAGATTCTTGAAGGACATGAAAAATGGGTCTCATGATTAAATAAGACCTTGTACTTTGGGATCAATTGAATGACTTAAGAAGGACCCATGAGTTAGAGGATAAGGTATTCATAGGGAAATAGAATTAGAATTTGACATGTAGGATTCATACACTACTACTTGGGACTTGATGCTTCGTAAAAAAATGATGAAATATTCCTTGATAAAAATAAGCATGTGACCAAGATCCTCGAGAAGTTTGGAATCACGAATTGACTAGGTTGGCAGTGTTGATGATGAAAAGATACTACTGGTGGTTGTTTTTACTATGGATCTATTATCTTTTCTTAGAAGAGCATGAAGCTAGATTTTGTTGCACCAAGCACTACGAAGGATGTTGAGAGTTTGTGTAGTTAGATGTTAAGAAGTTTGGCTCTATAAATTGTTTGTTTGATGGATAATTTGATGGAATTTTGTATTCGACCATGATAATTTGATCAAATTAATATGAATATTTCCAGAGAAACCGATTATTTTCCTGAAAGGTGGAATCACATTATGATTTGAGATATGGTGCAAATGGGAGCCAATAATCTTCAAAATATCTCCACATATGAACATGTAGCTGATGTAAGAGAAGCTTTAGTACTTCTAAGACAAGCATGGGCTTGTGGATAATTCTTCCCTTATTGAGCAGGAATGAGGACATACACCTATTCTTTCCCTATACTATGTACAGTGACCGATTATGATTAACAACTTAAGTATAGTACATAGACCCATATAGGGAGAAATGTATATTGGATAAGCATCATGGATTGAAATTAGTGTGTCATGTGTTGTGATAGATTAGGATTAACATCCTAATTAATTTACATTGACCCATTTTAAGAATGCTTTCGTGGACCAACAATTCCTTGTGTCAAGCACCAACACCAAATTAGGAAATGGTATTTTGGAGGACATACTCTGAGGAACCTAGGTGGATAATGTGCCACAGATAGGTGGTTTTGTGGTGTCCCATTGAATTCCTCCTGAAATTGTTCTTTAATCTAGTGGAGAGATAGAGCTTACTTGTCAAGGCCTTCAAAATTTTCAAATGCCAGTCATGATGATGTTTATAGCAATGATTATTAATCTGGATCATTTCTTATATAAGTCTTCAACCTAGTAATATCTCGATAATTCATTACGAATACCTCCATAGTTAAGCGGGAGTGTTGAAATTATAATTAGGTCCAGTATTCATAATTATGATTTTTTAATGAGTTTATTTTATTTTATTTTTTTCTGATTCCAAAGAAAATTATTGCATTATGTCAAATTTTTCGCCCAGATTACACAAGCATCGAGACAATGCTCGAGATCAAAGATTTGACTCTGATCCCCATCCACTCTGTTCTATTTTTCTCCCAACAACAGGCTATGGGGGTGGTCCCTATGGAATGAGGTGAAAGAAAATAACTTCAAAACCAATTTGTTTTGGAGACATGGATGAGTATCATAGCCACTTGGTTGAATTTAAGCAATGCTTATTGATCATATTAGGTTTAGAGTATGAGACTAATTCCTTAATGGAGTCAAAAATTCTTTCTTATAGTAAATTGGAACCAAATGACTAGATGGACACCCATTTCTTGAACGACTAACTAACCTATATGATTTTAAATTCCTATGAACTGTGTGGAATGTAATGATCTTAGTAAATTAGATGCCTAGTCTAGGTGTTACCTCTCCCATAACTCTTTTGAGAAACAATTCTCAAAGTAAGTTGTGAAATGGAAGCCAATAAGAAGAAATCAAAACCCTAATTAATGATACCTCCCCTTGTGTTCCACTCACCCAGTTTGTTTGGCATTACAAAGACTATGGCTTTGACGACTGTAAGGTCACTGTGTTAACCATTAGGAGATATTGAATCTATGAAGCTAGATTCGAAAAAGGTTTCCATAAATATATATAAACCTAGCTTATGCTAGGAGGTAATTTATTAGTGCAATCTAGATTTAGTATGGTTATACAATATATTATGAGTGAGATTTATCTCTAGTTAATATTTCTTAATTTGTTTAAGTACTTAATTAGAATCTTCTTAACAGTACTTAACAATAGTGAATTACAACCTTAAAAAAGATAAAATCCTTAGATATACAAGTGTAAAATTAAATAATATTCTAAAATATAACAAGTTACTAATGAAACCAAGATGCCAAATGCCTAAGATAATTAGTCAGGATGTCAAGCTTCTTAATAATACAACAATTATCCAATGGTGCTATCAATTATATTGCACAAGATCAAAGAATTGGAACTTAATTGAAAGAGTGATATTTATTGGAAAATGAAAAATTTATTGTAAAAGCTTGGAGCAAGCCACACAAGTGTTAGATCCCAAAAGTCAAATGAGTAGTATTCCTTCAGAAAATTTAGCATTCATTAATATTATGACAGTTGTAAGGAAATTCTAAATTAACAATTCTTATGCTTTCCCAATGTCACAAAAATATGCCCAATTACCAAACAATTTGATATACTTAGAAAATCAGATATGTTAGCCTTCTTGAGATGTATTCTTTTGCAAAATTTTAGATCTGAAATACTAATTACATCAGTGAGTAATCACATATCAACAAACTAATGATAGCAAATTTAGATGACTAATATGCCCAAAAATAGCCAAAATGCACTAAAAAATTCAAATTTTAGGGCTTTTAGAGAGTTTGATTCAGTAAATTTCAAAACTTATATGTTTATTAAATTCATAAAAGAATGATAGATCAAAAAGCTAGTGATACTAAATATGATGCCAAAAATGGCTATAAATAGTAATTTTTTGTCAAAAATTGAAAATTGAAAATTTTGTTCTTAGTTAAGGATTTGCTTCAGAAATATTAAGACATGAATTTTGTAGTTATGCAATAAATTCCAACAATTTAACAAGTTATATGTAGGCCAAATTTGAGATGCGCACATGGCCAAAACTTGAGAAAATGTATATTGTATGATTTTAAGTGAATATCACCATAAAAAATGTGATTTTAGGGCTTGGATATTAAATATTCAAATGTTGTAATAAAATTTAAGTAAATCAAGGGTTTAGAGGTCAAACCCTAGGCCCAACGCATTGAAGATGTCGTTGTTGAGATTCGTTGAAACTTTGGGATCAGGTCGTTGCTTGAAAGATATGAATTCTGAGACCTCATGGCTGCAAAAATGCCAAGTATTTAGCCTCAAAACTTTTGATTAGGGTTTCAGGTCAATTTAGGGTCAAGGAGGCAAAGAAAATGGAAAACAAGTTCAAGGATGACAAATTTTGGGGGATAAAAGTGCTAGGATGAGAGACGGGGCATAAGGATGAGGGAAATTGCTAGAGAGAATGAACACTATGCCTAAGGAGGCTACCATTGTGTATATGGAGGGCTTAGAGGACTAGGGAAAGGCCTAAGGCCTATGGATTAGGGCCTAAAGGCCAAAACGGAAGGCCACACATCCTTAGAGGGTTGTGGCTTAAGTAAAGAGGGGGATAAGGCCAATGGAGGAGGGTTGAGGGGAAGGAGAGGGACAAGGAGGGACGAGGGGAAGGATTTTGAGAGAGGGAAGGTCGAGAGGAGCACAAAGGGATGATAAGGTCAAGGGGAGCTTAATGGAGGGAGGTCGAGGGGACAAAGGGCTGAGGAGGAGAGGAGTATGGATTCTAGGGCATCAAAAAACCCACAGAAAGGTCAAAAAATGGTCGTAAACTAAGAAACAGAGGGAAGAAGGAGGGAAACTGAGGCTTCCGAGGGAAAAAAATGGGTTGGAAGGTCTAAAAATATTGAAACCCTTAATTCTTTTTTAGGTTTCATTGCTTTGATTTTGTGAAAATTCCTCTCTAGGATACCATACAGAAAAATTCCAAGATGTTACACCATTTTTTGGTCATCTAACCTATTATCATTAGATGGACCCAAGTACACCATGTAAGACCAGTTTTACCCTAAGTAAAACTGCTTTCACTATGTTAAAACAGGAAACCCCAAAATGAAATATTAAACAAACCCATATTTGTTTGATTTTCCTCATGGAATAATTAATTAAACCATAATTTAATTATTATTCCCAGACATGTTTAACCCAAAATCAAAGAAATTAATTAGATAAACCTCTATTTATCTTATTATTTTCTAGGAATAATCATTTAAACCTTATTTAGATGATATTCCTTGTTAAATATGACCAAATCACCCACAAATAACTAAATAAATCACTATTTATCTTTATCTTTCAACCACTTCCTTAAATAATTAAATAAATCATTATTTATTTGATTATCTTCCAACCGCTTCCTTAAAAAGATAAATAAATCATTTATTTATTTATTTTTAACAAATTAAGGGATTTAACCCAAGTCAAATACCTTTTCCCTCCAACAAATATAATAAAATATTCCATAAAAAGTGGATCTAGATCTGGTTAACCCATGCACCAAGATCTACAATGACCCAATATTTTGTTATAAATAGGAGGGTTTTTCCTACCATTCTTCACCTTTTGTTGCCTATTAGATCACTCTGGATCTATACACTTGGTCACCATTTTCTGCCATTTGCTGTGAGAGCTCCCTTTGAGTTCCATTCTTTGTGTGGGTCTTCTACACCAACAAGAGAGAGAAATATTAGATCTGAAGTGTTGAGGACTTCCAAGAACCCATCCCACTGAAGGGAATTGGATACACCTTCTTGTTTTCCTCCTAGGTGCCCCATTAATATAAAAACTCTTTCAAAAATCGTTCTTGTCTTATCTATTGGTATATGGAGCAAACCCTTATTTTTTCTGCTTAATGTCTTTCCATGCATAGATCTGGTTTTTTGCAGCTCTTCTCTGTCTAACTAACTACAGATCTAAAGATATTGGCAACCACTTTTGTTGTTAGGGCTATTAGTTATGCGTAGCTAAAGTGGTCCTTTTTCGTACACTTCGACAAAGGATTCATACTAACACAAGAGATGAGATATTACTCTCAAGGGTCTAGATCTAGCTCTTCTCCAATTTGACATCTTTATCCAACCTAAAAAAATGAAAATAAAAACACCCAAACCTAAATATATACAAAATAGATATGGAACCCCAACCCAAGCTAGGAAAATAATTTACAAATTTAAAATTACAAAAGTATTTACAAAATATACAGGGGTTTTTAATTATATTTATAGAAAATAAATTTTATGATAATTTTCCTTGAAAGAATGGATAAGATGCTTAAGAAAACTTATTGATCATTATAGCACTACTAAATATTTAATCCACCATATAAAAAATAGGAATACAAACAAGATGATCCTTTCCAAAAGTCTGTGAACTTGGAGACCAAGGATTGAGTACCTGCAAATATTATGTATTATATCAAAATAATAATCATATAGCACCACATAAGAAGCTTGTAGTCAATACATACCACAGATAAATGAGCAATAACACCTCGAGTTTCACCCCAAATTATTTTGTTATAGTATAAAAATAGTTCCCAATAGGACAATAATTTAGAAAATGCTTCAACAACAATTTTAGCTAGAGTTAAAGATGACTAGGGACTCAAATGAGTCTAATTTATAGATAAATCCTCCAAATGGAAAAATAATGGCTAGTTTTTTTATCCTTGTCAAAATAGTCTTGGTCGTTGATAAACAATTCAAGATATTTTAATCTTGGCCCTCGATTCTTTATTTTTTAGGAATTTTCGAATTTATCATTTAACTCCACATTAATTAGCTCAAAATTAATTATTTTGAGCTAATTTCCTCAATTATTTGACTTTGACATGGCCACCGACGCCCAGGGGTTGAATTTTTCTTGAAATATACAATATTCCCTTCGTGGAGGACCTTTAAAAATTGACTCTTTAAAGGCCCATTATGTTTTCCATTTGGAATATTTATTTTCCTACGAAAATTTAAATTTGACTCCAATTAATTAATTTTCCGACTTGTGATTTAATTTTGTTTCGGCAGTAAAATTAATTAATTTACAAATGGGGGGATTTAATAAATTTTCAAGCCTCTAATACATAATATTTTACATTTATAAGACTCGAATAGGGAATGAACATTAGGATTATACCCTTAAGACATATCACCCATATGTGACACAACATGATAAGCGATTTCTAATAAAATAATTAAGCCAACTAGCTTAAATTATTCTGAAACAACTTTTACATTAGACTTCACTAAAACACTACGACTCACCTAAGATTTCGAAAATAAATTTCACCCCAGTTTTGGGGGTTTAAGCTAGAGGGGAAAAAAAAATTCTGATTCGACATGTTTAGATACAAAGGTAATCAGTGAGGTTAAAAAACCTCCTAGGATGAAATTTGTCACCAAAATTATAGGCTTACCTAGGTTGTCACATTGACTCAAGGTCTTACTAGGATCATTTACATCACATAAATTGCAGAATGGGGTGACCATGACACATGGACTGCTGATAGGTGATGTGATCCTATTGGAAAATATTAGCACTTCCACTTCCTTGGAACTTTGATAATTTTAGTGAAACAGTCTCATTTAGAATTTTAAAAGAGAAGAAAATTGAATTTTGAAAAGTATGATTTTGTGTCTCCAGGTTGACCAAGTCATCCCTCCTCATGTCAAGTCATCTCGCCCTTGGAGGAATTAATTCAAAATGCATGATGGCTATAAATATCCAATTGTATCACTCCTAATGAACACAAATTGGAAGTCAAATATCTCTATTTTGAATAAAATAAGGATGAATCAATAGATGCGAAAGTATGAAGCATCTCGATTATCATATATAGCTTGCTCTAAGATTCCTTTGAAGGACAAAATCTTCCCTATATCTCTATGTCCATGTTCTATGGTGAATCTCCATTACGAATAATTTTGTGGATCATAAGTTAACTATGATTCATATGGAGTTTTGAAGTTATTCTCACTATGGAATTGTAGCAAAGTTTTGAGGCTAATGTGAAGCTAATGGAGATATTATATTCTGTAATATATAATTTTTTGGAAGGAATATCCTCTTTCATAGTATCCTAGTTCTATATTTGGGCGATAAAAATCCTTTGGAGTTTTTTCTATGTAAAATTTTGAACCTATACCATCTGTGGATGGATCCAGATCTTGGAGGAAAAGGTTTTCTTAAAAGACATACAACAAATATTCTCTCAGATCTATTTGTGAACAAAATTGAAGGAGGGTGTTTTCTTTTGAGGGTAGAGTTGACACTTGGATAATTGGTCTACTCGTCAGGTTAGATTTAACTTATACTTCTCTTATTGGAAAATATTCTATAATAAAATAATTGTTGGGATTTCCCTTTGTGGGTTTTTCCGTAGCCTCTAGCCTAATTTTTGGTTTCTCTTATGTCTTGTGCAATGTGATCTCTACTTTCTTGCATAGTCAAATGTATAATTTCTTGATGAAATAATAGAATGAATATAATTCTAAAATTAGACATATATATCAGTCACAAGTAATTATCATGATCATAAATTCTAGGTTTCACTGAAAGTTTAACATTGTAGAGTAACATAAGTGACTAAGTAATTGACTATCAAGTGTATCTCTAAATATCTATTTAGTATTGGTGTAACCATTTGTTTTCTAGCCATGCACAAAAATTAATTTAATTTTTTAAGTTTTATTTGAATCACTGTAAAATTAGATGATTTTTCTTGTTTCCAGTTGTACAGATAGATACCATTAGATTTTACCCTTTTTCTACCTTTGAGGGAAACCCTTGATGAATACTGAAGATGGATATTTTGACATTTAATATTTTTATTAGGAATTTATTGTACCTTTTATGTGTTCCATGTTTCTCTAACATCTCATTTGTAAATACCCTTCTATGACGGTCTTACATGATACTTCACAGTTTTTTCTTTAGTAGGCAACAAGTTTACTTGTGAGGGTAAGGCATGTTGAATTTTGTAGCTATGTTAAGTCTTCATAATTAATATTTTAGCCCTTTATTTATTTTTAATGATAAATTTAAGGCATGTACTCCATGATATTGTTAAAATAAAAATTATAAGACATGTTATTCATTAACTTTTTCAAAAAAAAAAATCTTGAATTTCCAATATTTAAATTTTTGGCTCCAAGAAACCCAATCGAGCCTCCTCCTAGTCAAGTCATCCCAGTCATAAAGACACCCATTTGGCTAGAAAATATACTATATGTATGAGGAATTCAACCTCCTTCCAAATTAATTAATTTAGATCACCTCTGAAGTGCAATTTAATCATCTCAGGTAAAAAGGAAAGGACAAATATGAGGCAAAAGATATGAAAAATATTAAGCTTGTTCTGAAGTTTAAGTGTAGGAAATAATATAGGATAGCAGAATATATAATTCTCTGTGGAAGGGCAGAATATTTTAACTCTAGGAAAGGGTAGCTGGGTCGAGTTTCTTTAGGAGTAATATGGGGCCAAATTTTTTTCCTAACAGAATTATCCAAACCAAATTTAGTGGACATACTTATGACTTGAATAGGAGGCAGTAGGAGGAGGTCTGATGAAGCTTTCTTTGTTGGTCAGTTTGACCTTCTTGTTGACCAGATGATCTAGGTGTGCCTCTTGTTTAACTAATGAAATTCTCTAAGGAAAGGGTTGTCAGTATTTACCCGCATGTGGGTTTTCCTAGGGTAAATGCTTGTACTCATGATTTGTATCTTTTTATGATCTTAATGTCTATTGTTGAAGATCTTATGTGTAATTTCTTAAATATTAATGTTAATATAAAATAATCTAAAATGAATATAATTAGAACTACTTTTAAAAAAGAATACCTACCAAAAATCAACAAGGCAAATTAGATCCAATTATTGTGAACAGGAATTGTGGAAATGTGTTCGCAAATAATGTATTTTATATCATTTTTCTTTCTTTCTGGTAAGTGATACTTCATTTTAAATATTCCACTAGAAATAAGATTCTTCTCAGATAGAATTTAGGATGTTTTCTCTCCATGTTTAATGGCTTCCTTGTAGGACAGGTAAAGAGTGGCATTCAAGGTCTCTAAAATTCCTTATATTTGCAGGTCAACCTAGGAAGATCATCGATGTGTCTCCAAAACCACTACCACTAAATGAATTGTCAAGAGAGAGACACATTTTAGTTTACCAGATGTGGTAAATCCAATCAGACTGGAAAGGAGCTAATGAGGTGTTCTTGAACTCAGGAAATTATCTGAAACAGAAAGGGCAAAGCTTTCTAATCCTGTAGCCATCCTGTATTATATACTAAGATGTGGTATCTACTAATCATAGATATTATTAAAATAATATACCTAATATTAGTACCAGCTAAAAACACATATTTCTCTAAGGGGTCACAATATATTATTCTAGCATTTGGAGTTATTTGGCCCTTAAAGAACCAATTTTTACCTTCTTATCTATGTTTTTAGGTTCTATGGTTCCATCTGATATATTACCATGTCCTCTCAACTTAATAACATGAAAGTCAGTGTGGTTGTACTCTCACATATCTACTTCAAGTATAATACTGAAGTCTATTTTTTCAAAATATATTCTCAAGTCCATAATAATTAGCCACTTAAATAACCACTACATAATAATTTGATTACCATATGTTACTCTTATAATTTTTACTTCAGAGAAATTGATGACGGGTAACCCCGCCATACCCAGAATCTTTTTCTTCTTGCTGCATATACAAATGCATTTCTATAGCTGCTCAATAAAACTCCAAAATTTGACAATTACATACACTATCATTCAAGAAACTTCATTAGCAGTTGATACTGCTCAATTCATTAGGCATCGTAGGAATTCCATGCAGAATCTTAGTGATCCTGTGGGTATGGAGATGGCTACTTCAGAAAGTTTTGTGGATATCTTGATAGCTATGCCTGGAAGGTTAATGGATCACATTTCCAGTACGAAGGGTTTCACATTATAACATCTTTGCTATTTAGTTGTTGATGAAACTGATAGGCTGCTTAGAGAAGCATATCAGTACTGGCTGCCTAATGTACTCAGTACAGCACAGTCAAGTCAGAAGAAAAATTGTGGAGCAACATGGAGCTCAGTTTCTGCTAGGCTGGGCCCATAACAACATTCCAAAGAGATGCTCTTGATAGAGGTTTCAAAGCTAAAACAGATCCGAGAGTTATGAAGATGATTTTATCTGCTACACTGACTAGAGATCCTAGCAAACTCTCTCAACTTGCTCTCCATCAGCCGTTGTTCTTGGCTTTAACTGGAGCAGAAAAACTTTACAAGCTTCCTGAGCAACTGAAAATTTACACATTGATTTGTGAGTCAAACTTGAAGCCACTGTATTTAGTGGAACTGTTGTAGCTTTTGAAAGGGGAGCAGGCCATTGTTTTCACATCTTCTGTTGTATCTACCCATAGGTTATGTACCTTATTGAACTGTTTCGAAGGCTGGCCTTAAGGATAATTGAGTATTCAAGCTTACAACATCAATCTTCACGAAGTAAAGCATTGAATACATTTAGGGCAGGAGATGTTGAAGTGCTAGTTGCTTCTGATGCGATGACCCGTGGAATGGATGTGGAAGGTGTGATGAATGTTGTTAACTATGACATGCCTTCATATGAAAATACTTATGTTCACCGTGCTATTCATACTGCCCGGTCAGGGCGATCAGGAAGCTGTTTGACCTTATTGCGAAGAGAGGAGGTTAAACGTTTCAGAAAGCTACTTGAAAAAGCTGATAATAATAAATCTAGCAACTACAGGTTACCTGTAGATTCAATAGAAAAACTTCATCCCTCTTATTCTGCAGCATTGGAGAAGTTGAAAGAAATTGTGAAATCTGAAACAACTGGACAACACCAGAGTTCTTCAAAATTCGTAGTGGCAAGTAAAATTGAAGAATGGATTGAGACTGCAGTTGAAACTTGAAACAAGAATGTGATTTTAAATCCACAATTATTGCAACGCTCATTCAAATACATCGATTTGTTCAAACTGTAAATCGACCATACCACCGCCTCCAACGCTCTTACAGAAGTTTCCCACCTCAATTGTGAATCGATTCCATAGCTATCAATTTAATTAAAATCCTCATTCGATTCAGCTCCAATGGGATACCTCAATTTAAATACACACAGTATGTAATCTCCAACAGAATTCAAATGGACAAATCTGCTCCAATCTCACACAGAAATTATTAACAGAGATTTGTATTGATAGAAAAATGAAATCCAAAGGAACATTCTTATACAATGGGATCAACACAGCCCAACAGATTCGAATGTATTGGAATAAAACCAGTCACACAGAGATTAACGCCTTCTATATTTAAAATCAATCATATATTAAGGCACAAAAACATTAAATTTATTCAAAAACCACAGTAAAACAGAGACTCGCCCTTTGGCCCAATCATACAAGAAATGATCTCTGTTTTCCACAAACACAGTCCTCACTAAGATTCTGAGTGTTTCGCTCCACACCAAACCCTTCTAATTCTACCTCACATCTCTCCCCTCAATTATATAAGAAGACACAATTTATACAAATAAATAGTTCATGAAACAATTCTGATTCTGAACCAGAAATATCTCAACCTCTCCTAAAAAATCTCTTCAATCCCACTCTTTTCTAAACTAACACTAAATAAAGCTTTTAAAATCCCTCATACTCTATTCTAGCCAAATAAATCCAACTATTTGGCCTGATCTCCATACAAGGATGATCACTCAGCCACCTACACCCTATCCTCATATTTAACAATAAATAAACACTCTCACATATTTAAACAAATAATTTAATTAAATTATTTTCTTTCAGCCCCTTGCTAGTCACAACATGTGACCATATTATCACATTGCTGACTAGCCTGAATGCTCCTGCATCAGACTCTCAAAGTTGAAAGTTTCCATGACCTCCTGGTCATGTGTTTCTTCTGCTGTCCATCCAGTATCCCAAACTTTACTTTGTAACTGGTCATCACTTTCATTATGCTGCTGATTCAATTCTTCTGTCACTGTCACTTCTGTTCCTCCAAATTCCCAAATCTTAATTTGCTGTTGTCCTCTGTTCTTGCTGATACAAATTCCTGTGGTCAATTTCTCCTTCTTGCTGTCCCTCTTCTCATCTGATTTCATCTTCCACAATTTCTCAATCTCCTTCTTATCATTTGTCTCTAACTGAACTCCCCTGCCATCTGTCTACTGTACATTTCCCTTTTCCATACTTTCCTCTGCATTATACGGTCTTTCTTGTTTTAACACAAGATTATCATTAAATAGTTCAATAGCTAGGATTTCTTGGAGCATATCATTGTGAAGTATCTTTTCATTCTCTATACTTATACCATTGCAACAAAATGATGTTATATTATCTTCTCCTTCAACAGGAACAAAATTCTGGTTTTCTAGAGCTTCTTCATGGTTTACAGATTCAATAAAATAATTCACTTCAGAATCATAGAATTTTTGAACTCCTGCATCTATCAACATCATCATGCATTCTTCCACAGTTTCCATAATATTTTCATTTTGGTTTTCTATTGAAAATACTTCATTATAATTATCATCACAAATTTTCATTTGTTTATCTTCAGCTCCTTTAATCATGACAATTTCCCTGTCAATAACATCATTCTCAAAATTATTAAATACATGCTCAAAATATCTTTCTGTTTCAGCCATTTCTTCCAGTAATCTCACTTCTTCATCAACATGCATAAGCACATTGTCCAATCGCTCCTCACCTGTCAAACCTGAAAACATACACAACATGCCAGTTTCAAAAATGCAAGGCTCTTCATTCGAAGCCTCAATGCTCAGCTCCTCATGCTCCTATGAACTATTCTGATAGGTTACTAGATTATTGAGAAATTCTTCCTCAACATCTTTGATTTCTTCCTCAAAGAAAACTTCTGGGACTGCAACTTCTTGACTATGCTTGGAAACTTCATCATGAGTTTGTAGAATACCTTCCTGTTCTACGCAATTTCTTCTAATACTTAGTTTGTCCAAACAAGACAATAATGCCTCTTCCTCTTCTCTGATAAGACTTTGATCTTTCAAAGATTTCCTTGGCTTACCTTCTTCAACTAAGTTCTTGGTGTCAGCTTTCCTTCTCTGCAATGCATTTTTTTCCTTTCCTGTTCCCATTTCCCATTTGTTTTCTCTCCATGCTAAAATTCCTTCAAATATAATCCAATAAGTTTCCACTAAAAGAAGACATAACCATTTAGCCATACCTTTTAATTTCCTCCACCAATTGAAGTCTTGAAAGTCCTTATGCATCTCCTTTCTTGCTTGTCTTGCCTTTGCTCCTTTCACTTTTTCATACACAGGTTCAAATCCTTTAGGTTGCATACCTGCAAATTTACATTCACAAAAATAATTAATCCCAAAAATATGAGATCCTCTTGTCTGTGTGGATGATGTCAACACATTCCTCTCATTCTAATCTGCATAGATCAGTTCTTTTCTACTGTCATCACTGTCTTCTTCCCCAAGGAGAGTTCCTTTCTCTGGTTCACAAATGTATCCTATTTCTTCATTCTTAGTTGTTCGAAGTAATAATTTCTCAGCAAAAAATTCTCTGACAGGCCATTTAACTCTTCTTCCCACATAAAATCCTTGTTTCCATTTTTCTCTAATTCCTTTCAATACCAGCTTCTCCAAATGACTGAGTTCTGCCTTCATCTCAGCCAACTCTATGTCGCTTTCTTCTTTACTCATTCCTTTGAGTCTAACTGCTTCAGCACTCTTTTCCCTATGTCGGTGACTTTCCTTTGTACCCCTGTCATGACCATCAATAGTCAATTCCTTTCTTTCCTTTGGTGAACTTTCTTTGTTCACTAGTGAGCTGCAACTAAATTTTTCCATTTCGCCTGTAACAAGTCTCCTTCATGCCTCACCAAACTTTCATGAGTTTAGCCTTTTGGCACCTATTGGTTCTTTCCTCAAACCTTTCACTGATTAACAATTCTACCCAGCACTCCTCTTACTGGAATTTTTATCTCCTATCCACAATCACATTTGTGGAGCTGCCTCATCAACTTCTACCCAACCTCAGTTGGAAGTTGTTCTCATCTCCTCTTGAAATACTCCTTCATTTAGGCTCTGCATCTTCAATTGCTCACATAAATCATATGCCATGATGCTGGTACAACTCATTCCATCTTTCAACAAATCCACTGACCTGCACAATATTATCTCAAGACACATCAAAATATCTTTCAAACCTGCAATATTTCCTTCAAACATGTCTTTAAATTGACTTCCATTCCATCAATCAAAGCACTCATCTGTTTACTATTTCATTTAGACATTCAAATACATCTCTGCAAAATTATCAACTTAAACGTTCTTACCAGATCTTCTTGGCATTCTCTGCTTCTCCATTCTGATCTTTATCTTCATCAAACACACTTCCTATCAATTATACATCTGCTAAATTTAAAATTCAGTTTCCAAAAACATTTTTTTTAGAGCGTTAAGCTAGCTCTGATACCAAAATGATGATGGGTAACCCTGCCATACCCAGAATCTTTTTCTTCTTGCTGCATATACAAATGCATTTCTATAGCTGCTCAATAAAACTCCAACATCTGACAATTACATACACTATCATTCAAGAAACTTCATTAGCAGCTGATACTGCTCAATTCATTAGGCACCGTAGGAATTCCATGCAGAATCTTAGTGATCCTATGGGTATGGAGATGGCTACTTCAGAAATTTCTGTGGATATCTTGATAGCTACGCCTAGAAGGTTAATGGATCACATTTCCAGTACGAAGGGTTTCACATTAGAACATCTTTGCTATTTAGTTGTTGATGAAACTGATAGGTTGCTTAGAGAAGCATATCAGTACTGGCTTCCTAATGTACTCAGTACAACACAGTCAAGTCAGAAGAAAAATCGTGGAGCAACATGGAGCTCAGTTTCTGCTAGGCTGGGCCCATAACAACATTCCAAAGAGATGCTCTTGATAAAGGTTTCAAAGCTAAAACAGATCCGAGAGTTATGAAGATGATTTTATCTGCTACACTGACTAGAGATCCTAGCAAACTCTCTCAGCTTGCTCTCCATCAGCCGTTTTTCTTGGCTATAACTGGAGCAGAAAAATGTTACAAGCTTCCTGAGCAACTGAAAATTTACACATTGATTTGTGAGTCAAACCTGAAGCCACTTTATTTAGTGGCACTGTTGCAGCTTTTGAAAGGGGAGCAGACCATTGTTTTCACATCTTCTGTCGTATCTACCCATAGGTTATGTACCTTATTGAATTGTTTTGAAGGTTGGCCTTAAGGATAATTGAGTATTCAAGCTTACAACATCAATCTTCATGAAGTAAAGAATTGAATACATTTAGGGCAGGAGATGTTGAAGTGGTAGTTGCTTCTGATGCGATGACCCGTGGAATGGATGTGGAAGGTGTGATGAATGTTGTTAACTATGACATGCCTTCATATGCAAAGACTTATGTTCACCGTGCTAGTCGTACTGCCCGGGCAGGGCGGTCAGGAAGCTGCTTCACCTTATTGCGAAGAGAGGAGGTTAAAAGTTTCAGAAATCTACTTGAAAAAGCTGATAATAATAAATCTAGCAACTACAGGTTACCTATAGATTCAATAGAAAAACTTCATCCCTCTTATTCTGCAGCATTGGAGAAGTTGAAAGAAATTGTGAAATCTGAAACAACTGGACAACACCAGAGTTCTTCAAAATTGGTAGTGGCAAGTAAAACTGAAGAATGGATTGAGACTGCAGTTGAAACTTGAAACAAGAATGTGATTTTAAATCCACAATTATTGCAATGCTCATTCAAATACATCGATTTGTTCAAACTGTAAATCGACCATACCACCGCCTCCAACGCTCTTACAGAAGTTTCCCACCTCAATTTTGAATCGATTCCATAGCTATCAATTTAATTAAAATCCTCATTCGATTCAGCTCCAATGGGATACCTCAATTTAAATACACACAGTATGTAATCTCCAACAGAATTCAAATGGAAAAATCTGCTCCAATCTCACACAGCAATTATTAAGAGAGATTTGTATTGATAGAAAAACGAAATCCAAAGGAACATTCTTATACAATGGGATCAACACAGCCCAACAGATTCGAATGTATTGGAATAAAACTAGTCACACAGAGATTAACGCCTTCTACATTTAAAATCAATCATATATTGAGGCACAAAAACATTAAATTTATTCAAAAACCACAGTAAAACAGAGACTCGCCCTTTGGCCAATCATACAAGAAATGATCTCTGTTTTCCACAAACACAGTCCTCACTAAGATTCTGAGCGTTTCAATCCACACCAAACCCTTCTAATTCTACCTCACATCTCTCCCCTCAATTATATAAGAAGACATAATTTATACAAATAAATAGTTCATGAACCAATTCTGATTCTGAACCAGAAATATCTCAACCTCTCCTAAAACATCTCTTCAATCCCACTCTTTTCTAAAATAACACTAAATAAAGCTTTTAAAATCCCTCATACTCTATTCTAGCCAAATAAATCCAACTATTTGGCCTGATCTCCATACAAGGAGGATCACTCAGCCACCTATACCCTTTCCTCAATAAATAAACACTCTCACATATTTAAACAAATAATTAATTAAATTATTTTCTTTCAGCCCCTTGCTAGTCACAACATGTGACCATACTATCACATTGCTGACTAGCCTGAATGCTCCTGCATCAGAAATTTAGGGCTGCAAGGACTAGAAAAACATTTACCGCAAAAACGTCACAAAGCAATTTTTATCTGATTTTTCATGGAAAAATTCACTTAGAGTTTCTTCTTGTTAATAAAAATATTTAATTCAAAAAGAAATAAATGATGAGGATTTAAATAGTTTTGGCATGGTTAGCTGGCTCAAGAACTAGGTCTTACCTCTCTTTTGAAAACTCCAATTTCTACGAAGGATTAGGGGTAGAGTTTCTAGGTAACTGTCTTTCTATAAGTGGATGTGTCCAGAAAAATAAGAAATAAGAAAAAATGAAGGGAAAAATGCAGCTTATTGACCTGAGACATTATGTACTAGATTACTAAATAGATGATAGAGATAAACAAAAGGAATTAGAACCCAAATATTGGGCATAGTTTACCTTAAGTAAGTATACAGGGTGAAATTTGGAGAATAAAATTCATCTACAATCTAGAAAAATACATTAACGAAAAATCTACAGAAGCTTCCTAGATTAGCCATTTGATGTCATTCTCCTATCCTTCACCAGCTTAAACACACCTTTGGATGTTTCGTTCAATACAAAACAAGAAAATAGAAAAATTTCATGAGTTTTAGAGCCTACACAAGAATTTTGACTAAAAAATAAGAGCACACTAAAATCACCAACCCTTCATAATATTTGTATGTTACGAGAATCTATTGTAAGCAATTCAATCAGTGATAACCATTGCATTAACCATTCTTGGTTGGAAGGAATGGTCTAACATATTTGGTTCTGGGTAGAAAATTAGGTGAGATTTTGAAATATAAGGGGATATTCCTAAAAGATATCCAGTTATCTTTGAGAAATTTCTCTAAACCAAAAATTTCACTTCCCCACGAGGACAACCATTGATCTAAGACTAAAGAAGCTTGTAATTGTAACCCACCATATTTGTAGCTTGATAACATTGCAATTGTGAAGAGTTCTTTTATTTCATAACTGTTTCAGCTATCTGATTGTATTTCAAAAATTCAACAAGGTATACACAGATAGCTTCCAAGAAGAATGAACCTTAACTTGTCAAGATTATTTATCAAATAATATGGAGATGGATTGCAAAAACTGTGTGGGGTATTGAACCCATGTTTTTTAGTATCTCTTGAAAGGTATACACTTCTGGTAACATGTCATTGTGCTAGGTCCCTATAATACTAGTGTATCCCCTTATTATTATTATTAGTGTAGCCCCCTTATTGTCATTTTGTGCCCATATAGTCCCCATATTGTTATTATTGTGCCCCATAGAAGCCAAATATTGTTATGGTTGTGGCCTTACATTATTAGTGTTATGTCGTCTAGGATTATATTGTGACTCCTTAGACTCCTATATATAGAAAGGAGGTTTTGTCATTTGTATCATCAAAGAATTGTTAATTTATGTAATGTAAAGGAGGTTGAACCTTCAAAGAGGCTTATTTCTTAGTCGTTGATCTATATTTTCTTCTATTCTATGAGATGGTTTCATAACATTTGGTATCAGAGCTTTGGATTCTAGGGTTTTTCTACTACAACGAGAACATCTTGGAAATTTTGCTACAATGTTTTTTCTATGAAGTTTCAAAAGCTAAAAGAAAAACCCATTTGAGCCTAAATCTTGAGGAACTTCATGTAAAAATTTATGATCTCGTTTTGCTATATTTGTGGAGATATGATCTAAGTAAGTTAGGGTTTTTACGGGCTCCAAAATTTCATCTCAAATAGGTGGCCGAGGGAAAATCGTCATAACTTTCATTTCAAACATCAGATTGGAATTTTGTAAAAAGTGACTGAACTTGCACATAATTAGTCACTTGTATATCAAGTTCAGAGCCGAAGGCCAAAACAGTGACATGTGGCACACCATACAAGTTCACTCTACGAAACCAGTCCATAAGTAGGTCATTGTGGGATATCGGGCATAACATTAACTTGAAGAATCTAAATTAGGTATGACCTATGGAATTGAAAAGAAGACATAGAGGGATACTATGGGACATAATATAAAATATCGGAGATACAAAATTATAGACATACATTAGTTTCAATATGAATATCCTCAAAAGCAAGAAAAATGTGTGTATTTGTTTTTAAAATTCCATAAGAATTGCTTGAAAAAACATTTTGAGGTGATTCGAAGGGAATATTGAAGCATATATATCAGTTTTGGGTTCCAAAATTCCCCCAAAAAATAATTCCACACCCATCAATCCATCATAAGACTCTACTATTATTCATGAAGAGGAAGAAATGCAACATGGTGTATCAAAATTACGATACCAAGTGCAATAAATTTAGCTCTGGCAAAGAGTAACAAAAAATGAAATGGAAGTTGTTACACAGCAATTTGTCACTATACCTATACTCCCTATTCCTGAATCATGGATGACCTTTAACAATGAGCCATGTGTCTATTTTCCATCATGAAAATGTGCCATTATATCCCTTATAGTATATTGAACAAACTCTCTGTTAATCATTCCTGGAGTAGTGTTGATCAGTGCTGGAATGGAGATCATACCCATATTGATCCACTTCTATAAGGTCTTTAAAAATGGAAATGAAGCCTCGAGATCTGGAAGCTTCATGGGTAGAGAACTAGTTGTTTGTTCATGGGGATAGAGCCAAGCTTCTCCCTTTGGGCTTCTTGTTCCTACAAAATAGGAACTACCCAAGGAGATAAACCATTTCCCCACCTTAAGTGGATCCATGTTCCCTGTCCCTTCACTATAAAATGGAAATCCTCCCATACCTATGTTGGTTAGAGCAGAGATAGAAGAAAAAAATAGAGAGAATTGTTGCTATAGGCATTTAAGGAGAGTTGATACCTTTGGTCGTTTCATATTAAGTTGAAACGAGTGCTTTGGAGACGTGCCTGATACAGATCCGTTGAAGGAAAGATGTGACATCAAATCCCAGGTTATAACTCCCCGTCTTATATTAATATGACACAATTGATTCTTACTTTAAACTCTTGTTATGATGCATGATTTGATTTCTAGTATTCCTTAATCAACTAGATACATTGTTTATATGAAATACACGTCGTTCTTTTATGTTTTGCGTTATCTGATCTCTTGTGCAGGTAACTAAGCACTACTGACAATGAGGATCTGACTAAGAAGAGTAAAGGATCAAAGGAGTCGAGCAAGGAGCAACATCAGATTAAGGTAGGTCATATATATACGATCTGTGCCCTTTTTCATTCTAGTAAAGTAGGCATTAGATTTATCCCTATTGTTACTATACCCATCTTAGGGCTAGAGGGATCATCTCTGTCCGCAGAGAGGATTTTCCTGCATAAGAAATTTTCTACTCCAATGGGGAGTATTGCCTTTAGTCTCCTCTTTTAACTCTTTGATTTTTTGTTTTTTCATCGATCTTTCATCCAGTTTCCATCTCGCAAAAGTGGTGATGCGGAATCACCATTTTTTTTTTTGGTGCACATTTTTGACACTATAAAATTTTTATTTATGAAGTATGAATATTTGTTTTAAAATGTTAGTGATTTTCATGCTAATTTTGAAATGTATTGATGCAACATCAACATTTTTTTTTTAGAGCAGTGATTTTCATGCTAATTTTGAAACGTATTGATGCTGCATCAACCTTTTTTTTTTAGAGCAGTGATTTTCATGCTAATTTTGAAACGTATTGATGCTGCATCAACATTTTTTTTTTAGAGCAGTGATTTTCATGCTAATTTTGAAACGTATTGATGCTGCATCAACATTTTTTTTTTAGAGTAGTGATTTTCATGTTGGTAATAAAACACAAAACTTAGATAAAAAAAAATATATAAAAACAATAAAAAAAACCAATAAAAATGTAAAAAAAAACAAAAATAGCTCATAAAAATAAAAAATTTAAACAAAAATAAATTAAAAAAACAAAAATATTTTAAAATTATATCAAAGGAAATGACAAAATTTGAAGAAAAAAAACACATAATTTAAAGAAAAAAAACAAAAATTGACCAAAAAATTAAAAAAAAAAAAAATCAAAAACATTTTTTTCTAACTTATTAAAAAAAAACAATATATTAAAAAATATATATATATTTAAAAAAAAAAATCTAAAATAATTAAAATTACAAAATTAAAATTTAGAAAAAAAAAATAAAAAATAAAAAATTAAATTTAAAAATTTAAATTAAAAAAAATAATAATAATAAGGAAAAAAATACAAATTTTAAAATTTACAAAAGAAACAAATTAAAAAAAAAAACAATTAAAATTGAAAAAGAAAAAGAAAATTAAAAAATTAAAAAAAAAAAAAAAAAATGCTATCGTTAAAAAACAAAAAAAATGAAAAAAACCACGTGCAAATAATTAAAAAACAAATATACATAAATTTAGTGTTTTTTTTTTTTTTTTTTTTTAAATAAACCATTTATAGATTTTAAAAATGAAAAACTAAATAAACAAAAAAATTAAGAAAAACAATTAAATTAAATTAAAATTTAAAAATTTTAATAAATAAATTTTAAATTTTAAATTTAAAAAAATAATTATTCTATAATATTAAATATTAAAAAAAAATAAACAAATTGAATTTAAAATAAAAAAATTGAATTAAAAAAATAATTTTAAATTTTTTGAAATTCAAATTTAAAAAAAAATCAAATTAAAATAACAATATTAAAAATAAAAATAAAAAACAAAATCAAATAAAAAATAAATGTATATATATATTAAAAATTTAAAAAAAAAAAACTTATTTTAAATAAAAATATTAAATTTAAAAAAATATATAATCTTTTGAAAAAAAAAAATTATATTTTGAAATTAAAAAAAAAAAAATTTAAAAATAAAAAAAATCAATTAAAAAAAACAAATAAAAAAAATCAATTAAAAAATAAATAAAATAAAAAAAAAATCAATTACAAATTAAATGGAAAAAATAAAAAAATTTAAAAAATAAAAAAAAATCAATTAAAAAAAAACAAATAAAAAAAAATCAATTAAAAAATAAATAAAATAAAATAAAAATCAATTAAAAATTAAATAAAATAAAAAAAAAATCGCGGCCTGCCCGCTGGGCGGCGGTGGCCGGCCGGGCGGCGCCACGGGGGCGGCCCTGCCGGCCTCCCGGCCCCCGACGGGCGGAGGGCCGATTCCCGGAATCGGCCCTCCGCCCGTCGGGGGCCGGGAGGCCGGCTGGGCCGCCCCCGTGGCGCCGCCCGGCCGGCCACCGCCGCCCAGCGGGCAGGCCGCGGCCCGACCACCATTACTTTATTTTTTTTTTATTATATTTATTTTTTAATTGATTTTATTTTATTTGTTTTTTTTTTAATTGATTTTATTTTATTTGTTTTTTTTTTAATTTTTTTTTTAATTGATTTTTTTTATTTTTATTTTTTAATTTCAAAATATTAATTTTTTTTTAATTATTTAAAATAAAATTGGTTTTGTTTTAATTTTTTTTAAGTTTATTATTATTTTTTTTAAATTTATTATTATTATTATTTTTTTAATAATTTTTATTAAATTTGGCCCACTTTTTTTATTTAATTGCTTTTTTTTTTTTTTTTTTAATTTCATAATTTTTCTTTGTTTTTAACTTTTACGGTTAGTTTTTTAATATTATTTTATAAAATTCAATAAATTTTATATATATATTTTTAATTTATTTCTATTTAATATTTTTTTTTAATGTTTTACTCTTTTTTTTTTTTTTTTGTTAATTACAAAAAAAAAAAATTATATATTTTTTTTTCAATTAAAATTGTGTATTTAAAATTAGTATTTTTTTTCAATGAAACTTAATTTTTCTAAATGAATTTTTTTTTTATTTAATATTTTTTTTCTTTTTTTCAATTTTCCATTTTTAATTGATTTTTAAAATTTTTAATGTTTTTCGTTTAACAATATTTTTTTTTTTCTTTTATATTTAAAATTTATTTTTTCTTTCAAAATTTATTTGTTTATTCATTTATTTATTAAAATTTAATATTTTTGTTTTTAAACTTAATTTGTTATTTTAATGTTAACCTTTTTTCTTTTAATTTAATAAAATTTGATGTATATACCTATTTTAATTTAAATTCATATATATATTTTATTTTTTATAATTTAAATTTAATTTATTTTTTATAGTTTATTTGTTTTTTTAATATATATTGTTTTAAATTTAATATTTTCATTGTATTTTATTTTTATTTTTTATTTTTAATTTTTTTTTTTTTTCCCTTTTAAGTTGAATAGTGGTTTTTTTTTTTAAATTTTGAATTTTTAAATTTATTAAAATTTAATATATTTCCTTAAATTTAATTATTTGTTTTAAATTTTTTTTTTTCTTTTTTTAAATTTAATAAGCATTTTCTTTTTCTTTTTTTAAATTTAATTTCTATATTTTATTTTTTATATTTTCCTTCTTTTCTTAACTTTTTTTTTTTTTTAATTTAATATTTTTATTTTGTTTTTATTTTTATTTTTTAATTTCTATATTTTTTAAAATTTTAATCTTAATTTTTTTTGGTTTATTTTTTAAAAAAAAATTCCTTAAATTTTAGGTTTTTTTTAATGATTGAATTAAAATTTTTACTTTGTTTTTATTTTTATTTTTTTATCTTCATATATTTTTAAATTTTAACCTTTTAAATGTTTTTATTTTTTAAATTTATTTTTTTTCTTAAATTTTAGGTTTTTTTTTAATGTTTGAATTTTAAAAATTAAAAAATGTTACTTCTATTTTTAAAAATGCCAAAAGTATGACACAATTTTTTTTTTTGTTATTCCAGCATCAACTGGTTTTGTTTTGAGGGTGTTTTTTCAATCTTTTTTTCAATAAACAATTTTGTTTTTACCATAATTTTATAAAATGTTGAAATTTGACCTTAAAAAAAAATGAAGTGCGTTCTGGAAGACACACTTTTTTTTTTGGGGGTGTTTTTTCAATCCTTTTTTCAACAAACAATTTTGTTTTTAGCGTAATTTTAGAAAATGTTGAAATTTGACCTTCAAAAAAAAACAAGTGCGTTCTGGAAGACACACTTTTTTTTTGGGGGGTTTTTTTTCATGTTTTTTGAGTGTTTTTAGGCTAGAGTTCCCGTTTTGAGGTCAGGTTACCTATTTCATCGGTAACTATGTTCTCCTTTTATCTCTGGCTTCTATAACTGCTTGCAAGCATTCATCTCTCTGTTGAGGTGATAAGCCTGGTTCCATTTTAGTAAACCATTTCATGTTTTTTCCTTATACTCGATCAGTGCCAGTATTTATCTTGCAGTCGTTCCGATTAGCGTTTAATGCATTTACATAGTCGCACTTTTCCTCTTTCAGCGTGGGTTGTAGACTCACGACCGTGTTGATTTTTGTGTGTATCCTTTCTAGGTTTCCTTCCTATTTGTCTACCAGTGTGTCTTATCCTTATGAGTTTATCTTCTACTTGAATAAATCCTATTATTCTCTACTCAGAAACAATTTTGACTCGATATCTCCATATTTGGTCTTCTCTTTTTCGAAGCAAATGCATCCTTATCATCCTATGCTTTCTATGTGTTTTCGGACCATATTAATGGTTGCATGCTTTGTTGATTTCCAGACTTGTTCTTGAGTCAAATATTATCATATATTTCAGGCTTTTTGTTAGAATGAGTTTTATTCTTCAGTTCATTCTCAAGATTAGAACTTTCAAGTGTTGACCTTGTATACATTTGAGTCTTTTTTCACCAACATCACAATTGATTTCTTTCGACTGAAGTTTTTCTTTGAGTGTTGTTCAGTGTTAAAATGGAGAGCATCTTGTTTTGAGGAAATGAGTTTGGGTCTCTGTTTGATTTTTGGATCTTTGTCTCTAGTAGCACTTTGAGAGATTTCATTAGTACTCAAAGGGAGTGATTATTTTTTATTTGCATTCTACATTTTGCATTGTGCCTATAAAAAAACACAAAAAGATTTTTGCTTTCGTTTTTTCTTTAAAATTGAAATTTTTTATTTTGATTCGCTTCTATTGTTTTTAGTGAAAGAAAATAAAGTGAAAATATTTCCATTTCACTTTAGGATTATGCACTTGAAGAAAAAGTGAAATTTCATTCTATGCATTTTTTTGCTTTCTGTGATCATTGTATGAATTGCTTCTCCCCAATTAACGTAGTTTTCATTGAAATGAATGATTACTTCTCTCATATAGCTGCATCTTAGGTATTCAGGTGACATCAGAAGGACTTTGAAACAGAGAAATAATTCCAGATAAACTTTAAAATTTATTCAATCAACCTAAGGAGCATTTGGAACCTAATGAATCACATTTAAAGGTCTAGGCTAGAGACGTGTTCTGGCATTGTAAAATGTAGGAGTTGTCACTAAAATTCTGCGTTATAGCCCGAGAGTGATATCCAATCCCACATATGGGAGTATATTAACAGATGATAAGTATATTTGGGAAGCTCTCATTGAATGGTTACACATCAGAAAACACTACTACGGACTTGGAATCCCATGCATCGTCAAGTATATTTAGGGAGACACTGTTAGGATGCAAACCTGCCATAGGTAACTGAGTCGGCTGCCTTGTAGATGTGATACACTGAACAAAACATTCGAGGAGATTTGTTGTCGGACGTTAAGTCCTTGTTCATTTCTATTTCATTTGATCACCAAGGCATATATTGCAGTTCAAAAATGCCTAGTAATCATTTCTGCCTAGTTCACCCCTTGTTGGCTTGAGGGGTCCTGACTGAGGTCTAGAATTAAGCTTAACCAAAAAAACCCTCTTACTATTGGCCCTTTCGGCAGTGACCTACATGCACAGTTCAAAGTATCACCTGAAGTAGTATGGGGGGTGCTGGAACCAAGTTTCCACTTCCTTAGAGAGAATTAAATGATGTGGGTGTCTTGATATCTATAATACTAGCGGAATGTCCTTCACACCAGCAACCCTAACCAGAAACCAATCTAGGTCAAGTTACACAGGATTTCTTGCACTTGCATTGGTAATGGCTTTGTAATCCCCTAACGGTCTTAATAAATTGATATTAAGTCTTACTATCATAGATATATGCATTTAACATTAATATTAAGCAGTAAAATAGGTACGCATCCGATCCAATTACAGATAACATAAATCATAAGAAAAAGGTCACATAATCATATTACAGATGCATTTAGTACTCAAAATTATCACAAAACACTTCTTTATTCATCACAGTCGTAAAACCCTTTACAATTCTTCATATTCACTCGCCCACATAGCTAGCGAGGTCGGCACACAACCGGACTAAGGTCTTTGTGCACACAGACACCATGAGCCTTTCAAACACAACACTTATATATTCACCTTCGCATCTCAAAACACATCAAAATTTACGTCCAAAAATATTTTATCCGACTAAATCTGGACTCCTATTTATATTTTAGTATGTGCTCATCTAAGGTTCGAAAACTGTGGTTTGTGACTCCTAGTTTTACCCTTTAGTCCAGTACAACTCATGAAGGGGCTTTGACATGCCCCAAAGCCCCTTGACCTGTGCATTTCTTAGCACGCATGACTCAAAACTACACAAAATACTTACCCAAAAATGTGGTCCTAAGGGACCCTTCTCCAACAGTCCCCCAACACAATCTTGTGACTCGTCCCAAGTCACAGAGGTACTCAGGTCTTCATCTTTGTATTCAATTCCTCTATGGAAACAATGAAGGGTGCAAAGATGCCTATGCTCTAATCACTGCACCTATGGATAAATTTTTGAAGAAGGATGTGTACTTTTCCTGGGATGAGGAAATTTAAAAGAGCTTTGAGCTGCTAAAGTAAAATATGGTTACTACACCCATTCTAATATTCCCCAACTGGTCCAAGGTTTTCCATGTACATATTGATTCATCCGACATTGCACTTGGAGTTGTTTTAGTGTAGTCGGAGAAGGAGACATTGATCACCTTGTTTCCTTTTCCAGTAGGAATCTCTCTAGTGTAGAGCGCAACTACTCAACCACAGAAAATAAAGGATTACACATGGTCTATGCTTTACAGAAATATAGGCACTATCTTCTAGGAGGGAACTTCAAGATGTTCACTGATAACTCTACTTTGAAATATGTGGTCAATAAGCCTGTGTCAGGGGGGGAATATTTTGTATATGGTTGTTGCTATTTAAGGAGTATCATTCTGAAATCTTTGTGAAGTTGGGTAGATTGAATGTTGGACCTGATCACTTATCACGTATTGAGAATGGAGAGAAACCAACTAGTTTAGAGGAGGGACTACCTAATGTGCAGCGCTTTGCTATTAAGGTATTTGATGAACACTTTATTGATATTATTAACTTTCTGAGTACTAGAAGTGTTCCTGCTAAATGCTCGATGCAACAAAAGAAGGAGTTGGTTTGTGCACAACTGATTTTACATAGAGTGCTAGTCAATTGTACAATTTGGGAGAAGATGAAGTGCTAAGAAGGTATGTTTTGGAACATGAAAGACAAGACATTTTACCTGAGGCTCATGGAGGAATGGCAGGAGGCTACTATGCAGAGAAGGCTACTACACAGAAGGTGTTGCATGCTAGGTTATGGTGTCCCACACTGCACAACAACACACATGCATACTATCGAGCTTGTGATGCATGCCAAAGAATGAGGAAGTCATTGTGCAAATATGAAATTCCCCTGTAGCCACAGATGGCTCTGCAGGATTTGATAAATGGGATATAGAATTTTTTGGACCTATCAATCCTTTGGGAAGGAAGACTGGTGTGCGCTACATTATCACCAGCACATAATATGTAACTAGATGTGTAGAAGCTAAATCAATCAAGGATTGTACCATAGAGGATACTGCACATTTCATTTTTGAAAACATCCTAACTATATTTAGGTGCCCAAATATATTGATGAGTGATAGGGGTACACACTTTTTTAATGAAACCATTGAAGCTCTGACAAAGGAATTCTAGATACATCGCCAGAAGAGTATTCCTTACCACCCTCAGGAAAATGATGCAATAGAAGCTTTCAAAAAAATATTGGAGAATTAAATCACAAAGATCTATAATGAAAATCAGAATGATTGGGATGTGCACATCCATTTTGTGCTATACACTTATAGGAAAACATGCAAGAAGTTGACTGGGAAAAAACGTTTCAACATAGTTTATGGGCAAGAAGAAATTATGTCGATGGCATATGTTGTCCCAAGTCTGTGCATCACAACACGAACTAACATGGTTGAGCCATAAATCATGGAGGAATGTTTAGCATAATTTATTGCCTTAGAAGAGGATCAGTTTATTTCCAACTTCCATTAGTAAGTACATAAGGCATGCGAAATGGCCTGGAATGAAAGACACATTCGACAAAAGGCATTCAAGGAAGGAGGTTTGGTTTTGTTAAATGACAATTAGTTTTTGCACCACCCAAGAAAGTTTAGGAAGCACTAACTAGGGCCATACATGATGAAAGAAATCACTAATGGGGGTGTGGTGCACTTGGCCATGTTGCGTAGCGAGAGTCTTCCCGGGTACATCAACAAAAGCCTACTAAAGCCGTATAGGGATAACCATGTGCCTACCAAATGACTATATGGCTAGAGAATGGGAATCCACTTGTCTACATGTTGTGCAAAGGACATACACAGACAGGTGCGACAAGAGCACAGAGGTAGTGCACGGCATGAGAAGCTAGTCGTTGGAACAATAAATTTGGGTGAAACAGTGATTTACCGTTGGATGGTGTGTATTTTATGCATTTAAAGAGGTGATCTTATGGGATTTTTGACCATTTTTATGGGGATAAGGTGCACTTAATAAGGTTCCAACCATTTTTGCAATGGATTGCCTATAAAAGGAAGGGCATGGGTCATATTCTATTCCTTTGTTATCTGAGTATATTGCGCTTTGAATTTATCTTTGAGTCTCACTTTGATTTTATCTATGCATATTGTATGTCTGGCCGTGAGACCCCTACATTTGACATGAGTAACCCCGAGTTCATTTTCAAACCAAGTTTTATCACAAAATTGGACCTGATAGGCTGCTAATCAAATCAATCATATGCAATTGTTTCAAACCAATATTTTTATTGAGGCTTATCCTCCTCAACCTAAGAGGGCTCTCTGAAGGGTTAATGATTTAGATAAAAATATATATGGCTAACTCTATGTGGGGTAATAATCAGATAAATGATAAATGTAGGTTGAAAATCATATTAGCAAGTACATATTGGGCTTATGAAGTCAAAATAGTTTCATTAAACCAATCAATCTACTTAACATGGAATTTGAGGCATATCAGAGTTTTAGTCAAGAGATAAACACATGTGAAACTGTAAAAAACACAGTCAGATCATTTATATAGGAAGTCAGAGCATCAAAGATGAATTTCGAGTAATATAGACAAAATCCACTACAATGAGATAATAGAGAGATGCAAATAGAATAATAAAACACTAAAATTCCTTACGAATCTCAAGTTGGTTAAGTAGAAATCTCTTGTATTAGCTGAAAACCAACCAATTACAATAAGCACAGTCTTTTGCCAAAAATGGCCAACCCCCTACCCATTCAACTTCTTGGTCCTATATAGACAATTTGAAACATAAGATAATCTTATATTGTGCTAGATACATCGAATTCCTGACTCTTGACACCTTGCATAACCATATGACACAATATTTATTACAAAAAGGCAACTAATCAACTAAACAGTCCTATTACAAATAGGATTAAAACTCCTTATCTATATCCATAAGAACCTTATCTAAATTAAATTACATCATTTTCCAAGTGTATCAACACATGGTCAAATCTAGATTGTAGGCTTCAACTCTTCATGACCATATTTCTGTCCACCACCGAAATAGAAAACAATCCCCTGTTTTTTAGGCATAGGGTCCTTTGCACTCTTATAACATTGTGACGATCATGAACTCATTTTTTCAAGGTTCTTAGCTGATAGAAATTGAGTTAACACATGCAAAAATTCCTCCTTAAGCTCTAGCTATCCAAAACCATCTTCAAGTTGTTCAAATGAGATGTAATACACTGAACTACGAAAACAAATCAGTTTTGTAGCGCCTTTCGTAGCACTGCCCTTTAGCCATTTTTTCTTGATGTTTTTGACTTATATCCTCAAAAATAATCTTAATTTCCCTTAAATACATCCTCCCTATAAATTTCAGTTCTTGATCCATTGTTTTACCCCTCAAAATTCGATGAAAAAGGGCAAGAAAAGCTGCTACAGCAGTTTCGTAGCACTTTTCTCCCTTTTAAACTTGTCTGCGCTATGAAACTACTGAGTGATCAGTTTTGTCAAAAATTTTCGAAAGTTTAAATTGTTAATGTGCGCAAAACTCAAAATAAACCTGATTCCATCATTTAAAGAGCCATATCAATTGAAAAACACAATAATTACATCCTTCATGAGGTCCCTTCTTCATTTCATTTGATTTAGCTATAGGCTCTTCTATGACTGTTATTTTAATACCTCTTCTTTTTAACTCATCATGAATCAAACTCATCTACTACTCCAAGTCTTCCAATTGATATTCAAGTCTTCCATTATTATCTCTCAAGCAAGTATTCATTACTCTGAAAAATTTTGCTTCCTTTATTGCTAGGACTGTCCATTTGAAGAACTGCTCTGCACTGCTTGGAGTTTTAGAAATAGAACAAGTTTGACCTTCCCAAAATTCCTTCATTATTTCAAAATCTAATTTCTCAATACTATGGTTTCTAGCCCTGTTTTTCATCCCAACAATTTCTTGGTTTTCCAACCTCAATTTTTCCTCAAGATGTTGAAACTCTGTCATTTCTTCTTTTTCCCTCTTTGTTCTGTTGGCTACATGCTTCAGTGTAGGTGATCAGAGATCAATGACTTCTTCAGGAGCTTTAGCTGTCTCAATAGCTTTTTGAACTTCCTTTTTGTCTTCATTGAGTTTTTTAGCATGCGTAGTTATGGCTTTCTTGCTTGAAGGATGAAAGCTTCATCTTCCCCTTCAAACTCAAGCTTCCTTGCAGACTTAGCCTTTTTATGTTTATGCTCATCTTCTCCAATGAACTCAGCTTGAACAATGGATGTCTCCGCTATGTCAATAACATGAAGGATGTCATATAAATTTCCCTTTATTACTGGAATATCCTCTATAGTTGTAGCAATTGTCTTTCCTTTTAATGCCACTGCTTGGCTTCTTGTTACTCTTTTGATTTCCTGCTTGATGACAACTTGTTTCGGTTTTTCCTCTTTGATAATATTTGACCTCTTTTTTGCAGATGATGGAGTTGGTGTGTCAAGAATTTGTGTCTGCTCTTCCCTTTTCTCAATTTGTTTCCTTGGCTTCAATTTTTCAAATTCCTTTGGTTTTGCAACTATAGGTTGACTAGTCTCTACTACTGGTGATGATGGAACTCCTTTATTTTTAGGGCTTCTAGCAGGAGTTAGGGTTTCCAACTCAAAACCATTTATAAACAAAAAATATGAAAAATCCCTGCCAATCTTATGAATTTCACCTAAAATCAATAACTTCATTAAACCATGATTAAACAAGGATGTTTCACTACCTTCAGATTTGGCTTGTACTTTATCAGCCATTTTTGCAAGACCCCTATGCAGGTAAAAAGGAAAATCGAGTGAAATCTTACCAGTGAAATGTAGAAGCAACTTGAAATGATATGTGTAAACCTTATGGTATCTTCCTTCAAATGTAAAATACCTCTTAATGTTGAGCAGCAGTTTTGCATAAGTGTCCTTGATGCAGCTTCTAGGAATATCATTATTGAGGTCCATATCGACATACTCAGGCTTCATGAACTCTTTACATTGCTCCATATCAAATTTGAAACCTTTGAACCACGTTTCTTGACCTCTTGGTATCTCTGTAAGAACAGCAATAATCTCTGGTGTAATTAACACACTTAGCATTCTAACCTTGCTAGTTGTTCCATTGAAGTTGAAGGCAAGTTCTTTGGATACCTGTCTATGGAAACCCTGCAAATTTTCACAAAACCGAAGAAAACCTACTCTTTTGAAATCCTCCATCACTGCTTGGTCTTCAATTATTGTGTTCATATCTTCAGGTTCATGCCTTAAGTAGTGTCCCGCTCTGTCAACTTTCTTTTCCTCTACCATGCCTCTCAAAAATCCTGTCGGCCTCACTTGATAAATTGAATTAGCCTCACTTGAATATGTGAAACAGTAGCCTCACTTGATTAATTTATAATAGCCTCGCTTAATAGGGATGAAGAAAACATTTCTATAAAACAACCATAGGTTTGGATTTAAAACTTCAAAGCTCATACATCTCGAATGGAGGAAAAGGAAACGAGGATGACCAATTAAGAAATATTCTGAATTTAAAATGTCATCTCATAACTTAATGATGCCTCATTCATACCGTATCATGACAATGATGACTGCGACGTGTGTAATTACATTGAATTTCATCATACCACTAACTTACCATTTCCCAATGGCTTTTTACCATTTTCCAAATTAGATGATAAGAAAATTTAGAAACTGTGCTTTCGTAGTGCCTGCAGTGTATTTTTTCCTGTTTGCGCTATGAAACTATTAGCGCTTTTGTAGCGTAAATCAACTTTTTTGAACTAGTGGTGCTACGAAAATGAGGTTTCTTGGCTAATTGACCAGTTTTGACATGAAACTTTAGGAAATGACCCACAATTGGAAATTATGGATCTTTGACAATGAATGCACCTTAAAAAATACTTTATTTGAACTTAAGGAAGGGATTTGAACTTATAAAATTCTAAACTACCCTTGATCAAATCCTAATTTGACTTCTAAACCTAATTTTTGAACCATGACCGAAAGCAAACATGACAGAATGATGTTTTGAATTCTTTTTTTGGGTGATAACACCAAGGATGATGACCACGAACCCTAAGAGCACACCATATGGAGAGCACTCTCTGCCATTCATAGCTTCTACGGAGCCTCGATATGATGATGTTCATGAAGTTATACCTAAGGTGAAAGAAGTAGTTTCGACACCTACAAAAGGAAATAACAAGGTGAATAAGGGCTCAACCTCGAAGTCGAGGACATTCCCTAGAAATTTTACATCCCTGTGGCAAGCAAAAAAGGATAGGTCTCCTAGGGGTGACCCGACAAAGAGACCTATGAGCGCCATTGAGGAGGTTGGGCTCGTCGAGCTAATTTCATGGCAGTTGCAATATGTCAAGCCATGCAGACCCATAGTGCGTGTCCCAAGGAATGTAGACGTGGTGCGTGACAACTTGCAGATGTCATTGATCCCACAGGAATTCCCTTTTGAAGGAGATATGTTTGGAAAAATCCCCCTGGTACATTTCCATGATTATGACCTCGCAAAGGAGGAAACGTTCCCCGAGCTGGAACCTAAATACTATCTAGAGCGCATGTGGTATGATGATGGTTTGAAGGTAGAATCGATTCCATGGGTATGTGGGCTGAGCAACACCAGGATTATCAATTTGCTGGGGATCCCTCACTTTGGAAGGTACCCCATCATGACTGTCTGCATGCACTAGCTATTGAAACTGGTGCATGATGGGTGCCTGTGGATCCAGAACCGAATTCCAATTAATGCCACGTTGATCCATCGGATCATTGGCCTGCCCAAGAAGGGGTCAGATCCCATGGCCTAATATTGAAAGAGCTAGGAGTTGAAGGTAGTTGTTTGGGTTAACAAATATTACAATGTAGGATGAGAATCCAGTGGATTCCTGGTATAGTAGCTCGAAGATGCAATATTATGCCTAGGAACCTTAGTCCTAGGTTGTAAGCTAATGCACAAGTGCACCATAAGCTAGTCCCTGTGCATGTCATTGTGCTAGCAGGACAGTGCAAAAAGGGGGTGAGCTACAACTGGTTCCAATACCTCTGCTAGGAATTTCTAGAGGGTTCCTGACCCAGGTTTAAATTTAAGCTTAATGAAAAAAACCATATTACTACTAGCCCTTTTGGTAGTGACGTACTTTCATAGGTCAAAGTCTCACCCGATGCGGTATGGGGGGGTGCTGGAAGCAGGTTTCCACACCTTGAGAGAGAATTAAACAATGTGGGTGTATTCATATCTATAATACTAGCAGACTATCCTTCGCACCAAAAACCCTACCCAGAAACGGATATAGGTCAAGTTACGCAGGATTTCCTTTATGCGCACCGATAATGGCTTTGCAATCCCCTAACCATCTTAATAAAGTGATATTCAAGTGTTACAGTCATAGATCTATGCATTTAACATTAGTATTAAGTAGTAAAATAGGTACACAACTGATCCAATTATAGATAACATAAATCGTAAGAAAACAGGTCACATAAACATATCACAGATGAATTTAGTACTAAGAATTATCACAAAACACTAATTTATTCATCACAGTTGTAAAACCATTTAAAATTCTTCAGATTCACCTGTGCACACAGCCAGCGAGGTCCGCACACTTTCACCTACCTATTCAACTTCTAGAAACAACACTTACAGATTCAACTTCATAGCTCAGAATACATAAAAAATTACTTCCAAACTTATCTTATTTGAATCAATTTGGACTCCTATTTATATCTGAGCCTGTGCTCATCTAAGGTCTGAAAACTGTGGTTTGTGAATGTTAGTTTTACCCTTTAGCCCATTACAACTCATGAAGGGGTTTGACCTGCCCCAAAGCTCCTTGACCTGTGCATTTCTTAGAGCACATGACTCAAAACCTCAAAAAATACTTATGAATTACCCAAAAATGCAGTCCTAAGAGACATTTCTCCAACACCCATTTTATTTATTTATTTTGTTTTCAAGTTTTAAAATGAATTGCCCAGGATCACATGGATTACCTGTTAAAATATTTATGGGCCACATCATGAGTAACTACTTATAAAGATATTGTTTAAAGCTTTGAATTAATCACCTTTTTCTCTTTTAGATACGATCATTATGGATGAACCATCAAGTTCAACTTCCTCTTCATCATCCTCTTCCGAAGGGACACCGTCATTAGTCTCTTCTAACTCTTCGCCTTCGATTGGAACTCAAACTGATGATTTTTCCCTCATCCCGAGTGTTCAACCTCTTACCACTCAATATCCTATTGATGCGCCTGTAGGCTATGCTATCTTTCCTTCGAATCCATAATTTTATCTCGTTAATATCTCCCCTGAAAAGTCCATTTGATACACCTGGTGTACCATTTGTGCATTCGTCGAGTCCATCTCAAACCACTTCTTGTCAGTTATTTCCAATGGCTTCTGAAGGAGAGGTTTCATCTCCCTTGGAGGTTTCAAGCACCATCAGTGGTGTGGATTAATATTTATTCAAGGGACATCAATTCCCTCATGAGGGCTTTCCCTATGGGGGAAAACCTCTCGGCCTTCCACCCAGTTGTACATTTCGTAAGGTTAGACCTCGTTAGGGCACCTAGTTTCGAGTATTTCAAGTGCCACGCCTTTGTATTACAATACTATCTAGAAGAATACTGTAGTACCTACCCCTGGTCTGCTTGTATCCAACATGTATGCTTCCATTCCTTCTCAAGTAATGGTTACGCCTATTCCCACGTAGCCAACTTTTTGCGTCAGTGTTTCAATGACTCCCATCAATGTTCCTATGTCGAGTCCATTAACTCTGATTTCTGGTGGAGGGCCTTCCTTGTAAAATGTATCTCAATCCTCCATTGGACCATATGTTAGTGGATTAGAAACTCAAATCCTAGGCTCTTCCCAAACTATTGGTACTATCCCTATGCTTGCTAGATCGTCTGGTCCAACAGGATTAACATATGATTAGTATCAACAATTTTTGTAGAACCTTAACCAACAACCTTATGTTCCATTTGGTTCCCACTAGTTGTAGAACCTGTTAGTAAATCTTCAAGGATTCCAAGGGTAGTCTGGCATTTAGTCAGAGGCTTATGCATTTCAGTAGGTTCCTATCTTTTGTCAGCAATGACCTTATGGGCCACAAGGTCAACCCTATGTGCAACATGAAATACCTTATGTCCAATATATTCAACCTTTTGCTATCAAGGTTAGTTTTCCTATTATCAACAGGGACAACATCACTTTCAGCAAGTTCAGCCTTTTTTCTAGGAAGGACAACCCTCTTCTCAAAAAATCTAGGTCTTTGTTCAGCCGAGTCAGCCTGGTTCTCAAGGGAAACCTGGCTAACCTTAGGAACCTCTTGGTATCATGACATCGAATCCTCAGGGTACCATCCAAAAACCCCAAGGTCAACCCCTTGGCTCACAAGGTCAAGCATTGGGTTCCCAAGGCTACCTTTTGGGTTTTCAAGGTCAACCATAGGGCACTGCATTACAAAATTTTCAGCAACAGTAGAATCCATACACTGCATATTATGCTCAAGCTGGACCTCAATGGTTTGTTGTAGGTCATAACTCGTTTTTGGATCAACATCCAATATATGGTCAAAATACACAAGGTTTCAATCATTATGTCTAGAAATTATATAACTGATATGTTATACATCCAATATTCTCCTGATCACACACTATTTGACTTCATGCACAATACAGAATCTCTTCTACTATTGATCATCACATGTAGAAAATAAATCAATTGCATGCACACAATAAAACCATAAAAATTCACACATATGAACACAGTAATTTATGGGAAAGATTAAAGCTAAAAGCCCCCAACTATATGTATATTATATGTCATATATATCATGTAGCAATCATTATACAAAGCTCCTCACAAAGCTCTCAGTACAATATCCAATTGCTACACACTAATCAGGCCCTGATCTTGCAAATCTATGCACCGATCTTTGCCAGCCTGTATCCTGCCTCTACTATGCAATCCCTGTTGAAGAATGGCTTTGGATGAGTTCTAATTTCCCCAGCCTTACTCACGTAATCTTTATTGGCATCTCCAAAAACTGTGTGTTGCAAATCATGCAACACTATTGTCACAACTGATAGTCACACTGCTCTTTCACCTACCTCTTCACTGGTCTCCACTGAAACTTTCCATGTACTGAAATTAACTGATGTATTATTTAGTTGATTAATGAGTTAATAATTAGTGAATTAATTAATAATTAATTCACACCACTCTCACTAGTGTATCAATCAGTTAGACTAGATACAACTAGCTCAATTATGTTTAACTCAGTTAAAATGAACACAACTCCATCAACTACCTCAATAACTCCACCAAACTCTGTCGCATGAGTTATAACTGAAGTATCCATGCAATATCTCCAATTAACCCTCAGGAATAGCATAATTCCTTTTGTTAGCTCCTATGCCAAATTTGTGCACTTAAATGAAGTGCTCCAGGAGAATAAGATAATGTTTATAGTCCAAATATTATTAAGAGCTAATAATATTCGACATATCTATTTTTAGACTGGCAATATAAAAATAGTTTCCGCCCAATATGTATAAAAATAGAAGTCCATCTATTTTTACAACTTTACCAACCATCCACAAATAGCATCCCGCAACTCATAGAATAAGATCGACATGTCTAAAAATAGACTTTGCGCTAAAAATCACCTGTGTGGGCCCCACCTAGTTTAGGTGATCATTTTCCAAATAGGATCAAGAATGATGTTTCAGGATGCCTCCTTCACTATTTCTTGTTGAAATATTCAACACTCCCTCTCAACAAGAAAGGATTGTCTTTGCATGCAACATGCAACTCCATGCATTCGCCCTGCAACCTTTGCAAGAACCATGCAACTCCATGCATCTGCTCTGCAACTCTTATGAAACTAAATAGCCCCCAAAGAATTCAATCAATCTAATGCATCTATCATAAAAGTCTTCAACTTCTTCATAGCTACTACACATGTCTTCAGGAACCACTTCGTTGTTGAATTCTGCACCCATGCACTCTGCACTTGCTGTCAACTCTAAACCGCGCTCCAGTATCCGACACTATCGCTTTGATTTTCCTGCATCAATCCAACTAATCATGCTACTGTTGTGCTATGGGCACCTCGTAGCCAAGTTAAATTCATGAGATCCACACCATCTCATGAATCTTGCCTAGAAATCTCCTCTTGGGATTACTCATGCATGTCGCCCCACCTCTCACCTGGTGGTATAGCTGCATGCACTCCCTCTTCCCATCTGGCACGAAATTTCTCTGCATGAGTGGTTTCTCCCACTCCACGATCCTCATCTTGTGGCTGCTCCACATCCCGAGGTTCACTCTTACCTGCATGCAAAACTTGCTCCCTCTCAAGCATCAATTGCATGTCTTTCTTGCACTTCCCAATAGTAGGAAGCTCCATAGACATCACATATACTTCAAGTTTGTAGAGATTATTTTCTCGAATCCCAACCTTCTTGACTTGTCCTGTTTCCTTGTGCCAAAGGAAATGTTTTCCTTCACTAAAGACAACATCATACCCTTTATCCTCTAACATTGCGACTGAGATTAAATTCTTCTTTAAACCTAGAACATGCACTACATATTGTAAAAGAATGATTTTACCTTACTCCCTCTGAAAGGTTATGGTACCAATGCTAGTATCATTGTATCATATATTGTCGCCCAACTCAATGTGCAACTGGAGATATTTCTCCACCAAGTCGCTGAAAAAATTCACATCTCTCGTCATGTGAAAGGAAGTGCTACTATCAAAATACCACCACGATTCCAATGCACTAGACACCATGCACGTGATCAATGAGAAGCCCAGCTTAAATTACGAGGTAAGAGCCTCACCATCTACAGCTCCAACAGCCTGCTTGTTCTTCTTCTTCTGTGGACAATGAGTGGCGAAATACCCATGCTTGTGACAATGAAAACACTTCACTTTGGACATGTCACGCTCTTTTCCATCCGCACCGGATTGAGAATAATTATTCTTACCCTTCCCATTCCTTTCTTTTTTAGCCAAAGTGAAATCATATTCATCATCATTCTTTGATGAAGATCCATCCCTAGTATCCCACCTTATCTCCTCCTGCACAAGATCCGACTAAAGTCGCTCCTATCCCGGTAGTTTCTCCCGACCATTGATAGAGTCCTGATAGGAATGCCAACTCTTAGGAAGCCCAAGGAGAGCCAAGCTCACCAATTCCTCATCATCCACACTAAATCCTACACTCCCAATCTCATCCCTACAGTGGAAAAACTTTGTCAAGTATATCGGAATAGTGTCATTCTTCTCCATTTTTATTTTCTGGAGTTTATCCTTGAGTGCCAACTTCCTCTGGTCGCTCTTGCTTTGGAACAAATTTGTAAAAGCTTTCCACATCAAGAATGGAGAAGATTTACCATGAAGGATGGACACTATGTGATCCTTCACAACTTCCAACAGAATCCTTCGACACCTTGCTACCTTCTTTTCCCATACGTCAAGTGCGGCAACATCGCTAGAAGCAGGTTTTGGAATTTCTACATCTATGAACTCCTTCCACCCATTGTCATCCAGCACCGCCTCCATCCTATCCTTCCATGCAATATAATTCAAGCTACCCTCAAGGGCATACTCCAATCACAATCTGTTGAAATACATCTCAACTTCGACACCAAGAAAACACTGCAGCAATTTCGAATTCCACCAGCACAAAACTCAACCGCTTCAAAGCTTTGCAACTGCTCCAATGATCAATATCGCTCCGATACCATGTAGAAATTATATAAATGATATGTTATACATATGATATTCTCCTGATCACACACTATTTTACTTCATGCACAATAGAGAATCTCTTCTACTATTGATCATCACAAGTGGAAATTAAATCAATTGCATGCACACATTAAAACCATAAAAATTCACATATGAACACAGTAATTTATGGGAAAGCTTAAAGCTAAAAAACCCCAAATATATTTATATTATATGTCATAGATATCATGTATCAATCATTATACAAAGCTCCTCTCAAATCTCTCAGTACAATATCCAATTTCTACACAATAATCAGGCCCTGATCTTGGAAATCCATGCACCGATCTTTGCCAACCTTTAGCCTGCCTCTACTGCACAATCCCTACTGAAGAATGGATTTGGATGAGTTTGAATTTCCCCAGAATTTCTCATTAAATATTCATTGGCATCTCCAACCACTGTGTGTTGCAAATCATGGAACACTATAGTCAAAACTGATAGTCACACTGCTCTTTCAGCTACCTCTTCACTGGTCTCCACTGAAACTGTCCATGCACTGAAGTTAACTGATGTATTATTTATTTGATTAATGAGTTAATAGTTAGTGAATTAATTAATAATTAATTCATATGACTCTCACTAGTGTATCAATCAGTTAGACTAGATACAACTAGCTCAACTATGTTTAACTCATTTAAATTGAACACAACTCCATCAACTACCTCAGTAACTCCACCAAACTCTGTCACATGAGTTCTGAATGAATTATCCATGCAATAGCTCCACCTAACCCTTAGGAATAGCGTAATTCCTTCTGTAATCTCCTGTGCCACATCTGTGCACTTAACTGAAGTGCTCCAAGAGAATAAGATAATGTTTATAGTCCAAATATTATTAAGAGCTAATAATATTCGACATATCTATTTTTAGACTGGAAATCTAAAAGTAGATTCTGCCCAATATGTCTAAAAATAGAAGTCCATCTATTTTTCAAACTTTACCAAACATCCACAAATAGCATCCCGCAACTCATAGAATATGATCGACATGTCTAAAAATAGACTTTGCGCTAAAAATCACCTGTGTGGGCCCCACCTAGTTTAGGTGATCATTTTCCAACTATGATCAGGAATGTTGTTTCAGGATGCCTCCTTCACTATTTCGTGTTACAATATTCCACATTATGGACATAATTCATATGGGAAAAATTCTTTCGGATAGAACCCATGGGGGCATACTTTCTCCCAACCTAGTTGGAATCAACAAATGGGCATGTATGAAAGACCAAACATCATGCCTTTAAGTCTGGAATTGAATTTTCTTACGACATTGGAACTTCCCAATGTGTCAAGGTTGACCAACGATCTAATTCTTCATAATCCATATTGGCTTCCAGTTCCAACCAATATTCTAAAAGATTTCCCCAAGTTTGAAGGAAAGTATGGAGAATACCCGTAGGCACACACTATGATGTACCATATTTGGTGTTCCTCCAATTCGTGGGTTAACGATTCTATCCATATCAATATTTTTGAAAGGATTTTGACTGGTGTCACTGCAAAGTGGTACATTGAACTTCCACGTGGAACTTTTCAGGACTTTAATTCTTTAGCTATGGCTTTTCTTACACACTTTTATTTACATGTTCATTATGAAACATGAATTCACCTCCTGACATCCTTGAAACAAGATACTGCTATGCACATATCCAATCATATCCATGAATGGAGATGACATCGTCGTTTGATCAAGTTTTAAATCCATGATCAACTTTTGACCGAATGGTTTTTACCAAATCATTCGTCAATCAGATCACCAAGGATATTTCTATGGGGGCAACTATCATAGAAGAGCAAGCCATTGCTCGTGCTCAATATCTCAATTTAGTTTATTCCCAATCTAACACATTATATGATCTTCTACCTAATGCTCCATGCCTATGCTCCAAGTCTGAAGCTTCAAAATATTCGGTGACACCACTGGTTGACAATGTCATTGGTTATGTTTCCCAGACTTCCCAAAAGTTTACCTCTGCTTATAATAAGAAATTTGCTTCTTCATCGGATTTTGTTCCTCAAAATCCCTCAAATCGTGGAAAAACTACATATTTTAATGTCATTTAGTCTACCGTGGCTGACAAATCCTCTAAAGATAAAAGGAATGGGAAAGGAAAATTCAAATTTGATGCCCCAAAACAGGATTCCTCTAAACCTCGCATTGATGATGGAACTAAGTGCAAACCGAAGTACCCTTACCTGATATGTGATGATGAACACTACACTAATGATTTTCCACGATGGGCTGAAGTGAGTATTTTACTGAAGGGTACTCAAGGAACTCTGGTTGTTCTCAAAGGACCGTTTCCATCTTATCACACTCAAATGGTGGAACAACCCCAAAATTCTGCCTATTTTGGTTCTTAGGTGTTCATGATGAATGGTGCTGCACCCATCTCCATATTTACTAGATCTCAAGATTATTCAAATTTGTGTCAGTCAGTAGGGAAAGAAATCATCGATGCTCCTACTCCTTCTAGCACACCCGTTTCTAGCTCTCTTAATATTGAAAGGCCTAGTCCTGATCTCATTGTCCAACCACCTTCTAAAGGTGTGCCCCAAACATCCTTGTATAATCCAAACACCCATGCTGCTCAACATTACAATATTATTTAGGATTTGGCTCAGGTGCCTTCTTCCATGTCTGTGTTAGAGGTTACGCAAAGTTGTCCATCAAAATGGAAATTTTTACTTTTAGAGGAATCGATCCGTCTGATTCTAGCCTGATTACTTTTGATATGGAAAATTTTGCTCCACATCTCCCCCATTAGATTTTTTTCCTTATTCATGTCATTATCAATGGAAGGAGCATCCATCGGCCAGTCATGGATGAAGGTTCATCTACTTGCATCACGTTCGTCTCTTTTTGGAAAGCCATCGACTCTCCAACTCTTAGCCAATCTCAAAATAGTTTGGAGGCTTTCAATGGAAGGGACTCTTTTCCTTTTGGTATCCTCCCCAAGTTTCCAATCACATTGGAAGGAAAAATGGCGAATGTTGAAGAAGAAGTCATTGATGCCAAAATCAATTATAATATTCTACTTGTTCGCAGTTGGACTCACGCTATTATTTTTTGTGACGTCCCCTCTCTTTCATGTTCTTCATTTCCCACATTAAGGGAATATTATCACTATCGACCATTTGTCCTTTTTCACTTCCATTTCTTTTGAAGGTAATGTTCCATATGTGGAGCATATCCCCACACCCTATAAGAGTGTGGGGGCAGTAATTTTTAAATATTTTTCCTTGATGGGTCTCTTTTCTCTTCCTCTGATGAACACTACTCAGGTCAATATGATATCCATGTCATCTGATCCCTAGATAATCCCTTTCCCTAATCAAGTTGATTCTTTCAGCGACGCCATGCCATTAAGCCTTGTGGAAATCAATTATTGTGAAATCGTTACGCCTTCGGCTCCTAATTCTGAACATATGTAATATCCCAAAATGGAGAATTCAATAATACTTCACATAATATAATAACTTAAAACAAGATAAACAATAAATCTTAAGACAACATCATAATTTATAGAGAAGCTAAACAATTTTATTATATTGAAGAAGAATCAGTTACACAATGTACAAAATATGAGTAGATCTAGCCGAAAATTTTGTCTAGAGTCACTCAAGAAACATGCTACAATAGGTATAGAATAAATGGAGAGGCTCTGCAGCAAATACTACAATGTCCCTTCAGCAGAAAATGAAAATAAATATGTAGGCTGAAAATGGAAATGCATATCTACTCAAAACTGGAACTCAAATGATTCCAAGATTCAAGATCTGGCTAATGTGATGGATTCCCAAGATAACCTAGAAAATATTTTCCAGATCTGCAACTTTGGAAAATCACCTACCTAGGATTGGATCCTTGATCTATTGGGAGATACAGATCTGAAGCTATATCTGACAAATATATGGCTGAAATATGTTATTAGATCAGATCTATGCTTGAAGGGTTGATCCCTTCTTCAGATCTATGAGCTAGAAGCTCTAGATATAGCTTCTCAATCCTCCAATGATGATTGTAGCCATTGCAACACAACTGCCACTAGAAACTGCGCTGTGAGGGAAATAGAGGCCTTCTACCTACTGAAAAATGTTGCAATAAACTCCAAGCTAATGGTAATACTGATGGAAATGTGAGGGAATGATCCCTCACGAGATTTCTAGCTTAAATACTAGCAACTTCCTTCCTCCCTTTTGATCTACAAGATACACAGCATAATTCTTGAAGGAAGTACTGTTGTTGGGAGGTCAATAAATTTTGGCCTGATGCTAGATCTACAATGAAGCTCTAGGAAGCTGATATTTAAGTCTAAGGTGATAGGAATAAACCCTCACCGGTTCTCCATCTGAAGTATTGAAGAAAATTTCCTCCTTCCAAACTGATCTTCAAAAATCTGCAATTTCTAAATATGAGTGTTTTGTAGAAAGTAGGAAAATAGATGTGGCACTTAAATATTGATGTAGAATGAAGTACAAAAACTCTGTATAGAACTACTCTAAGAAAGAGGTGGGATTCCCGACCAGGAACACCCTATGCTAAACAACACCTCCAATATCTGCTAAATAGCCCAAGAATTCAGTGGAATGTCACATGACAATTCCAGACCTGACAAGGTCTTACATCAAGAAATAATCAACATGCCCTCATCCTTGCCGTCATCTTCTTTATATAAAATTTGAGCCTTCCCAAGCCTTGGCCCTCATCTAGACTGCATTGTCACATGTGGACAAGATTCCCCAAGTAGACTGCGCTGTTTGATCAAATCAACCATCATGTCTAGGTGCAATGTACACCTTCCATCATGTGTGCCTTGTTTGCACTACGTTCTCCATCACTCAATCATTAATGTCTCGTGATATTTGAGATATTTAAGATCTTAACTAACTTAATCATCTCTGTTTGATCCTTTCAAGATCTTAGTTGACTATGCCAACCTCCATGATCTATCTCATTAATGAGACAAATTCTCCAATTTCATTCACATTTGTAGTTGGTCAACTAACTTCTTATGTAGATCTAGGCTAATTAATCCACATTCACACACACAAAAGTGGATATCTATTCATATTGAGGATTGTGGGTCCCTCCACCCTTTTATTTACTTAATTCATTAGGAAAATCAAGGACTCTAATATTCCAAATATGATGTGAAAATTTGGGAATATTATAGTTCCACCCAGCAAAATGTTCCTTGTCCTCAAGCAACTCCAAAAGTAGATTCAAAGCAATCTATTCCCCTCCAAATGACATCCACATAGGGAAGGCTTCCTCCATTTTCTGCAAAGGGTTATGCATGTTTGGTTCCAAAGTTGTCTTTTAAAAACATAAATAATGACTTAACTATATGGTTAGATGTCCTCCTTCCATCATGAAGTACCAAGTGACAACCAATGACGTCCAACACAATCATAAATACATGAGGTGCATAAAATAAGGTGGCTCTCTTAACAAAGGAAAATATCCATCACACAATACATCTCTCCATCCCATGTTTCATGAATTTGTTTGAGCATCGATATGCTCTCATACTTAGCCCTGTTGGCCTTGTTGAATCCAAGCATCATTCCAATTTTATGAAAAATAAGAAGGAAAGGAGCTATATGGGTAGACAAGGATTTCAAACCATATTCTCCTAAGAGTAACCACCGTAATAAAGCCCTTTGCTACCATCCTCGATCTCTTCTATGTAAGATGGACAAGACGAACTCCCCCAAAAGCAACCAAAGCAACAAGAGATCTTGCTTCTTTCTCTCCTCCTCATGTGCATCATGAAGAAAAAACATACTAATGGACATATGGAATGTCACATTAGCCCAATAAAAAGACACATCATCAATGCACATCATGAGAGCATCATGACAAGACTTACCCAAAACAAAACACATAGACAAAGAAGATGTCATGTGGTGGCCAATCTCTCTCAAGTGAAACCAAATTGAACATGCGTTCTTTTCGTACATACTATCATTGATACACAAGGCATGAATCAGAAAATTATGAGCTATTGGGTGGTAACCATACTCACCCAAGAGCAGCCAGCGCAGCCATGCCTCCTTCTTTATTTCATAAGTGTTCCTCAAGGCATGGGTTAAAGAAATAGGAGCCTTTGGGAGCCATGTAAATCTACAAGTGGTCTTGCAACCCCTTTCTTATATTCCTCATCCACTCATTCTAAGATGGAAGATAAGTGATGTGTTGCATAATCATGGTATCCTCCCTTTGTAGAATACCATCTTCCCCAAAATAATGAAGAATTTTGCACTCCATGAAATGTTCAAGTGCACCTCCAATGAGATATCTAAATGAGCCCTTCTTATCATCCATGGCCTTCCAAAACCAATGAGGTTTTGGATTTGCTATCGGTAGAAGTATCTCTTTGAGCTGTGAGGTGCTGATTGAGAAAGTGTCACCAAGAAAGGAGAAAAGGTTTCTCATATCTAGATGTCTACCATTTATCATCTTTACCTCCATTGCTTCATGAGTGAAGCTAGCTTCAGAATTCTCCAAGAATAATGAGGCCTCATCATTATCACTGCTTCTAAGTGACAATGATGTAGATCTGCAAGGTAATACATAAACTGTCTCAAAGAAAGGTACAATACTGATCTCGCAAATAGTCATTTTACAAAGGATTATTCTCATACCTTATTCTAAAGCTATACACTTCAACTCAAGAGGTTGAACATGGCTCATCCATGACAAAATGGGATACCTTTTCATCTCGTCCTTGATTATATCAAGGGTCCTCTACACTGTGATATGATGCTACCTCAAATCAGCACTATGTTCTAACCATTGGTTATGCATTGGCCCTGATTGCATGTCCCCATAAGTTTCAATAAGATCTCCTGAAACAAAATGTGATCAATGTGTATGCATACCTTGGATAAACTGATACATGGGGACCTCTTGATAGAACACAAGATTTCATCCAACTGGGATGATAGTGCCTTCAACTTCTAGTGAGAGTGATGCTACTCTTCCCTAAGTGTACCAATGCTAGAATATTCCTCCTCTTCCTCATGAATCTCCTAAACCATGCATGGGAATCTATAGGTCAAGAGCTCAAGACCATCTTGAAAAGATGCAAGAGTCTCTTCTTTGGATGCAAGTAATTCTGTAGCTAGTGGTAAATGTAGTGACCTCTTGTCCAGAGTGACAAGATTGATAGCCTCCTTGTTAGGAAATGTCTATTTGTAGCTCATCTCTTTCTTCTTCACATCAAACTTCTTTCTCAACTTGTGAAATAAATATGAATATGTAGTCACCTTTTCATGCTCCATGTGACAAAACCACCAATCATTGGACTCATCTAAAAGATGAAGTGCTGCAATTTGGACAGCCTCTTCTTCAGCTACAGGATGTAGCCTGAAAAATGTATCTAACTCTCTCCTCCAAGCTTGAATAGTGCTTGAGGAAGATCCAATAAATGTAGGCAAATAGAATCTATTATGCCTCTTTCTTATATTGTTGCTATAGGATCCTCTTTCTTCTTTGATTTTGAAGAATTGTTGAAGAGTTAGCTTCTCCTTGAATGCTCTAGATTGTTCTTTGTACTCTTATAGATACAAACTGAGAGTCTCATGAGTCTCAGGTTCATTCCTTCCTTCATTTCTACACCCTTCCCTTCCTCAAAGAAAGTGGGCATAGTGGATCTATGAGGAGATCTAGGGTTCTCTGGTTTTCTTCTTTGCTAATAGGAAGTGTTGGGGCCTTCCTGATCACATCTTATTCTTGGATCTTCTTTCTGCCTTTCCTCCTTCATTTGATAGACCCCCTTGGAGAAATCTTGCATAGCTCTACAGAAATGAGTAGCAAAATTTTCTTCCTCCAAGATAGATCTCATCTATCTACTTCTCCTTCAGATGCAAAATATGAAGTGTCCACAAGCTGAGCCTAATATCATGCTCTCATACCACTGTAATATCCCAAATGTGAGAATGCAGTAATACTTCACACAATATAAGAACTTACAACAAGATAAATAATAAATCTTAAGACAACATCAGAATTTATAGAGAAGTTGAGCCATTTACTATATTGGATAAGAATCAGTTACATAATGTACAAAATGTGAGTAGATCTAGCCAAAAAGTTGGTCTAGAGTCACTCAGAAAACATGTTTCAATAGGTACAATGTAATTAGAGAGGATATGCAGAAAACAATGTGCTGTCCCTTCAGCAAAATATGAACATATAGCTATAGGCTGTAAAGCGAAATGCATATATACTCAAAACTGGAGCTTAGATGATGCCAAGATTCAACATCTGGACAATGTGATGGATTCCAAAGATAACCCAGAAAGGATTTTCTAGATCTACAAATTTTGAAAATCACCTCCCTAGGATTTGATCCTTGATCTGTTGGGAGATAAATATCTAAAGCTAGATCAGACAAATAGATGGCTGAAATATGTTATCAGATCAGATCTATACTTGAAGGGTTGGTCCCTTCTTCAGATCTATGAGCTAGAAGCTCTATATCTAGCTTCTCAATCCTCTAATGATGATTGCAACTACTGCAACACAATTGCCTCTAGAAACTATGTTGTGAGGGAAAGAGAGGAATTTTTCCTGCTGAAAAATGTTACAATAAACTCTAGGCTGATGGTAATATTGATGGTAATGTGAGGGAATGATCCCTCACAGGATTTCTAGCTCAAATACTAGCAACTTCCTTCCTCCCATTTGATCTGCAAGATAGACAGTGTAATTCTTGAAGGAATTACTTCTGCTAGGAGGTCAATAAATTTTTGCCTGATGCCAGATCTTTAAGCCCAAGGTGATAGGAATAAACCCTCACCAGTTCTCCAGCTGAAGTACTGAATATAACTTCCTCCTTCCAAACTGATCTTTAGAAATCTGCAATTTATAAATATGTGTGTTCTGTAGAAAGTAGGAAAAGAGATGTGGAACTTAAAGCCTGATGTAGAATGAAGTACAAAAACTCTTTCTAGAGCTACTCTAAGAAAGAGGTGGGATTCCCGAACAGGAACACCCTATGCTAAACAACACCTGCAATCTCTGCTAAACAACCCAAGAAAGCAGTGGAATGTCACATGACAACTCTAGATCTAAAAAGATTTTACATCAAGAAATAAATAGCATGCCCTATATAACATTTGAGCCTTCCCAATTCTTGGCCCTCATCTAGATTGCGTTGTCACATGTGGAAAATATTCCCCAAGTAGACTGTGGTGTTTGACCAAATCAACCATCATGTCTAGGTGCAATGTACACCTTCCATCAAGTGTGCCTTGTTTGCACAACATTCTCCATCACTCAATCATGAATGTCTCATGATATCTGACATCTTCATGATCTTAATTGACTGATTCATCTCTGTTTGATCCTTTCAAGATCTTAGTTGACTATTTCAACCTCCATGATCTATCTCATTAATGAGATAGATTCTCTAATTTCATTCACATTTGTAGTTTCTCAACTACCTTCTTATGTAGATCTAGGCTAATTAATCCAGATTCACACACACAAAAGTGGATATTTATTCATATTGAGGATTGTGTGTCCCTCCACCCTTTTATTTACTTAATTCAATAAGAAAATAAAGGACTCTAATATTCCAAATATGATGTGAAAATTTGCGAATATTACAAAATACTACTTCTAGTATGCATTTCGATACGTGCTCCCAATATCCTTTGCTTGGTTATTTAGATTCTTCATATCCTTTTAATGAGACATTTCCCTCTGATGAAAATATCATGGAAACCATGTCTCTTGAGAAAAAACCCTGGAACGATACCCATCATCTTTCTTCATTTCTCCCTAGCCCTGGGGTAATTCAGTCATGTCTCAAAAAATTCACTCCCCATGCTATGAATGGTCCAGTTCCGACACCCATGTCAATGCATGAGGTCATTTCTAAGGGGAGCATGGATAGCATCACTGCAATAATTCCTATCGACAATTCTATGAAACCAGGAATTGTCGTTAACATTCACATTAGGTTAGCTTGTTCTCCAGATGAGATCAAGCCTTACACCAGTCTCTTTGAAGAATTTCAAGATGTTTTTGCATGGTCCTATGAGGAAATTCCTAGCATCAATCTAAGTATAGTGGTGCATGGAATACCAACTTCTTATCCTAATGCGAAGCTTGTTCGTCAGCGAATTAGTCCTCTGTATCCTAGAAAGGCAGCTGCCATAAAGGGAGAAGTTGAAAAAATTCTTAAAGCTGGATTCATTTATCCAATTCCTTTCACAGATTGGGTGTCCAATATCATCCCTGTCAATAAAAATTAGGGTACTATTCGTGTTTGTGTTGATTATCGAGACATAAATCTTGCATGCTTGAAATATAACTATCCCACTTCGTTCATTGACCAGATCATTGATGAATACGATGGGAGTGAGATATTTTCTTTTATGGATGGTTTTTCTGGCTATAACTAGAGTAACATCCTGTCAGCTAATCAACGCAAGATTGCTGTAATGTTCCCAAATTTTAGCTTCAAGCTAAATGGAACATTAGAGTTAGCAGTGTCTTTTAGCCAGTGAATAAATGGGTAGGAAGGCCCATAAGTCTCCTGAGAAGGAATAAAATCACCTTAAGTGTGGAAGGAGACCCTCTTTAAATCTCAATAAAATACCTCCATGTGTGAACAGGGATAATATCAACTTGATTCAATCTACTTTGACCAAGTCAACAACGTAGATATGGAGGAGTAGGGATCAGGGAAGGAATAACGCAGTTTTGGAGGGAGACAAATATTTTGATGGGGATGACCTAATTGGGCGGGGCCAAGGACCAGAGAACTCACATTTTATTTAAGGAAGAGTATGGAAGCATTATTCTTCATGTTTTAGATTATTATTTTGTCTTCTCAGACTTTTTGCTTCCTCTTGCTGTTTAGCAGGGTTGTTGTGCTGTTTAGCATCGGGTGTTCCTGAGCGAGAATCACACCTATTTCCTTGAGGAGCATATAGGGAGAGTTTTAATTCAATTTCCACATTAGGTTCTTAGGCCAAGCTTCAGCCTACTTCATCAGTGCATTTTCTGCAGGTTATTGTGCAATGTTGCAGGGTGCATTAGTGGAAGGGATTGGAATCCCACTTTTCTGAGCTAGTTTCTCATATGAGGGTGGTTTCCTTCCATTGGGAGATCTATTTGGAGAGGTCTTCAGATTATTTAAGATATTTGGTATTAGAAAACACATTTCCCCACATTACCAGCATTGTTCCATCTAGGGACTGTGTTATTTTTGGAGGCAGCTTCAGTGGATGGTCTAGTGGCTCTGTTGCAATGTTTTCTTGTGATTGAGAGGTTCATCCTTTCATGGGAGGAAGCCCTTAAGTGATCTAGATCAGATATGACCTCTTTCAGCCTTCTACACTCTCATGCTTCAGTGTTGCAATGATTATTGAGTAATTTTCTGAAGATCACATTTGTATTCAGAGTGTATGACAAGAAACCCTTCTCGAGTTTTCTTGTAATTGTAATAAGGAGACTAGATCTTAGTTTTTGAGCTTGATTGTCTAATATATGAGTAGATCTATTTTTTTCATTAATTTTTGAGTTTAAACCCTCTTAATACTGCATATTTTTCCTTGTGCATTACTTCTGAGAAGCAGTGTTTGGGGTTTTAGTGTTTTTCAGTTGCACTAGGTGGTGGGAGGTCTGTTTACCTCACCTAGTTTCATTTATTTCTAATATCCTCTTGGAATTATATGATAGATGGATATCTCTAATGGATTCGAGTGATTATTTTAATTTTTATGGCATATACTTCTAGAAATGCGTTTTCCCGTGAATGCATTGCTGAGCAGTCCATTTTTGGAATATTTTAAGATATTCCCAATACTGCTTATTTTACCTATTTTGGGATATTACAGTGGTATGAAAGCCTCAATATTGGCTTAGCCTGTGGATCTCAGGACATTATACTTCGAGGAGAAATGGATAGAAAAGAGAAGGCTCCATTATGTGAAGGGAAAAAGGAAGACAAGCTTACCAAGCTTCTTCCAAGATCTATGCAGAGCTTTCAAGGAGAGTTGAAGAAAATAAGAATGGAGATGAGATATCCAAAGGAGTTTGGATCTAGATCTGAATCTATATTTTCACTTTGTGAGTATCATCATGCAGCTACACACCATGATGCACAGTGCAATCAAGTACCCAGACCTATCTTGAGATGGATGAAATGAGGGAGAATACCTAAGAGGGAAACTCTTAGTGAATTGTTGCAGGGATATGAATCTGAAAATGAGAGGTTTAGAGATCATACCAATTTCCAAGAGTATTGAAAGATCTAGGTGGAGAAGAGCAAGCAGCAGGATGCAAATATATTTCTTCTATCTACTTTTGAAGGTTCACCTACATGTTTAGCTGGAGCTTGGGTGAAGGAGCTAGACACATATCTACAACAGCATCATATTTCTAAAGATGGAGCCATCAAAATTGCAGAACTGCATATTAGAGGTAAGGCCTATGCATGGTGGATTTTTGAATCTTGTTCTTTGAAAAATGAAAACACTTCCTCTTATGCAAGATTCATTGAAACATTGGTGGGAAGGTTTGATGGGAAACCTCCTAAGACACATGAACAAGAAAAACTTAAGAGAAAAAAAACCTTGCATATGATGGAGGAGACTATAAAATTCACTCCACTTTAGAAAACCATGGGAGGAGCTGACATATTGCATGATACCTTGCTAGAGGTAAGATCCTTATTTCATATTCCTAAACAAGATGGCATGGGGATCTCTTTTTCACAAAGGGATCAAATTGTTGAGAGGTTTCCCATACACATTGATAGAGATGACGAAAACAGTGCTGTGACATCTAGAGCACATCTAGTACCTCATGCAGAGGGAGGAGGAGCACATGCTCCAACAGGAGGGATTCTTGTATCCTTGCAAGAATTTCTCAAGGATCTCATACATGGAGGTCCAAGCACAATCAGTGAGCAACATGATTGTGAATCATTGCAAATGGAAGGAGGAGGTGGGAAGGAATAACATCATCAGTTGATGAGAGGCACACACCCTCCTCTATTTCAAAAAGCTAATGCAAGGAAGAGGGAGACTGATTTGCACTGTGAGAGCAAGGGAAAGGTTTCCCAATGATATGTACATTCTACTCTTGACATTGATGTCTCACTACATGGGGGCATTCCACCTGGGAGGCCACCAGATCTAGAGTTGATGAAAGACATCTTGTCTTTGGATTCACCACTCTTGGATTCTTGAGAGGTGAAGAGTTTGGCGGAGAAATTTTGCATGGGGGGTGTCAAAGTAGCAGGAAACAGCATGAGGAGAGCTTCACATGCTAGATCACCAACGCTGTCTCTTGGGAGGATTGATCGATATTGGAGGACTCAAATCTTGGTAGAGTACTCCAAGGATCTAGGTGCTTGCATGATTTTGGATGACCTTGATGGAGATGATAGATACATTGTGGAGGATATGGTCATCTATTCTCATGGAAAATTCTTCTTAACTAAAGCTTCTAAGCTTAAGGAGGAGCTGCTACATGCAGCACATGAGGACTTCTTTCCCAGGCACTTTGATGCATATATTTCCTTGGCAAAAGAGTTTATTTGGGAGGGCATCCACGATGATATATGTCAACATATGAAGAGAGGCATAGCCTAGATGGTGACATAGAGGAATTCATAGTCCCCTTCTTACTCACTAGGAGTGAGGAAGAATTTTCAATTGAGCCATTTTAGCTCAAGGACCAGTGTACATGGTAGAGGAGGTATACATTTGCATTATGATTTGCCTTTCTTTAATTTATATGAGCAGAATGTTGTATTAAGGAGGATCATCCCTTCTTATACTTTATATTATGATGTACTTAAGGCTAATTGTAGCATTGAGGTTGGATATCTTGTTGGTGATTTGTGGGTGAAGGCACATAGTTCTCGGTGTGCACCATTGACACAAAATTGAATACTCATGATTCCATTTTATGAGATGACTATGGCAGCAAACAAATGTTTGGGTAAGCACTTGTTAATTTATGTTTTTATGCAGGGAAATGATGCACTGCGCTGGTTCCATTGGTGGAACTATGAACCACTCTCTGCTTTTCATATGGCAGCTTGTTTTTATTGCATTTTTCTTCCATTTACTTCTGATATTTTTATATTCATGGGAAGCATTGTTTTGAGAGTGTTGGAGGTATTAGATATGCCCATTGGGAGCATGATTCTCCCCACTTTACATATTGTACATTTGAGGAGAAACCATGGGCAAACCATGATTGCCACATCACACTTTTTCCCTTCTTCTGGGAGTAACCACTTCAAGAAATTGAAGAGGAACTTCATGGCTGAATTGTTTGATGGGGGAACTTGGGCCATCCTTGGAGGTCATGTTATTTCAGCCCAAGGATAGAGGCAGCCCCATTTTTACCTCAAATTGAGAGAGAAACCATTTGGATGGCAGAATCCAATCTCTCCTTTTATCCCCAACACATTGTATAAAGTCGAGGTTGATGATTCTTTTGATGAGCTACCTAGGATATCTCATTTAATTTGGATGATAGCATGGGAGAGGGAGTCACTCATTCACCATGTTTGTCATCACTCCTACTCTGAGGAGGCCATGGGACAGCAAGAAGGTTTCCAATCACACTTTCCATCTTTGATTGATGTGGGCCATCTTGTTTTGGACACTTGGGAGGAAAAATTGGATGACAGTTTTATTGCAGATTATCTTGATGCAGTGATGGAGGCCATTAATGGGAGTCCACAAGAGGAGGAGGGGAGAAATTTTACTCTCCCTATACATTTTCTTGAGGACAAGAAAATATTTTGGAGGGGGGGACTATAATGTTCCCAAATTTTAGCTTCAAGCTAAATGGTACATTAGAGTTAGCAGTGTCTTTTGGCCGATGAATAAATGGGTAGGAAGGCCCATAAGTCTCCTAAGAAGGAATAAAAACACCTTAAGTGTGGAGGGATACCCTCTTTTTAGCTCATAAAACACCTCCATGTGTGAAGAGGGATAATATTAAGTTGATTCAGTCTACTTTGACCAAGTCAATAGCGCAGATATGGAGGGGTATGGATCAATGAAGGAATAACACAGTTTTGGAGGGAGATGAATATTTTGATGGAGATGACCTAATTGGGTGGGGCCAAGCACCAAAAAACTCACATTTAATTTAAGGAAGAGGATGGAAGCATTATTATTCATGTCTTAGATTATTATTTTTTTTTCTCAGACTCTTTGCTTCCTCTTGCAGTTTAGTAGGGTTTCTGTGCTGTTTAGCACCAGGTGTTCCCAAGCGGGAATCCCACCTATTTCCTTGAGGAGCCTTTTGGGAGAGTTTGCATTCAATTTAAAAATCATGTTTTCAAGCCAAGCTTTAGCCTACTTCATCAGCGTAGTTTCTGCAGGTTATTGTGTGCAGTGTTGCAGGGTGCAGTAGTGGAAGGGATTGGAATCCCACTTTTCTGAGCTAGTTTCTCATAGGAGGGTGGTTTCCTTCGATTGGGAGATCTGTTTGGAGAGGACTTCAGCTTATTTCAGATTTGTGGTATTAGAACACACATTTCCCCACATTACCAACATTGTTCCAACTAGGGAATGTGTTATTTTCGGAGGCAACTTCAGTGGATGGTCTAGTGGCTCCGTTGCAGTGTTTTCTTGTGATCGAGAGGGTCATCCTTTCATGGGAGGAAGACCTTAAGCGATCTAAATCAGATCTGAATATATTTCAGCCTTATACACTCTCATTCTTCAGTGTTGCATTGATTATTAAGTAATTTTCTAAAGATCACATTTGTATTCAGAGTGCATGACAAGAAACCTTTCTGTGCATTTTTCCTTGAGCATTATTTCTGAGTAGTAGTGTTTGGGGTTTTAGTGTTTTTCAGCTACACTAGGTGGTGGGAAGTTTGTTTACCTCACCTAGTTTCATTTATTTCTGATCTCCTCTTGGACTTAGATGATATATGGATATATCTAATGGATCCAAGTGATGATTTTCATTTCTATGGAATATATTTCTAGAAATGCATTTTTCTGTGAATTCATTGCTGAGCAGTCCATTTTTGGAATATTTTAAGATATTCCAAATACTGCTTATTTTCCCTATTTTGGGATATTACGACTGCCTTCATCTGTCGATGGGGAACTTTTGCCTACAAAAATTTCCCTTTTGGTCTGCGAAATACCGATGTTACTTTTCAACGCGTGATGTTGTATGCTTTCCATGACATCAAACATATCATTCAACCTTACCTATATGGCCTTCCTGCTCATTCAGCTAAGTGCCAAGACCATCTTGTGCACCTTCAAGAGATTTTTCTCCTCTACCAACACTATAATATTCGTTTGAATCCGCATAAATGTGTCTTTTGCGTTGAATCTGGAAAACTCCTTCAGTTTTTTATCTCTAAAGACGACATCTATCTCAATCCCCTGAACGTCGAGGCTATCATTAATTTACCCCCTCCATCATCTTTATCTCAATTGCAGAGCCTACAAGGGAAAGCTAGTTTATTTCATCATTTCATTCACAATTTTGCAGAGCTCGCCAAGGGCTTTACATGATTGCTTAAACAAGGGATTCTTTGATGCTTTAAAGAAAGTTCTTATGAACACTCCTTTACCGCATCCCTGAAATTATGATCGTGATTATTTCCCACACTTAGCAGCTTCTTCTAGTACTATTGGTATGGTGTTGGTTGAGGACGACGACGATGGTACTGAACACGTCATTTATTACCTCATTCGTAACCTTACACATTATCCTCCTATATTCTATATTATCACTGCGTGACTATGGATTTTATACAATATGCCGAAAATAACATTCCTTGATTGTCAGCTATTCTTAGAAATCTCACTGCCTTCATTATCCTGATTAAAAAAATTTCACTATATTTCATTCTTCCTTCAACAAATTTTCCCCCTACCTTGAAAACCAAAGTTTGACCTCAATCCCCTTTTTCACCCTATTTCTCTACCTAAAGCATCATTTTCCCCACTAAACCCCCTCACCTTCATCATTTTACCTTATACCTTTAAAACAATGTGAAAAAGTCCTGTAAAAAAAGTCTTTTTTTACATTGTTTTAAATTAAAAATTATACTATTCAGGCCCCATCATTTTCTATAAAACTCTATTTTATTTCAATACACCAGAACCCCTTGTACTAAACTATTTGACCCCTTTCTTATTAAACCCCACCTCTTCTATACTTTAACCCCGCCTTTTAAAGAACCCCCGCTCTAAATATTTCACCCCTCCTGGCCATGTAACCTGGGCCCTTCAAAAATATTAAGTGCCTTCGCTTAAAATATTTAAACCCTGTCCCCCACCATATATTCAACCCTATGCTCTGTATACCCCCAAGGCCCACCATCTAAACTTACATGTTGCTTCATCCAACCCGATCACCATTGATCTCGCCCCTCCCGATCCAAAGGCCCCCGATGCATATCGCGCCCTCAACTTCTCGACACTTAGCACCTCTAAAACATGCGAAATGGGAAGTATTGTTCCTCGTACCTCCCACCACGCAGTGCCCTTTCTATGGCATTGAATCCCTCCACCGAAAGCCATTAACCGCCCTCACTATGTATGAAAACCGCCTTTCGCCCTCTCACCAAAGCCCAAAACCACCCCAATTCAAATGTTCTAAAAGTATATGCCTTTGCAATAAAGCCTCGTTGCCATATGTGCCTCTGCAAATGCTCCAAAATACCCGATAAGCCCAAAAAAAAGTAGAAAATCCACAAACGCAGGATTCTAAATTAACAATTGTTTTTAAATGTGCAAATGGTCTAGGTATCAATGCATAAATTTCATTTTTGAGGTCCCAAAATTGTTCAGATAGACTCTGGGGTGACAATCCAGCAAGGTTTTTTCATTAAAGAGAATAGGAGCACCATATCAAAGCATGAACATCAATGGATCATGAACATTGATGATCATTCAAACACACCAAAGTAGCAAGAAATGTTTTCATAACTCAGAGATAAAGGGAAAAGGAAGAACACATTCACGGAGACCATAGTAGTGAGAGGCTAAAATAATAAAGATAAAATCAAAGGTTAAGGATGAAGAAACAGGATTAAAGGAAAATATAGGAAGATTAAAGGAATCAAAGGGAAAAAGCAGGCTAAAGAAATTAGACAGATAGCAAGAGATAAATCCAAAAGTTTAAAATCCAAATCAGGGTTTAAAGGATAATTAAAAAGCAGATTAACACATAAGATAGATCCAAATGATATAGAAAATCAAAAATTACTTCTCATAAACACTTTGGACACCTACAACCTTATTTTACTCAAATAAAGGCAACCACAGTTACTGAAACAATGAGAGATATTTCTCGACTACTTAGAAGTTATTGTAAAGTTAATGAAAATCCTCAAAATTCAAACATATCCTAAAGTTAGCTCAACAGTGAAGTTAGAATTTATTATTACAGTGAGTTAGTCACAGATAATTTTCCTTGGGCGTTGCATGGTATCAAACATCAAAATGCATTAACTCTGTAATAAATTAAAATTTGAAACCCTAGCTTAGGGAAACCTCCTCATTTTGCAGAAAATACTGCATGTATTATTCATTTTTAGTGTTGGTTGGTTACTTGGTGATTGTTGAGCTAGTTGATGAGTTGGTAGGCTAGATTTGATAAAACCTTGAGCTACAAAGATCATTGCACTGGAGTATTTTAACTGTCTTGGAAATCAATAATACAATCACGTTCACATGATTCATGAACTATGTTAATGGTGATGTTACCCTTCTTTGTCAAATTTTTCCTTCTATTTTTCCATATTTTCCATCATTTCTCCGATAAAAGGACATAAAATTTAGATTAAGATATGTTGTCTTGGCACCTCAAATCCATCTGCTTATTTCATCTTAATGTTTTCTTCTGCAAGGTCTGATTAGAGAATTCTAAATTTCTCTCTAGTTCCACCTGGCTTGTTTCCTTGGAAATGATTCAGTAGAGTCCAGCCAAATAAGTCTATGGTATGCCCTGTCCTTTGGTTTTTCTTGAAATGTTATTTTTAAGGCCTTCTTTGAAACTTACTTAGTAGAGTCTGGCCAAAGAAGTCTATGGTTTTCCCTATCCTTTGGTTCATCTTAAACTGTTGCTGCAAAGGTCTTTTTTAGTTGATTGAAGAATTCTTAATTGCTCTTTTATTACGTTGACTATTATCTTGAATGTTTTCTTTATCTGAGAGTAATTTTAGGATTTTTGGATTGTTGTCTCAAGTTTTACTTAGTAGAGTCTGGCCAAATAATTCTATGGTTTTCCTTGTCCTTTGGTTCTTCTCAAATAGTTACCTAAAATTCTTTTCTTGTTGAAGTAGAGTTGAAGGATTCTTAATTGCCCTTTATTTTTACTAATTTTTCAACTTACTGTCATTTCATATTTCATCTAATCTAAGAGATACACTTGATATAGTTATCTTGCCCTATGAAAACCCTTGTAGAGTTTATGAACAATTAAATTTTTTATGACTCTATATCATAATGGATTAATGATGCCCACAGTCTATCTATTCAATAGAAACACTCAATCACTTAATTACACAATCAATTAATCAACCAAACAAAACAAACATTCCTAGAACTTCATAACTAGCCTAAAAAAAGAAAACAAAAGCATAAAGATATATCATTTACAAACACACACATAGAGAAAGCCCTCTCTGAGTCCAGGAAAGCTAGGTCCTTGCACTCCAAAGTGGTTTGATGTGGTTCTCTACAGAGTTATTCTTGCCAATATTGAAAATCACGGGGAGCCAACATAGTGGCGACCATACTGGGGGATTGAGTAATTAACAACTTAAATATTTCCTCAATAACTCAGAAAACTCCTTTAAAAGTTAGATGAGTAAAGGGTTAGCCAAGAATGGTATTTTGTTGCTAATGGTGGACAACAGCCAGCCTCAAAATTATTAAAAAACCTCCACCTAGTGACTCAAATGGTTTTCAGTAGGCCTATTGACTCCACTGGTTTTCTATAGACTCCACTGGGGAATTATTGAGAAATCCTGATATCATTAAACCTCAACAGAACCCAATCAAGAATAATTTGTGGATTAAGTATTTATTTCATATATTGGTTTGTTTTTCAAACTTTTATACAAACTTTAAGCTTCTCTAAACCTTGGGTCCAAATTCTGGCTTGTAGAATAATCTGTACTAGATCTCATCCAGAACCAATTCCTCTTGTAATAGTTGAAAATCCTGAGAGCATCCTAAGGAAATATCCTAGATCTAAAAATCCAACTGTTAGAATACCTACCCACAAAGCAAGTTCCCTACCTGAAAACCTCAAATACTTGTAGAATATACTCTTTGGCTCACCCCTAGAACAAATATTTTCTACGACTAGATCTTAGAGTTTGATACCCCAGATATTTTTAGACCCATCCACCTTACAACAGAATCCTGTTGTACTAACCTCATCCCCCACTGTTCACCTTCCTCCATTTAACCCTTTACCTCCTTTTTTCAATCCTCCACTTGTTACCCTCCTTTGTTTTCCCGTTCACAAATCATGGCAACATGGTATGCTCCACTAGTTCTACCATTTCCTTTAGTTGTCCTACCACAAGACTATCGGTCCAAAATTCCCTTATATGATGCAATTATTTCTACCACTGCTCAACAACATGTGGATAGGATGAATGACTACTTTGACAGACAAGAAATAGATGATGAAACTGTCAAAATCAGAATTTTTTCTCAAAGCTTAGGGGGAGAAGCAAGAAAATGGTTTAAAATATTAACCCCTAATAGTATAAATGACCTCACTTCTTTTCATCAGTTATTCTTAAACAAATGGGAAGTGTTAGTGTCCATCTTTTCAGCCTTCCTCCAGTGATCAAACACGCTCTTACAAGGTGATTTTAAGGTGTTAAGGTCAAATTTTGTCATTTCAGTGAGTCTTCAAGTAAAATTTGGTCACTAGGTATTAGGTCTAGGGTTTTCTTTTACTCCTTTAAAAGTTGTCCAAATGTCGGTCCATGTCACCAATCAGCTAACTGTACCATCATTCAGAGGGTTTTCATCATCATGTCAAGTTCCACTGGGTCATTTTACACCTTGTTCATGCTTCAGTTATGCCTAGGTAAGGTTCATTTCCCTCTCCTAGGGTTTTGGAGGTAATTTCTCTTGGATGGTCAAATCATCAGAAAAACTTGTATCTTGATGTTCATACACCTTTCCCTATCCTTAATGTACCTTATTAAACACTTCCCATCACTGAGATCCCCCAAATTCCTCATTTTCGCACAAACCCTAGTTTCTTGTTGTAACTATGCAATTTTCTAGGCTAGGCCTGTGTTTTTCACATTTAGACCCCTTCCTCTCACTCAATATTTTAAATTAAACTTTCCCCTACTTCCTAACATCCCACCCTACTTCCCAAAATTTTCTCAAGAATTTAGAAGCCCCTTATCCCCTTCATTTCGCTTCATTTCGACAAATCCCTTGTTCCACACATCGGGATATGTTTTACTCCAATGATGTTTCTGAGTAATAAAAGATGAATTTGGTAAAAATGAGAGAGATTTCTGTCCAAAATATTCCAAGGAAGAAAAACCTCCTTCACTTTTTACACAGGTGTCATGGTTTTAGAGAAATGTCAAAAAAACAGTTGCCTCAGGAGAATTGATGCACCTCTGAAGTGACTTTGGGAAAATCAAGATTTCTCCTAGCTTGGTTGGCCAAATGACTGGCTTGATGAGTCAAATGATAGCTACACACAAATATTTTTCCAAATAGCTATCATGCACTCAATTTAGAGTTGAGGAAGACCTTCAAAAGTTGACTGCAACAACACTCTGCCTTGAGGCAGCCTCATTTTGCACATTTTGACCCATCTTGGGAGATTTGATTTTTGACAAGTAAAGTGAAATCAAAATTGAAAAATTCCATTTTGTTTCGAAATTAGACTTAATAATATTTCCAACGAGCTATCCCGCACCCAATTTTGACACCAGAAAGGTCTCCAAAAGTCTCCTGAAAAATGGTGCGACGTGTTGGGTTTGTGGCGCGACACGTTGGGTTTGTGGCGCGACGCATTGGGTTGTGGCGCGGTGCATAAAGCTGCAAGCTCGTTTCACCATATTTTTCTTCAAAATTTAAAATTTTCTTGGTTCCTTCTAGTCCAAGTAAGTCAAACAGATCTGAAAATTCCATGAACGAGTGTGTTATGATGTGTATGAGGATTTAATTTAAAATTTTAAAACCCTACTTCCTTGCTCAAGAAATCATAGCCTAGGGTTTATACATTGGTTTTTTGTGCCATCACTCCCACATCATTTTTTTTCCTCACTATTTTCCTAGTTCCATCAGCACATTTCTCTATCCCCCATATCCCTAAAATTCACTTATTCCCAAATCCAAAATGCTATCCCAAAAGCCTAGAGACTATCCCTAAAACCCTTTAATTCCTCAAATTTCAAATGACAATATTCCTAACACACCCCTTACCCTCTCCCTTCATAGTCCCTCAAACACTTTGCTACACTTGGCAGCAAACCAAGGAGACATAAAACTCCTCATACTCATCTAAGACAATATAGACTTTGGCAAACATGGAGACAGATTCCTCTTATGACAGAGATGAAGAAGGCATCAAGGAGGCGTGAAAAGGCATGATAGACTTCAAATCTTGGTCGAGGCTTCATTGGCCCAACATAACACATGATGGTGGACACTCAGCCCAAATTTCAAGAAATTTAGGACACATTTTGTCAATTTTGATTTTTTTTCCCTTAACACAGATTTTCCTGCCCGCGCGTCGCGCCACTTGGCGTGCGTTTATGATTGGGAGCTCCTCTTGAGTAAAAATTTGTATTTTTAGATTTTTCATGAAAATTTATGCATTCCTACCAATTACCCAAATATTTTGACAATTTTTGGGTTGCCGAAGGGTCAAAAACACCCTAAAAATGACCTTTCTACCCCTTTTTGGACACACATGAAGCAGTGTTGGGAAAACTCATTTTTGGAGGGGCAAAGGGAAACAAAATTCAGAAATTCTAATTGGGTTGGAAAATATATAGGTAAATGTTTCCAACTAGATATCGTGCACTCAATTTGGACACCGGGAATGCCTTCAAAATGAGCTCCAAACTGGCGCGATGCATAGAGAAATCAGGCGCGACGCATTGGGGATTTTTGCTCATTTTGGACTCAGTAACTTTGTTTTTTTCCTAGTTTTGGACAGTTTGAATTTTTTACATCCAAATGTTAAATTCATGATGTAATTTGATGTAATTTTATGGGTCTTGAAGTAATTTTGTTAAATTTTAACTCACGGAGGTAGATTCATCCATCAAAAGGTGAATTGCAACTGAATGAATCAGTTTCCTATCTTATAGAGGCAAGATGTTCCACTGCCTATTTTATAGTTGAGGTTAGGATGAGTTTTTGGTTGCTTATATCTTGTAATTTTTCAGTCATTAGCATAGGTTGGACATTTGGGATTTCGTTGAGCATCATTGTACATCATCTCTGCATTTTGGAAAAGGAATAGACCAGGGTTTGCAGCACTCCTTGGGATCCATGTGGATCTTTGTTTTGATGATGTATTTCTCTCTGTGACTATAATTTTACTAATGTTTCATGTGTATCATATTCCTTCTCATTTCTTCTTAAGTTAAAAAAACAAGTAGTAAAGGTGGAATTCATTAGATTTGTAGTGCTCTACCTTGAGTTTCGTTTACTTTTCTATGTTTTCAACTGGTCGAAGATGATTCCTGAAAGCCTATTACGCTCTTCAAATCCTCACCAGTCTGAGCTATCCATTTCATTCAAATTTGAAGTGTCAAAAAAATTTCCTTTCTTGCCCCATTCAGCTCTCTGCAAAACTGATCATTTCCCAGACCCAAAATCTTCCCTTCCCTTTGATCCAACAAACACCTTTCAAAATCAAAACAAACTCTTTTACATATATACCTAGCCTAAATTAGCCTTCATTTAAGTCATCTCAAGCCTCACTGATCATTTTTTGCTGAGATTGACCCGGAGAGAGCCCTCTCCCGATCTGGTAGGGCTAGCTACCAGATTAAGCGTGGTTTGATGTTACCCTAGATTCTACCTTTGTCAGCCTGAGATAGATTTAGGCCATAACATAGTGGCGACCACACTAGGGAAAAAAAATGGTTTTTTTGTTAGTGTTATTCATTTGATAAGCTACAGACGGAGCCTGAAGTTATGCCATGTAGCCTTCGAAATATCCTTGCTTTACATTAGCGAAAGTAGATAAATGTTGCTTCAGTCAATCTCTAGTCTAGTTTGTAAACGCAACATCTGACTTGCAAATTTCCCCAGTACATGTATCAAGTTAGATCTTATTGTTGATGGTGGAAAACGATTAGACACTGCAAGGCTGAAATCATTCACCTGGTGACTCTAAATCAGTTTTGATATCAGATCCAAGGACTCCACTGGAGGATGAACATGACCAGTATAAACATGAAAGGAAAATGTGGAAAGATCATGTATTCAAGTTGGAATTTCATCCAAGACATTTTCTTCTTTGTCATAAATTATTTCTTCTGTTTTCCCGAGAATGTCAAGAAGTCTTTACAAAGTATATTGTATTGGAGAAAATATCCTCGGCCTACAGTTGATTCCTTCCCTTTGAAGATTGTGAATACCAAATATTTGCATGCTTTTGAGCTTGATCAAGACCTTTCTTCCAAATCTTTTGATGACCATCTTCAAACTGATGAACCTCAAGAGACCAAGACTGATTCTGCAACATTTTTACATACCCCTATACCTTGTAAAATTCTAGATCGATACAAGCCTCTGATTTTACCTCCTATATCCCATGCTTTCCCTAAAAATCATGACCTATATCTACCAAGATTTGATGGTGAACGCAACAACATCACTGTTGAGAGACATGTTCTAAATTTTGAGTATTTTCTTGACCTTTTTGAAGTTGATGAAGAGGATGTTAGTATTATGATTTTTTCTCTTTCTTTGCAAGGAAAAGTCAAGAGTTGGTTCAAAACCCTGCCTGATGCGAGCATCTCAAATTTCCACCAGTTCATTAAAGTTTTCATCGACAAGTGGGTGATCAGACAAAACCCTTTCTTGATTATAGAAGAGTATAACCAATTGAAAAGACTTCTAGGGGAGACAGTACAATAGTTTTCTTCCAGATTTAACCAATTTTATTTTTCGATGCTGATTAATATAAGGCCTCCTCCTAGATATGCTCTCTTGCACTACCCGGGTGCCTTTGATCCAAAAATGGAGTTTCAGCTGAGAGAAAGGAATCTTGCAACACTTGAAGAGATGCAGAATAGTGCAGTAGATGTAGAGGCTCATTTTCTAATCCTAAGGGGAAAGTTGAAGGAAGAAGAGATGAAAAACATAGATCCGGAGAAATCGACATCTCTAGAGGTAAAGCTTGACATGTTGGTAAGTGCAGTGGAAGAGATGATGCAAAAGATCACCACAAGGAATGAGTATAATGTTCAAGCCCATGGTTCGTTGATTGAAGAAGAACAAGTTGCTGATCCAAAACATTTTGTTTCTTATCCCAGTTGTCATAGATCTGATAATGATTGTTTTGTAGATCATCTTGGAGAAGAGAGATCCATTGATTTGACATGTATGCTTGATGATGTGTTTTATACTGATGATTTGCCTCAGTTTTATTAGTATTATGATGATTATGTTCTCCAAAAAGAAGCTAATCTTGCAGAAAAATCAGCAGCTAGTTTGTGGATGGAGGAAGTTCTCTTTCAGTAGCTTGAATACAATGTTCAACTGATGCATATCAGCTACATAAATGATGAGGAAACCGCAGCAAATTTTGAAGTAAGTGAAGGGTCTTTGCCTTCTTTTTTTTTTCGTTTCAGTTCATCAGAGACAACATTCATGAAATCAGAAATCAACTGTCAACAAGTCTTGATCTGGACCATCTTGAGGGAAACAAAAACCTTTTTCAAGACTTCTCATATCCAGATTTGCAGCCCCCAAATTCCATTGATTTTCAAGTTGCATATGAAGACATGGAAGCTGGCACATATGATCAAATGATACAAGATGATTCCATACCATTTTGTTTTGAATCATTTCAGTTTTTGAAGGGTAAATTGCATGGTAAATCTTCAAATGAGCAGGCCATAGGAAATCATGTAATCCAATCAAAACCAATAGAAAATGGGCTACAACAGTCTTTTCAAATTTTTCACGATCCAATAGCTGATGCGTTGGATGATGTTTGCAGTCAAACTCTTTCTCCATTGACTATATGTAAGCTTGAAACGTGTGCTGATATAAACTTGATCTGGCAGCCGGTCTCTTTGTCATTTTTAGTAGGAGTCTCGTCACAAATTTCAAAAAAAAATTTGCATCCATGGTATGAGGATAAGAGAAGTAATCCATCGGATGAGCTAAGTCACACTGTGCATGAACTTCAAGATCCTTATGCAGTGTTTTTGGAGGCAGATAGAGAATCCATAGTATTCAACGGATATGTTTCCAAGTTTTCATGGGAGTTTCCTTTCAGTAGTTCTCTCTTGTTGTTCATAAGCAAGCACTTGTGGAGAATTCAAATAGCAGTCAGAATACTTACTTGGTTGAATTGGTTGTTTCATTTCACTTGATCAGGTGATGAATGAAACTGTTAGAGTAGGTTTTGATGAATAAGCTCTACTTTGAGAATATTTTCTAGTTTTTCGGTTGCGTTTAAGTAACGAGTCATTTTTTAGTTGAGTGAAATTCAATTTGTGTCGTCAAGTCATCAGTTTTCAGTCATGCATCTCAGCTTGAGTTTTTGACTCCATTACCAAATGGATGAAGGCACTGTCTACTTTCCAAAGATCTGTAGTTCTTGGCACCTCCAAGGAGCCACCATCCCCATTGGAGCCAATGTTAGATTCAGTATTTGTAGCCTTCCTCCAGTGATCAAACATGCTCTTACAAGGTGATTTTAAGGTGTTAAGTTAAAATTTTGTCATTTCAGTGAGTCTTCAAGTAAAATTTGGTCACTAGGTATTAGGTCTAGGGTTTGCTTTTACTCCTTTCAAAGTTGTCCAAATGTCAGTCCACGTCACCATTAATTTGAGTGTACCATCATTCAAAGGGTTTTCATCATCATGTCAAGTTCCACTTGGTCATTTTACACCTTGTTCATGCTTCAGTTGTGCCTAGGTAAGGTTCATTTCCCTCTCATAGGGTTTTGGAGGTAATTTCTCTTGGATGGTAAAATCATCAGCAAAAATTGTATCTTGATGTTCATACACCTTTCCCTATCCTTAATGTACCTTATTAAACACTTCCCATCACTGAGATCCCCCAAATTCCTCATTTTCGCACAAACCCTAGTTTCTTGCTATAACTAGGCAATTTTCTAGGCTAGGCCTATGTTCTGCCCTTTTGTACCCCTTCCCCTCACTCAATATTTTAAATTCCACTTTCCCCTACTTCCTAAAATCCCACCCTACTTCCAAAAATTTTCTCAAGAATTTAGAAGCCTCTTATCCCCTTCATTTCGCTTCATTTCGACAAATCCCTTGTTCCACACATCGGGATATGTTTTACTCCAATGATGTTTCTGAGAAATAAAAGGTAATTTGGAAAAAATGAGAGAGGTTTTTGTCCAAAATAGGCCAAGGAAGATAAACCTCCTTCAATTTTTACACAGGTGTCATGGTTTTAGATAAATGTCAAAACTACTGTTGCCTCTGGAAAATTGATGCACCTCTGAAGTGACTTTGGGAAAATCAAGATTTCTCCTATCTTGGTTGGCCAAATGACTTTATTGATGAGTAAAATGATAAATAGACACAAATATATTTCCAATGAGCTATCATTAACTCAATTTGGAGTTGATGAAGACCTTCAAAAGTTGACTGCAACAGCACTCTACCTTGACGAAACCTCATTTTGCACATTTTGACATGTCTTGGGAGATTTGATTTTTGACAAGGAAAATGAACTCCAAATTGAAAATTTATAGTTGGGTTGGAAATTATACTCAATAATATTTCCAAAGAGCTATCTCGTGCCCAATTTTGACATAGGAAATGTCTCCAAAATTCTCCTAAAAAATGGCACGACGCGTTGGGTTTGTGGCGCGACGTGTTGGGTTGTGGTGCGGCACATACAGCTGCAAGCTCTTTTCACCATGGTTTTCTTCAAAAATTCAAATTTTCTCGGTTCCTTCTAGTCCAAGTAATTCAAAAATATCTGCAAATTCCATGAACATGTTTTTTATGATGTGTATGAGGATTTAATTGAAAAATTTTATACCCTACTTCCTTGCTCAAGAAATCATAGCCTAGGGTTTATACATTGGTTTGTTATGCCATCACTCCTAAATCATTTTGTTTCCTCACCATTTTCCTAGTTCCATAAGCACATTTCTCTATCCCCCATATCCCTAAAATTCACTTATTCCTAAATCCCAAATGCTATCCCAAAAGCCTAAAGACTGTCCCTAAAACCCTTTAATTCCCCAAATTTCAAATGACAATATTCCTAATGCACCCCTTACTCTCTCCCTTCATAGTCCCTCACACACATTCCTACACTTGTCAGAAAACCAAGGACACATAAAACTCCTCATACTCATCTAAGACAATATAGACTTTGGAAAACATGGAGACAGATTCCTCTTGTGACAGAGATGAAGAAGGCATCGAGGAGGCGCGAAAAGGCATGATAGACTTCAAATATTGGTTGAGGATTCATTAGCCAAGCATATCACATGATGGTGGACACTCAGCCCAAATTTCAAGAAATTTGGGACACATTTTGTCAATTTTGATTTTTTTGGCCTTAACACAGATTTTCCTGCTCGATGCGTCGCGCCACTTGGCGCGCGCTTATCATTGGGAGCTCCTCTTGGGTAAAACTTTTTATTTTTGGATTTTTCATGAAAATTTATGCATTCCTACCCATTACCTAGATATTTTTACAAGTTTTGGGTTGCTGGAAGGGTCAAAAACACCCTAAAACTGACCTTTCTGCCCCTTTTTGGACACACAAGAAGCAGTGTTGGGAAAACTCATTTTTGGAGGGGAAAATGGCAACTAAATTCAGAAATTCCACTTGGGTTAGAAGGTAGACAGGCATAGCTTTCAAACTTGCTATCTTGCGCTCAATTTCGACATCAAAAAGGCCTTCAAAATGAGTTCCAATCTGGCACGACGCATAGAGAAATCAGGCGCGACGCACTGGGGATTTTTGCTCATTTTGGACTCAGTAACTCTGTTTTTCACCTATTTTTGGATAATTTGACTTTTTTACTTCAAAATGGTAAACTCATGATGTAATTTGATGTAATTTTGTGGGTCTTGATGTAATTTTGTTAAATTTTAACTCATGGAGGTAGATTCATCCATCAAAAGGTGAATTGCAACTGAATGAATCAGTTTCCTATCTTATAGAGGCAAGTTGTTCCACTGCTTATTTTCCAGTTCTTAGTTTAGATCTTGTTGAAACAGATCCTAAACTTGTGAGCTCAACCCCTAGAAGCTGGGATGATCTGTTGGTTGCTTATATCTTGTAATTTTTCAGTCATTAGAATAGGTTTGACATTTGGGATTTCCTTGAGCATCATTGTACATCATCTCTACATTTTGGAAAAGGAATAGACCTGGGTTTGCAGCACTCCTTGGAATCCATATGGCTCTCTGTTTCGATGATTTCTTTCTCTCTGTGATTGTAAGTTTACTAATGTTTCATGTGTATCATCTTCCTTCTCATTTCTTCTTAAGTTAAACAAACAAGTAGTAAAGGTGGAATTCATTAGATTCGTAGTGCTCTACCTTTAGTTTCGTCTAATTTTCTATGTTTTCAGCTATTTGAAGAGGATTATTGAAAGCCTCTTTCCCTCTTCAACTCCTCACCAGTCTGATCTATCCATTTCATTCAAATTTGAAGTGTCAAAACAATTGCCTTTCTTGCCCCATTCAGCTCTCTGCAAAACTGATCATTTCCCAAACCCAAAATCTACCCTTCCCTTTGATCCAACAAACACCTTTCAAAATAAAAACAAAATCTTTTACATATATACCTAGCCTAAAATTAGCCTTCATTTAAGTCATCTCAAGCCTCACTGAACATTTTTTGCTAAGATTGACCCGGAGAGAGCCCTCTCCCGATCTGGTAGGGCTAGCTACCAGATTAAACGTGGTTTGATGTTACCCTAGATTCTGCCTTTCTAAGCCTGAGGTAGATTTAGGCCATAACAGGAAGTCAAGAACCCTCTCCAAATCTTATCAAAGTATGAAAACATTAAGAGAAACATTGGAGAGGGTGTCCAGGAATATTGCACCAGGTTCAATAGTGTATACAATGCCCTCCCTATACACATGACACCTCCACAAGGTCTAGATCTAATGAAATTTCCTGATGCATTTGACCTTGAAATGACTTACCAACTAAGAGAAAGAGAACCCCTTACATTAGAAGACATGCAGAGGGAATCAGTAAGTGTAGAAGCCAATCTGATTACCAAAAAAGCTAGAATGAAAAATGAAAAAATATTCACATATAGGGAAGAAGTTGTAGCTTCCACATCTGATACAAAGATTGATAACCTAGTTAAAACCATGGAAAGGATATCCTTTTGTTAATATGACTATAATCAGAACTATTTTAATTCTTGTAGTAGCGACAGATTTACATCTTGAATAGTTAGATGTAAAGACAACATTTCTCCATGGAGATTTGGAGGAAGAGATCTACATGGATCAAACAGAAGGATATGAGGTAAAAAGGAAAGAAAAATTAGTGTGGAGGTTAAATAAGAGCTTGTATGGCTTAAAACAGGCTCCAAGGCAGTCATATCTAAAATTTGACAGGTTTATGTCTGAACAAGGTTATACTATATGCCACTATGATCATTGTGTTTATATGAAAAAGCATAATGATGGAAACTATATTATATTTTTATTGTATGTAGATGACATTATTTTTGCAGGGTATAACATGCAGGAAATAAATGTGCTCAAAATAAAATTGGAAAATTTCTTTGCAATGGAGGATTTGGGAGCTGCAAAACAAATCCTTGGTACGAGAATAACTAGAGACGGGAAAAATTACAAATTAACATTGTCTCAAAATGAGTACATACAAAAGGTGTTGAAAAGTTTTAATATGCAGAATGAAAAACCATTTAGTACAACTTTTGTTAGCCATTTCAAACTTAGTAAGGAGATGTGCCCAAAGACCCAAGAAGAAATGGACTATATGTCTAAAGTTCCATATGCATCAACAATTGAAAGCTTAATATATGTAATTTTCTGTACAAGCCCTGATATTGCACATGCAGTGGGAGTTGTAAGAAGGTACATGAACAATCCAGGAAAAAAACATTGGATGGTAATGAAATAGATTCACAAATATTTGATAGGTATCACAAATCAAGCATTATGCTTTGGTGGTTCAAACATTGCTCTACAGGGATATGTTGATGCAGATATGGAAGGTGATAGACATAACAGGAGGAGCACTATAAGATATTTATTTACTATAGGTGGAACATCTGTCAGTTGGGTTTCAAAAATTCAAAGTGTTGTTGCACTTTCAACAACAGAAGCAGAGTTTGTTGCTACTACAGAGGATAGTAAAGAAATGATTTGGTTAAAAAGGTTTATGGATGAATTGGGTAAGAAGCATGATATGGGCACATTCTACAGTGATAGCCAAAGTGCCATTAATCTTGCAAAGAACTCAGCATTTCTTTCCAGGACTAAACACATATAGCTCAAGTACCATTTCATATGGTTAGTATTGGAAGATGGAAAGTTGAAGCTGGAAAAGATACACACTAGCCAGAATCCTGTAGATATGCTAACAAAAGTTGTAACCAGGGAGAAACTGATAATATGCTCAGTTTCAATTGGTCTTCAAGTATGAAGATGAAGATGAGAAATATCTAGGTCCAAAGTGGAGTCATTTTCCAACAAATGAAGTAGCGGTGGAGTTGTTAAAATCAGTCTCCAAGTGGGAGATTGTTGGGTGTGGAGCCTAATTATCTTGTTTATTTTGTATCACAGAATTGGACCACTATACCTTAATGAGGAAGCAACACCACTCGTAATTAAATGCTACCTGGGGGGTCTAGGAGGGGCAGCTGCGACAGTGCCCCTGAAGATAAAAATAGTTGTAAATTTTCCCTATAAAATTATAATAATTTCTAGTCAATATGGGTTGTTCATTGGTAGATGATCTGACAGTAGAAGTTATGCTTAGTTTAGGGTTTTTTTTTTTTTCCCTAGAAGGAAACCCCTCACTTGTATGAGGGAATTTTATTGTGTTTGTGTATTGTATGTGTATTCTCAGAGCAAGAAACAGATAGGGAGTCTATGAGAGAGAACAGAGGATATTATAGCAGATCTGTTGGAGGTTGTGTCTCTTCATTTTTCTAGATAATAGAAAGGAAGGACTGGTTTTTAGAGGTGGATGTAGCCCAAAATGGGTGACCCACATATATCTATGTCTCTCTAGTTTTATGTGTTTTGTGTGCTTGTGTTTTCTGCATATTTTATGTGTTGCATTGCTTTGTAATATATAATTTTCTAACAAAAAGAAGATTAATTTTCACAGTTACAAGACATGCCAGATAACCCTCGATGATGGAGAGCTTGAACCTCACATTTTTGTTTGAAAAGTTAGATTTTCTGATGGGGGAGATGGTGAAAGGGGTTTATTAGCATATATGGCAGCAGTAATGAACCCTGATTTTGGAGGAAAGAATGGGAAAAAGGCTCCTTTTGGAGGACCGACGACTTTGGTACATTGATAGAGGAAACCAAATATGTATTAGCCAATGTCTCCATACTTCCATTTCTCTATCGAGATTTATTTGTCGAATACTCATAATGACCCTTAACCCAACATGGTGCCAGGTTTATGTACCCAAGTGCACGCAGTGGACCAGAGACAGGATAAAAATCCCTACACTGTCACCATTTTAGAGCTCGAAGGTGTGATCGTGGATTGGAGAAAATATCAAAAACCTTGCAACATCTCAACATTGGAGCTCAAAGGCATGCATTGCAATAATGAGAGGGTTTTCAAGCTTAGGATTGTGTGATTTGGCCTCGACAGAACAATCTTTCCTTTCATTTTCAACTACACCAATTTAGACTCCACTCAACTTGTTGGAAAATTGTTTGACTGGTGAGATACCAATGAAGCTCCAATATATGGTCAATGCAATCTAATTCCATTGTCATGAATCCTATGCGCTTATCTAAATTTCAAGGATCTCCATGATAACAGGATCACGGGAAAATTTGGGGGACTTTGGACATTCAATGACTGGATGCAAAGGTAGTTTTGGCCCTTGGGTACCTTGATCTTGAATACTTCAGAAGGCAACAACTGAAAGATAAATCTGATGTGTATTCTTTAGGAGTGGTGTTACTAGAGTTCTTGTGTGAAAGGTAAAATATTAATATTGTTTTTCCCAGAGAAAAATTCAATTATAGAAGAGTGGGAAATGCACTGGCAGAAAAAGGGCAAGCTTGAAAAAATCATTGACCCTCACCTTGTTGGGACCATCAACTCTAGTTCTCTGAAAATGTTTAGGGAGACTACCAAAAAGTTATTGGAAGAGATGGGCTTCGACAGACCTTCCATGGGGGATGTTCTATGGAACCTGTAATATGCATCTCAACTCCAGGAGATATCCATGAAAAATGACCTAGATGAGAATAGTACAAATCATATTGCAGATGTTCCTTTGTGCTACCTAGATCCTGAGCCTTTTGGTCCAAGTTCAGTATGAATTCAAGTCTTCTATGAAATTTCTCAATTTATAGATTTCATTAATGAGCATGTGGAATTTTGGAGTTCTCAACATCCCACAGAGGGATAGTTGTGAGAATTTACCTATTGTTTGGAACATGTTCTCCTTCAGTGGATATGACACATAGTGGATCCATACTTTGGTGCAAGAGTTCCTCACCTCAGGATGTTTACACAGGATTCAGGGAAAAGCGAACACACAAAACGGGTGGCTTTGGTTTGGGAGGAGAGCTAAAAGTATGTAGAAGATATTGAGGGCACATAAATTATGTTCCTTTTCGGTGTCGAGAGCCTGAGACTTTTTATACTAGTGTTATTGGATGAGGTGTTGGTGGAAGTGATGATGATTTAGAAGATGCAACCAAAAGTGTTGTGTTCTTAGAATTGGTGAATCCTCGTGGGAGGTGATCACAAAACAAGACTCCTTTGCCATGTTACAAATTTACTAAATTAGCACATGCAGAGAGAACATTGGTGAATATGAAATGGTTAGGTTCGATATTTTTTTTTTGCATATCACATTAAAATTCTGGTGCCTCCTCGTAAAATCCTCTCCTCGTATAATCGACCACCATTATAGACGATTACACCACACTTCGTTTAGACATTTAGTTAGGTAGGTAGGGTGCCCCTATCTCCCATCTCCCGATGGAGTAATTTGGTCACATATTATTTCCTCTATGATACTGGTTCCTCTCTCTTAAGTCCTATATGTCGTCCTTATTCTCTCTCCCTTTCTTTCCTACCTCCCTCTCTCTTCCCCAATATCAGGTGGAGAAAGAGTATAAGAGCGAACTTTCTCATGAATGTGGGAGACTAAAACTTAAGGTTATTTGTAGCAATCATGAGGTGCAATATGATTATTGAGACTCCATCACATGGCCATTCTCTTGACTTAAATTGTGTGACAACACTATGGCTGAGTTTGAAGCTGGAGATTTAACATACATTTCGTTTAATTGCAATAGACATTTTCACAAATAAATGTAAAGAAATGGCTAAAAAATACTAGAAATTAATAAATAGATAGGGCATCGCAACAAGCAACAATACCTACAAAATCGTTACATTTAAACACAAAGAATAAGCAACTATTGTGCACAAACATAGACTAATGAAACTATCATTTTAACCCCTAACTCATTAAACACTAATTCCCAAGCCTAACCCATTTAACCCCCTAAACCTCTAAACCCCTAACCCATTTAACCCCTAAAACCTAAACCTCTAAACCCTTAACCCCTAAACCCTTAACCACTAACCCATTTAACCCCCTAAAACCCTAAAACACTAACCCATTTAACCCCATAAACCATAAACCTCTAAACCCTTAACCCCTAACCCCTTAAACCTTAATTCCTGACCCCTAACCCATTTAACCCCCTAAACCCTTAAAACCTTAACCCATTTAACCCCCTAAACCTCTAAACCCATAACCCATTTAATCCCTAAAACCTAAACCTCTAAACCCTTAACTACTAACCCATTTAACCCCCTAAACCCCTAAAACCCTAACCCATTTAACCCCATAAAACCCAAACCTTTAAACCTTTAACCCCTAACCCCTTAAACCCTAATTCTCTACCCCCAACCCATTTAACCCCCTAGACCCTTAAAACCTTAACCCATTTAACCCCCTAAACCCTAACCCAGTAATCCTAAACCCCTAACCCCTAAAATCCTTAATTGCTAAATCCCTTAACTCCTTAAACCTCTAAACCCCTAACCCATTGAACCCCCTAAACCCTAAACCTCTAACCCCTTAAACCCTAATTCCAAACCCCCAACCCATTTAACCCCCTATAACCCTAAACCCCTAACCCATTTAACCCCCTAAACCGTCAACCTCTAAACCGCTAACCCTTAACTCCTAAACCCTTAACCCTAACCCATTTAACTCCATAAACACCTAAATCCCTAACCCATTTAACCCCCTAAACCCTAAAACTCTAAACACTTAACCCTTAAACCCTAATTCCTGACCCCTAAAACCCAAACCCATTTAACCCCCTACCCTAACCCTATTAAACCCTAACCCCTAACCCCTAAAATCCTAAACTGCTAAATCCCATAACACCCTAAACCTATAAAACCCTAACCCATTTAACCCCCTAAACCTTAAACTTTTAACCCCTTAAACTCTAACCACTTAACCCCTTAACCCCTAACCCCTAAAATCCTTAACTGCTAAATCCCCTAACCCGTAAACCTTTAAACCCCTAACCCATTTAACCACCTAAACCCTAAACCTCTAATTAACCCCTGACCCCTTAAACCCTAATTCCAAACCCCCAACCCATTTAACCCCTTAAACCCCTAAAACCCTAATCCATTTAACCCCCTAAACCCTAACCCTATTCACCCCTAATGACCCCTAACCCCTAAAATCCTTAACTTCTAAATCCCCTAACCCCCTAACCTCTAAACCCTAACTCATTTAACCCCCTAAACCCTAAACGTCTAACCCCTTAACCCCTTAACCCCTAATTCCCAACCCCTAACCCATTTAACCCCCTATACCAGTAAAATGCTAACCCATTTAACCCCCTAAACCCTAAACCTCTAAACCCTTAACCCTTAACCCCTTAAACCCTAATTCCCACCCCTAACCAATTTAACCCCCTAAACCCATAAAACCCTAACCCATTTAACCCCCTAAACCATCAACCTCTAAACCCTTAAACCCCTAAACCACGAACACCTAAACCCCTAACACATTAACCCCTAAACCCCTAAATTGTTAACACTTAACCCGTAACCCATTAACCCCTAAAATCCTTAATTGTTAAATCCCCTAACCCTTAAGCCCCTAATCCCTAATCCCTTAACCACTAACTCATTATTCACCTAACCCCTAACCATGCCTAAATCCCCTAACCCCTAATCCCCTAATCTCGAATCCCTTAACCACTAATTCATTATTTCCCTAGCCCCTAAATGTACCTAAATCCCCTAACCCATATCCCCACAATCCCTAACCCCTTAACAACTAACTCATTATTCCCCTAACCCCAATCCCTAGTCCCTTAACCACTAACTCATTATTCCCCTAACCCCTAAATGTGCCTAAATCTCCTAAACCCTAAGCCCCCAATCTGTAACCCCTTAACCACTAACTCATTATTCCCCTAACCCCTACAACCTAAACCTCTAACCCCTAAGCCACTATTACCCGAACCCCTAAGACACTAATACTTAATCCCTTAACCACTAACTTATTATTCCCCTAACCCCTAAGCCCCTAATACTTAATCCCTTAACCACTAACTTATTATTCCCCTAACCCTTCTAACAATCCCTAAAACTTGTTGGGATTAGCCATTCCAAACAAGAGTAGGTCTAGTTGGGACCTACGATCGGGTTGATTCCCCCTTGTTGGCAAGGTGGAATACCATGGGAAAAACAATGGGTTGTAAAAACATCTCCTAAATTTATTATTTTATCTCAATTTTATTTTAATAATTAATTAATTTATTTATTTAAAAACTCTTCTCGATAAATCACATAATTTTTTTAAGGTTGGACGCCTTTCAAACCACTCATTGTATGGTTCATCATAAATGTTTTTAAAATAAATTTATTAGAATGAAATTGAATTTATTTTTGAAACTTCTTTTTAAATCAATTTTTGACATTACAAGGAATCAATAGTGCGCTCAACATCCATCAAACAATAATGGGTATGATATTAAAAATGTTATTTGGAGGGAATAATATTAAAAATGAGGTTTAAAAATGATGTTTAGAATGATATTTGGAGGGCATAATATTAAAAATGATGTTTGGAAAAATGGAGAGAGGAAGTATTAATTTTTTGTTTAAATTTTAGGCATGAGTTAAAATAACATTTCTCCCACCAAAAACACATCACTTTGTTTTGTCATCTCCATCTGGCTTAGTGATTAAGGATTTTGTTATGGGTCTTGTTCTTGCAACTGCGTTACTGGAATTCCTTCCTAGTGCGTTTAAATCTTCTCCTATTGAAATCTCATCTTGGCACAATTTCCCATTCCCTATTCTTGAAGCCACGTTCATGGCCCTGTGTGTACTTATCGTGGAAGCTCTTGCCACTATTTACTCTCATTTGATAAATCAAAACAATCCAAGTGATGAGAGCTCACAGTTAATTGCAAGGATTCGCATGGTCACCACATAGAGAAAGATAACAGGACTGGTCATGGTGTCATTTCTTAGGTAAAATCTATGAATTTTATTATAATACATAGAATTTCCATCCTCACGTATCTCAATATCGCATTTGAATAAAACATAAACCACAATGTATTTCAATTTTAATCCTGTAACAATATACTCAGAAAATACAAATTGGAATCGACCATATTCATTTCTACTCAACATAAAAGATATGTCTATTGATGAAGCTAATAAATATATATCTATTGCCTGAAAAGGTTAGATTACTTTTAAAAGTCAAATTCTGCATCTGGTTTTTTAACATTGGCTCTGTAACCCTTTTCAAAATCCTTTGGGAGAATAACATAATAGTTTTTCCACACTGCATGCATACCAGCTTCTTGACAAATTGCAGTTATCTCTACAACACTAATTTTATCAAGCCAACAGACATAGTCTTCAAGGTATACCTCGTCACTGAGGTTCATTTTTGCTGTACAAACCTAGAAAACAAGACGTTTTTGGATCCTATCAAGCAGAGGAAAATAAATTTTCCTATGAAGTATTCCAAGACGTCGAGGTGCGGGATCCAGTGTATCTTCTCTATTGGTTGCCATAATCACCTTCACAGTCACAGTCTGATCAAAACCATCCATCTGATTTAAAAGCTCCATCAAGATCCTCTAAACTATGTTGTTGCGATTGCAATTACAGAGGTGGAAAAAATGGGCAGGAGAGACATTGTGGTCACATGGAGATGTATAGAGACGATGCTGGAATGGATATATGTACTCCAGGGCTGGTTGGTTCCGTTCACATTGAAGGAAGCCCACGGTCATGAGAATGGCCACAATTCTGAGACTTAGCCCATGATGGTAGAAAGCGGGTTCCTCAGTGTTTACAACAACTACTCGCGGTAGAGTCACATGAGTGCCAGGGATCTGGTTGTCACAGAGATAGAGCCCTATCAGCTCCAATTTTAGAATCAAACAATGTTGTTGTGATTGCATCCACCTCATCAATGAATATTATTGTAGGCACATTGTCTTTAGCAAGGCGAAAGACATCACGAACTATCCTTGGCTCCTCTCTAAGATACTTTTAAACAAACTCAGAGCTAACGACCCAAATGAAAGTAGTCGTAGTGTGGTTCGTGATATCTTAGAAAGCATGGTCTTCCCCATACCTAGAGGGCCATAAAGAAGAACACCCTGGGGAGGGTCTATCCCAATCTTCTTGTAAAGCTCGTGCTATGTGAGTGCAAGCTCCACGGCTTCCCAAATCTCCTATTTTTGTATGTCACAGCCCCCAATATCATTGTATGTTACATGTGGTTTCATAGACTGGGAGAGGAGTGAGATAGAGGAGTCTACCTTAGGTGGGATGATTTCCACCAGGGCGTTCAAATTTCGATGGAGGGATACCAAGGTGGAGGGCTTCAGGAGCTCCCTGTTGATTGTGCTCAAAATCCTAACATAGTAGTTCGATCCCATCGTTAAACCCACTATTCCATTGTTCTGGTCAACCATCTCCATGAACTACCCAATCGCCAAAGGCACCAACTAGATCCCCTTCACCTCCTCCTGGGCTCTCAACAGTTCTCTCTTTATATTTTTTTGCCTGTCCTTCATGTATTCTTCTTGAATGTCGATGAACACCATCTGTCTCTATCGCAATTTCAATCTGCTGTACAGATATTCTTCATCCATGTCAGAATAGGAATGGGGATGGGGAGGAGGAATAATCATCTCTATATTTCCCGTTGGACCCTCGACCAAGATTTAGCACAACAGCCAATCCAGCCATTGTCACCTTACCTTGCCTTTCCCTTGAAAAAACTAGAATAGAGCTGAGGCTTTCTTCACCGAAAGGAAATTGTGTCAGATAAAATCTAATACATTAATGTATCATATGCTTGAGAAATAAGTTCTAATTTTTATTTATTGTCTAAGAGTTAGAAATCTCTGGATGATGATGGATGTTGAGGTTTTTTATGATTTATCGTAATTTTTGAATCGGGTGTTGGAATTCGAATTAGGTGTCTGTTATAAAAGTTGATATAGATCCGAATCTCGGAAGGGAAGAAGTTGCAGGTCTGAGCAATAGGCTATGGTTTTTCTATTGCACGAATCTGGTTTTCCCAAATGTAAGTTTACGCATCCCTCTTCTGTAATATTTTCTCGTTTTCCTCTTATGTGTGTTGTTATTTATTGTTCTCTATCCAATCTCCTTATTTTTTCTTTATTTCTGATTGTTTGTTGTCTTCCATAATGCTATTTTATTAAAAAAAACATAGAAATGATATTTATAAGAAAATTTGATGCTCAACATTCAGGTGTCCACTGAACATGAGTATTTAAAATATTATGAATAAATATGATGCCAAAACAGCAGTGGTCTAGCAACAATCTTCATCCAAAAGAGAAAATGTTTCTTGCCCAAGAATTATGTGATAACTCATAAAAACACAAAATTTTGAAACAATAAATTGTTAACGACAATGGTGGAAATAAACTTTGTTTGGCCTTACTGCTAATATGAGTTAACTAAGTCGTGATTTCAACTCTCTTCTAGCATGCCATACTTGTTGGCAGCAAGTGAGTTCTACAAGTACTTGTAGGTCAAACCCTGACCCCTGAATAAGTTGTCGGAAATTTACCTACCTGAGAGTCCAACTCACAAGTGGATGGATAAATGTTAGGTGTCAAATATATTATATAAATTCCAAAATTTTACCTGCCTGAGAGTCCAACTAACGGGTGGATGGAGAAATCTTAGGTGTCAAATATATTATATAAATGCAAAAATTTTACCTGCTTAAGAGTCCAACTCACAGGTGGATGGAGAAATATTAGGTGTCAAATATAAATGCTGAAATGGGAAAGAAAAGTCCTCATTTTGGACAATATATGCTTCCAAGTTATTGGCAAGTATGTGGAACTCTTACACTTCGGATTTGCAGAGATTTTTGCTGAAATATTTTTTTTTAATGCTGGCAAGAGCACCACTAAAAGAGGGAGATGCGCAGTGCAATTTTTGCAACAAATCTATTAGTGGGGGCATACTCTCTTAAAAATACCTTTTGGCTCAAAGATAGGAAAACATTTAAGATAATTCCCAAGTGTGCCTACAGATGCGTATAGTTTATATGATATTGAAGCTGCAAAAGAAAAAATGGAAGAAAACCAAAAGCTACAAAGGGATGAAATTGGTGGTGCTTGTGTGTTTTTTTCTGCATCTATTTCTTAAATCAGAAAGTGCAAATGTCATTTTTGATTCTCCTGAGATACTTTATGTTCCCTACGAGAATAATCTCTTAGTCGAGCTCCTAATCCTAGTGGTGGTTGGTATTTTTAGATGTTTTACTCGCTAACTCATTGGTTTATAAAAAAAATTGCATTGTACAAGAAAAGCCCCCTTTTTCTAATCATTTTTATAATTTTTTTAAGGGTTTTTGAGATTTTTTCTCACCAATGACCTCCAATTTTTGTAAAAATCATAAATAAAGGAAGTGATGAGATCCTAGGAGTTTAAACTTTAGTATTTTCAAACCTTGGGAGCATATGACATGAATCATATGAAATGTTTATTTCTGTTAAGCACGAGGGTAGAATTATTAACTTAAATGGTCTTTAACACAATCCCTGTAGATTTGTCTCTTCGAATGTGAGGGCACCCACTCTCATAAAGGACATGTTGGGAGTTTAAACTTTAGTGTTTTCAAACCTTGGGCACATATGACATGAATCGTATGAAATGTTTATTTCCATTAAGCATGAGGGTAGAATTATTAACTTAAATGGTCTTTAACATAATCCCTCTAGATTTGTCTCTTCAAATGTGAGGGCACCCAATCTCATGTTCCCATTTACTGATATTAGCCTTTAGGAAAAGATAAGAAAATATAAATTGGACTAATGTATCAATCCATGTGAACATGATACCCATTCTCCCTCTCACATACTCAATGTGGAAAATTTGTCTCCTAAAGGACATGATTTGAGCAGTATATTAGTTGCCTCAAAAACTTAGGTTCGAGTCAATTCTTCATGCAACATGATACTAAGTAGTTGCTAAGTTGTCTCCTACTATTATTCTAAATTGGTCAGAATTAGTTCAAAAATTATAGATGACTCTCATAGTGTTGCAATGTTATTTAATCTTACAAGTTGGCATATTTTCTTAGTGCCACAATGCTAAAAAACTTTCCTCAACTATTAATCCTAAAGAAGCCCAATAATGGGTGAACATGGATAGGCCAGCTTGAATTTTCTTACATGTCTTCAATCTCACTTAGACACTTATTTTGGGAGCTCTTGTACATTTACTATGTCATTTCTCTAAGGCCTAAGACAGGAAAAAAAATAACAAGTATGTGTAGGCAACAACACACTTGACTAGATTGAACTCGGCCTAGTCTTGTGATGGATGTACATTTTAAGGCCTTATTTCCTAATTCAAAATCATTGAAGATATATAAACTAAATATTTCATTTTTCCTACAATTCCAATAGTGCACATGGCAAGCTTCTCTGTAAATCTCCTTTGCTACATATGGCAGGCTTTTAAATAGACTAAACTTGTACTAGCATAATGCAAACATGACCTGCAAGTCACCACTGTGTTTTGGTTTCTAAAGGTTGCTACATTATTGATTGAATAGTGAAGTATCAACCAGTGAATAAGTTTAAAGCTTTGGAGAAGTCACAATATATATTATAATTTTGTCTTGCAAATTGGCCTCTTGACCAATTTTTTCTAGGAATGCCTCTTATGAAAAAATAAGTTCTTTCCTAACAGGTTATGATCCTCTTGAAAATACCAGGTTCACTAGAACTTTAGAAGTAAATATCTAATGCACACATCATGCTACCACTATAAGCCATTGCAGTAAATATAAACCAAGGTGAAAAAGGATCTACAACTACATTGTAGACGTTTTACAGTGACAATACTTTCTTGAATGTCTATTCTCCAACATCCATAGCATTACCACACATAATCATAGTTTGTATTTAACTCCAAATAATATACATTCCAATAAGAAGTTTTCAATCATAGTTTTACCTTGTGGAAATGATTTTCCTTATACCCTGCTCTCATTTTCATTCAAAAACTATATTTCCTATATTGATGACGTTCCTACTGTAATATGACCAACTATCAGACAACTATCTCACTGTAGTTCTAGATAAATTGAGCAGTGTGCCAAAATAATAAAGAAACTGAAAATGATGTTAGATATTGTAGGGTAAGAAACTAAATAGGTAGTATGCATGATATGCTATTCCATAATTTACTACCTTTCCCATTTATAACATAGTTTCTATAACAATTCCGCTGCATATTATTTCTTTATGTTGCTATTTATTGAGATTTTGGCTCACACGAGGATTACAATCAGCCTTCCCACATGAGATACATATGGCTTATGAATTTGGCATACCATTGATGTTACTGTAACTAACATTTCATGATAAGAAGTTATAGTTGAAACATTTCATTTACTTGTTTTGGCTTACTAATTGTTATGTATGGCATATATAATACCAGTTTTCCATTGGGATTCATACATGACCAACTGAAAAATGATTTAACTGTTGCTAAATGCAAAAATGTGACAGGATAGGATTGGAGGGATTTTGTGCAAATTATAATGAAAAATAAAAAAGTGAAGGCCTGCACCTCCAGTGCAGTGATAGTAGGGTTTCCTATTTATAATATTCTAGAGTTATTATTATTATTATTATTTCGTTTCTTTCTTGATGTTTTTCCCTATTCAAGGTGTTTCTCAAGTTTGTTAGCTCTAAATTCTAAACACGTTGTTTGATGTCTTGCAGTGGAAACACCTCACATGTTAGCATAGGTCCAAGATCTAGTTCTGATACAATAGTGAAAATTATGGAATATTTGGTAAGTGTCTGCTACTGAAAGCCTTTCCACTATGACCCAAGTGCTATTTGGCCATAATTATAAGGTTAGTGCATTGGGCAAAAGAGAATGTTCTGTGAGTTGATGCTGCACACAAGGAATCTTTTTGCAAGCCCTTTTTCCCACCATGTGCAAGAGTAATTTGCATTTGCAAGATGCACATAGCATTCTCTTTGCCCAATAAAATAACATTCTAGTGTTACATGAGCTTCTAGCCTCTTTAAACTAAGGAATTGTCCAAAACTTTTTCACTCTTGGTTCGTAGTTATCCTCTGAGTTTAGTCTGATTGCAAGAATATTTCCTTAACATTCCTTCTCAATTTTTCTGCCATAACCTCAGAGCTACTCGGGTTTGGGGTTGTTCCCTAGATATCTCTTGGGGTCTAGACCAATCTCCTAATCTTTTGGCATCATTTCTATACCTCCAGCAGGTATATCATTTATCATAGGAATTTTTGTTTCTCCAAAATGTCGTTACTCTCACAAAAGGATGAATTTTGATTTAAGATTCTCTCTCCCACAACTCAACATGTTGTGTGCAATTTGGTGCCTGTTGGGTGATTTTGATGGCTTCTAAAAACTAGTTATTATACAATTTTTCTAACCTCTTAGGAAGGAGCTACTTAGCGGTGGTTGCTTCTCTGAAAATTGTTGGTATTGATTGTTCATTAGTATATTTAAAAATTCATCGTCGTGGATTAATGTTTCAATTTTATCAAGTGTCTCTTGTTTCATATTCAACACAAGATGGACTTTTCATGCACTCATTTCATTGGAGTAAGTATTTATGGCTTGCCTTTAATATTTAAAGCAAGTTACAGAAGTGATCCCTAAAGATGGAGCATCATTGACAACAATTCTAGCTCCTCTCAATGGATGTTTTCTAATCCCTCTTCTTCCGCTCCTTCCCCTGTTCATCTTCATTTGTTTACAAGCCATGAAAAATATACCCATACGTCTAAATTTTAGCCCAAAATAAATTTTAATGATAGTGGAAATGTTATGAGAATATTTTTATTATCACTAATGGTTTGCCCATTCTAATTAGGGATGTCGTAAGCAAAGAGTTCTCAACACATATTTCAGTGGCTGAGAAAAATGAAGGAGAAGGTTAAAATGATTATAGTAAAAAATTCCACTTACATAAGTGGTTGTTTTGGACTTCCCAATCCATGGTGGAAATGACTCTGCTACTAAGTACGGTTATTCTAACAATTCAAAAAAAAAAATGGAAAAATAATTCTACGCCCACAATTAGTCTTAATTGTCAATGACTACTTCACTTTAGAAAAGGATGCTTTGTTTATCCAAAAATGTTGCATTATAGTTAATGGTAGTGATAAAAATCTCATTTTACAAGATCATGTGACTTTTCTTAATTTCCATTGAAAATTTTAAACTTGGTCTAAAATTTTAGGGTTGGATGAAGGATAAGGAACCAATGCAAGTTCTGAAGGTCCCTTAATTCACTTTTTCTATTGACCACTCTTTGATAGTATTAAGTATGATGGCACTCTTATTGACTGTTGTGGTATTATTTTATTTGTTGGAAGGTTTTATTAACATGATTTTTTTTTCTAAATTGGATTATTCTATTAATTATGAACATAGTTTACAGGTCGAAGCTTGCTCTAGGAATTACTATGCTAGCCAATTCTAGAGGGATTATAATTCAAAAAGACAAAAATGAGACTGCCCCAAATGGGGAAACCAATCCAAAAATCAATTCCCTTAGTACGAAAAACAACTTTACCAGAAAGGACTAAAAATTTTCCAAATTGTTCAAGAAATACATGCTAATAGAGAAATCAATCAAAACAGAAAGAGGAAACCTCTCATTGCAGTGGCTGCCTGTCATGCTAAGTGTCATGAGGCTATGGTAGTGGCTCCTTAATGATAAAACACCTGTAATCATTAGAGGAATAGTCATATTTCTTTGAGTGTTGATCTATGGGTTCCGGCGTGGTGGCGATGCACACAAGGCTGGTGTTGCCTTTGCTCTTCTCACCCATCGAGCGTTCTGGAATTCCTCTTCTACTACCTTCGCTGCTGGAGGAGTGCGCTTCTTAATTGACCAACAGAGCTTCAGATTTATATGTGTACTGAGGAGGCACTAGAGATATTTTAGATTTCCTGGGACGTTTTCTAGAGCTTGATCTAGATGAGCTCGAAGGCACCTCCTGGAAGCTGACAATAATGGTGGTTGTAACTCGCAGTCTTCCCAGGGAGTATTCATCGTGGAAATGAGCCAAATTTTCTTCAAGAGGTGGGAAGTGACTATCAGAGTGAGTGGAGATTGGTGGATGTGAGGACTGGCCCCTTCCTTTTCCATGACAGCACCTCATTCTATGCCTCCTTGGCATCCTGGAGTAGGATTGAGCATGAGGGAAGCTATTTAGAAGAGGCTTAGAGATCGAGTGACTGTTGGCCTACGGAGTTTGCGAAACTGAATGGAAGCCAGTGCAATGAGGTGACAAGGATAATGGGAGGCGAATGTCACAGTGCGCCTTTGAGAGCAAGGGGGAGCTCGGATCAGAGACTATAGAAAAACGAAGATGACATGATGAGAATGGCATTAATGAAGGGCATGACACCATGAAGAGGAGCTCATGGCTGCAGACCGGACATGCGTAAATGCAGAGGGCAGATGCAGTTAAGGCACCCTGAGGTGAGCAGCTAGAGCAGTTATGGGCAGTAGGACAGGCCCCATGCATGGCCATGTGGCTAGGCCATGTTTCATGCAATGGGGCCGCCACCTCTAGTCCTGGATCATACATCCACATCCAGGGGGTTTTATCAACACGATTGCCATGCAAGCTATTATACATTGTCTTGAAACTTCCCTATTTTTGCAGAGAATTTAGCGTCATGATAGTGATTAATTTGAAATTGTATTTTAGTGGAAAAAATCACTATTTTTTGGTGGAATAGTTCATAATATATTTTGATCTTTTTTTGCAAGTGTACTAGTCACGATGATAAATGTGTGGTTTACTTTAGAAGGTTTTCAGTTCTTTCTAGATACACTTTTTATCATTTTCTTTGAATACTTCCCTAGTGCTTTACCTTCATATTTTATCCCCTGCACAATTTATCCTAAGGTCCATGTTGTTATGTTTATTGGTTGTTTCTGTGGAAAATTTTTCTTAGGTTCTGCAAGGTAAATTGAAATGAAAAATATACTATTTTACATATTGATATTTGTTCAAGACATTCTTGTGTGATACTTTAATTTCATAAATCTAGATTTCTATTTCGTTATCTATATCAATATATAAGAACAGGCCCATGGATTGTTCATATTTCTCAAACTGTGGAGTTTTTTATTTCCTGTTACATGTTCTTTTATATTGTTATGTTGTGATTCAAATTTCTAGTTTTGCTTTCTAGTTACTCTCCTATGTAGTACATGCTTTGTTAGATTATATCAAAAGTTATTCTTATTGTCTTTTTATTATGTATATTGAACGTATTATTTCTAGCAACTTTTGATTTTCCAAGATTTTCTTTTCCTTTGGTGTATCTTTCAACCTTTAGGAGAAATTGCTAGTTTAAATGCTAATTCTTCAAAGGGTGCTAGCTCAATGGAAGAGCACCTGCTTTACAGGTAGGAGGTTGGTGGTTCAATTCCATCGTGCCCTGATATTCATAGGGAATGACGACGATCAGTTTTTGGTGATGGATACTCTTTTGACCATAACCAATGAGCTTATGGTGACATTTTTCGACCCTCACCAAAATATGAAATGGTGACAATCAATGACAGCCATGATATATACACATCAATAGTGACAACCATTAAAGCTCAGTCACCATAAATATTTGTTGTTTATATGAAATGGTAAGGATCACTGTTTGTCATTATAGTCATTATTTGTGATGTACCTTGATTTCACCAATGAGTTTATGGTGACGGTCAATGAACATCGCCATGTATATGCACTAGTAGTGACAATCATGAAAGGTCCATCACAAAAAATTGTTGTTTTTCATATGAAATGGTGATGGTGACTATCTTTCATTATAATCAATATTTGTGATGGACCTTGAATGTCACCACAACACATACTTTCGGTGATGCCACCTTTGGTGACGTTCAATTTTTTGGTGATGAAAGCTATTATCCGTCACCATTGCTCATATGAAATGGTGAAATGGTGACGGTCACTATCCGTCACTACAAATCATTATTGGTGATGGACCTTGAATGTCACCACAACACCTATACTTTCGGCGACGCCACCTTTGGTGACGAAAGCTCTTTTGACCCTCA